>CM070007.1:38595793-38948293 GCA_036247105.1 Cirrhinus mrigala | reverse complement strand
ATTTTGCACTAATTGTTTAACAAGAAACAGATACAATAATCCTTAAAATATTATTTTATTTTGTTTTATTTTTTTATTTTATTTTATTTTATTTTATTTTATTTTATTTTATTTTATTTTTTTATTTTTTTATTTTATTTTATTGATGCAGTTAAAGCTGGCTGCAGGATCAAGTCTGCATTGGTAGCAGAGTTTTTATTTATTTTATTTTATTTTATTTCATTTTGCACTAATTGTTTAACAAGAAACAGATACAATAACCTTCAAAATAAAAGACCAACTATTTTATTTTATTTTATTTTATTTTATTTTATTTTGCACTAATTGTTTAAGAAGAAACAGATACAATAATCCTCAAAATAAAATACCAACTATTTTATTTTATTTTATTTTATTTTATTTTATTTTATTTTATTTTATTTTATTTTATTTTATTATTTTATTTTATTTTATTTTATTTTATTTTAGACAGCAGGTGCCAAGGCAGTGTTTTCGATGCTTATTAGTTGTATTCACTCTAAAATTGGCCTTCAACTTTAATGTTGCCATGCCAAATGTAATGCTCACTGGTTTTGCAGTAGTTAAATACTGCTCAGATTGTTAAAACAAATATAATCTGACAGTTGTTCATTCATAATACAGTATATCTCTCTTCTTGTTAGCTACTTTTTCCAAAGTGATAGCTTGACTGTAGTTGAACTACTTGTAGCTTGATGAACACGTTTTTAAAGCAGCTTCTCCAGCTCGTTGGCACGCCGTTTGGCACGGAGTCCTGAATGACGCAAATGCGAACCGCTCATCTCTCTCGATTTGGCCGTCCATTAGGCCGCATTACTCGTCTTTTAATACATTAGTCGGGTTCAGTCTCCCACTTTGCCTCATCCTGACCTGTTTCTGAGCACGACTCGATGAGTAACTCTCAGGATTAGACAAATACGGGCACTTTGCTCAGTGTGGGAGAGCCAGTGAATCACAGATGTTACTGGGGGGAGAAAAGCCACAGAGGATTGATTACATCAGAGCGAAAAGCCTCTTTCTTTGATTCTGGTCACCCCCACAGACTCGACAAATCTTGTGCTCTTTTCCCAGCAGGGCAGCTTAAGGGAGGAAGCAAATTTTTCACAATGTACAGGTTTCAACATCACTCACTTTTTAATTTCGTACGGCTGAAGCTTGGAGGAGCCACCGTGGTGGAACTCGCACTGGCATTAAAACTCTGTGAAATGTCAAACTCGGTGGGTGTTTGAGGGTTGAAACTATTCCCAATAGAAGTCAGGTGCAAATTTTCTGTACTATAGTGCTTTTCAATTTGCTCATGTTAAATGGTGCAACTTTCAGAATCCAAAAAGTAGTGCAAGCCTTTTTTATTTTTATTTTATTTTTATTTTATTTATCATTAATAATTTATTTGATCATTTATTGTTTTTTATTATTTTAATTTATTTGTCAAGTTGTAAGTGGAATAATTGATTGATTTATATATTTACTATATTTATATATTTAATATAGAAAAAAAAAAAAATTATATATATATTTAAATATATAATTAAAATATATAATTTCCTTTACATCACTTGCACTTTATTTATTTATTTATTTATTTATTTATTTATTTATTTTACTTGCCAAGTTGTAAGTGGATATATATATATATATATATATATATATATATTATGCATATTGTTTTTTAACCTTTATTAATTTAATCCTAAAGTTGTAAATGGAAATGATTTATTCATTCATTTATTTATTTATTTTAAAGCAGTTCCATATGTGCATGAATATATATATAAAATTTGCACTGTATAACTCAATATTTTAACGAATTGGAAATGCTAAATAATCAACCAAAGCCTGACTAATCAGTGAAATTGACGATTAGTTGATTAATTGTTCTAATTACCATTATATTAATTGATTATCAAAATAATAATTATTATTTTAACCTCCAAAAAATGATCTCTTATCTCCCACACAACTTTGTAGTCTCTTCTAAGAGGCTTTGTCCCTCAGGATTTTTGCATGTGACTAATCCACATCAAACTTATTTTGTAGTTCTTACCCAAAACCAACCTAAAAGACCGATTTATAAAAGCACCAAGCAGATGTTCTTGCTCCGGGATGTCCAAATCCAATTACATAGGCAGTTGTGCAAATATTTTGCCTGTTTGACCATTTCAAACTACATTTCAAGCGCAGGAAACAAGACAAGAAAATATGAATAGTTTTTATCTTTGCATATGATTTCTTCAGTGCTTTCTTTCTCCGCAAGAGAAAAATAACGGTTACAGCAGCTGTAAGCAAGCAAAGGCCAATCCATGCAAAAACATATGCATTAGAAGATTGCAACAATTTTCACAGACAGAAAAATATATGATAGAAGAATGTGCAGAGTGCTTTAAAACCAACAATATACTCTTGAATGCAGTAAGGGTGAGTGGATGTCTTCGTCTTTGATTCCTCCCAGAGGGCCAAGTGTTTGTCTCCAGCCCCTGACCTGAAAGAGAGCATGTAAGGTTCCTCTTCACAGCTGAAGCGCAACCAAGACTTGAACTCCATCTGAAGATGCTTTTGAAGCCGAGATGGGCTTCCTGACTGGCGAAGCGGTTCTTGGATCGCTGTAAAGGGCAACTTCCACCCCGAGCGCTGGATTCCCATTACACACCGCAGACCTCAGAAGCGTTTCCTTCCTTCCCAGAGTGAGACATCAGCAGTCGACTAGACTTTCAGATGAAGCTGCAAAGGGGTTCGTGCCTCTGCAAAAACGGCAGTCACGATTCTAGGGTGCACCGTATGGGTCTTTTATCATCTGCCAGACTACACTTGTATATTTTCAATTTTGTGCATGCAAATGTGAAAGGAAGGTGCTTAGCTTAGTATGAGCTAGGGCTGAAGTCATTGATATCAATAATGTCGACAATTTTTAATATTTTTGTTGTGGAATTGTCGAATAGTCGTTTGATCTCAAAAGGCCCTGCAAAAACTCGGCTTGACCAGTGTGGCGCTGTAGCGCTAGACTTTAATTCAGCCCTCCTGCATGCAATCCAATAGAAGATGACACGGTGCTTAAGAGAAGTGCAAATAAAGCAGTGTTGCAAAACCTCTAAAAGTATTTTATTTTATTTTATTTAAAAAAAACAGTGTTGTCAAGTCCACGGTTTTCCTGCAGAATTGGGCTACTTTTATACGGTTGGGTTGTTTTTTCAGTCCACAGGACCCTCAACAGGCCGTGTTTTTGGAGCAATTTTGATAGCCACTTTCCTCTGGAACATGATTAGGCTAGTAGCAGTTGGACTGGTTTTGTTACGCAGATCTGGCAACCCTGAAACGAAGTCAAACCAGTACAGTGTGGGAAAGCTTTACAAAACAAACAAACATTGCAATTTACAAAAACTGACAGTTGATTAATTTTTCTAAAAATTGTTATATTAATTGATTTTCAAAATAATTGCTTGTTGCCACCCCGGTATGAGCAATAGGAACAGTCATGGTTGACTAAATCTTTATAATCTGTAGATAATGCAAAAAATACAATTATGCATGCATACTTTACTGCATAGTTATGTTATTTTATTTTATTTTATTTTATTATTATTATTATTATTCTATTAAATAAAGCAGTATTGCCAAGTCCTCAGTTTTCCTGCAGAATTAGGCTACTTTTATACTGTTGTTTTTTTTAGTCCACAGGACCCTCTCCAGAATGTGTTTCTGGAGCAAATTTGCTAGCCACTTTCCTCCAGAACATGATTAGGCTAGTAGCAGTTGGACTGGTTTTGTTATGCAGATCTGGCAACCCTGAAACAAAGTAAAACCAATAGAGTGTGGGAAAGCTTTACAAAACAAACAAACATTGCAATTTACAAAAATTGACAGTTGATTAATTTTTCTAAAAATTGTTATATTAATTGATTATCAAAATAATTGCTTGTTGCCTCCCTAGTATGAGCAATAGCAACAGTCAGTTGACTAAATCTCTATAATCTATAGATAATACAAAAAATACAATTATGCATGCATACTTTACTGCATAATTATTTTCTTTTATTTTGTCTTATTTTATTATTTTTTTATTTAAATTGTTTTTATTATATTAAATAAAGCAGTGTTGCCAAGTCCTCTTTTTTTTCCTGCAGAATTGGGCTACTTTTATACTGTTGTTTTTTTTTTTTTTTTAGTCCACAGGACCCTCTCCAGAACGTGTTTTTGGAGCAAATTTGATAGCCAATTTCCTCTGGAACATGATTAGGCTAGTAGCGGTTGGACTGGTTTTGATATGCAGATCTGGCAACCCTAAAACGACGTCAAACCAGTACAGTGTGGGAAAACTTTACAAAAAAAACAAACATTGCAATTTACAAAAATTGACAGTTGATTAATTGTTCTAATAATCATTATATTAATTGATTATCAAAATAATTGCTTGTTGCCGCCTTAGTATGAACAATAGCAACAGTCAGTTGACTAAATCTCTATAATCTGTAAATAATACGAAAAATACAATTATGCATGCATACTTTACTGCATAGTTATTTTCTTTTATTTTCTCTTATTTTATTTATTTATTTTTTTTTATTTAAATTGTCTTTATACTATTAAATAAAGCAGTGTTGCCAAGTCCTCGGTTTTCCTGCAGAATTGGGCTACTTTTGTACTGTTGTTTTTTTTTAGTCCACGGGACCCTCACCAGAATGTGTTTTTGGAGCAATTTTGCTAGCCACTTTCCTCCGGAACATGATTAGGCTAGTAGCAGTTGGACTGGTTTTGTTATGCAGATCTGGCAACCCTGAAACGAAGTCAAACCAGTACAAACCAGTATGTGGGAAAGCTTTACAAAGCTAGAAACAAAAATTGCAAAGTGCAATAATTGACAGTTAGTTGATTAATTGTTCTAAGAGTTGTTATAACAATTGATTATCAAAATAGTTGCTTGTTGCCGCCCTTGTATGAGCAATAGTACTAAACCTCTAAAAATCGGTAGATATGAGAAATACAATTTTGCACGCATACTTTACTGAAAGCTTTCGTCTTCCCATGCATTTGAGGCCTGAGGAGATATTATGGTCATTCCTAAGTAATCTAGGATCATATTGTGTCTGAAGCAGATGATTTACAGAGAAATCAATTTACAGATTGAGACATACAGGAAGAGGCAAAAAATAGCAGAGAGAGCGAGAGATACAGATGCTCTCTGGCAAACACTGTCAGATGCCCATTACGACTGCAGTGTAGAAGAGCATACACACCAAACCTTCAGCTTGTAGGTGTATCTAAGCTCATAAACGCTTAATTTGTTAGGGAATCTGAGGATAGACATTACATGAATTGACTTTACATTTTGACTGTGCAAAACTCATCACTAAAATGTCCAGTTGACCTGACAGTTTTTTTGTGTCCTATTAAGTTTCTTAGTATTTAATAAGCCATTGTTAAGATTTTCTGGGTAGTTGGAATTGGATAAAAATTGTATTTTTGAATATTATATTTTTCTCAAGCTCTATGTTAGACCTTAAAGGTGAAATATGCATGTGATGTAACTATAATTTAAAGTTGAGTGTCCGCTACCATTGCACATAATGTTTCAGTGTTCAGGGTTTTTTTTACTTTTTTTTTATGCTGTAACGTCCAATTACCCAGCGTCGGAAGCAGCAGTGGTGCTTCGCTGAACATTAAACTCATTCAGCCCACAGCTACAGCCATGGCAACAGAAATGGGAAAGTCTCACATAACTTCACAACATATGTTTTCTGGCTTATTTGTCTGTAATTCCCCAGAACAGTAGTAATTCTTTGTCTGCGAAGTGTTCCTAGTGCATTGCTACCGCCTAAATATAAAGTTAGACCTCTCCTCAACAAACCAAAAGATTTGAGGACTCATGCATGAGCAGACACTCTTAAAAATAAAGGTTCTTTATTGGCATCGATGGTTCCATGAAGAACCTTGAACATCCATGGAATCTTTCAAATGCAGAAAAGGTTCTTTATAGTGGCAAAAGGTTCTTTTAGGTTTTTAAACTGTTCTTCAAAATGGTTCTTTTAGGAACTGTTCACTAAAAGGTTCTTTGAGGAACCAAAAATGGTTCTTCTATGGCATCACTGCAAAAACAGCCTTTTGGAACATTTTTTTTTTTTTTTAAGAGTGTAGCAAAAGTACAGTAAGGTTTAATGAATTAGTTAACCTTGTGAAGCCTGACATGTGTATGCATGTTTGTTTGTTTGTTTGTTTTGTTTAAATGGAATTGTTTATTGAACATTTAGACAAAATGTAAAAGAAAATTGTTTAAGAAAACCCTCGATTTCATATATATACATATATATATATATATATATGAAGAGTTCAGATCAAAAGCATTTTGCTATTTTTTTATTTGTTTTTATTAAATTAAAAAGTTAAAATAAATAAAATTAAATTAAAATTAAAATATAAAATTTAAAATAAAATAAAAAGTAAAAAATCAATTAAATGTTAATTAACTTAAATTAAATTATTTTTTTAATTAAAATAAATTAAAAAGTAAAATTAAATTGAATTAAATTAAATTAAAACAATTTGTTGCAGATGCTGCTCTAATAGCTTAATGTAATCAGTATAAGGCTACTTAAATAAATAAAATGCATATAAATATTGTTTAGTAATATGATATTTAATTGTTTAGTTTTATGGTAAAAACTTCAAAACATGTAATGCAATGCAACACAATGATGGCTGAGAGATGAACAAGTGAACATTCCTCAAAAGGTGAGATTTCAGATGTTTTCAAGGCTCGGGAAGATCATTTCACCACTGAGGAACAGTGAAAGTAAAGCTTCTGGAAATAAATGTTCTTCAAAAGCCTAATGATCATATTTGATCCTGAGTTTTAAAAAAAAAAATATGTCTGGATAATCAAGTAAAGCAAAGTTGCTTCAGTCCAGCAAGTGTTTATCCAGAAATATGACTTATATTATCAAAATTATTATGTTTACTTGCTAAAAATCAGTTGCAAACATTGCAAAAAAAAAAAAAAAAAAAGTATGATCCAATAATCAGATGACAGAATGCATGCAGTAGATTATGTACAACAGGTTTTTACATCATTTCCAGTCTTTAGTTAATTACGTATATCATGGATTTCACACTTTGGATGCACATATTTGGTCCACAGCTTAAATAATTCATGCATATCCGTGAGCACAGCCTATATTCGTGATTGAATGTCGATGCATCGATCAGAACGTAGCATAATCCCCAAAAAGCGCGTGTTTGACAGAGCATCGCTCCGTTTGCGGTCCCGTGCGGCCGTGACGCTATGACAGCAACATTTCCTCTTCAATTCTGCAATCCGAAACCACACGTGTAGTTCCTGGAAGCCAGCATGAATAAGTAAGCATTGTTGTGATGGGCCGATGTCAGCTGAAGTGACTGTCAGCGAGGGCGGGTTATTCTCAGAGGACATCGTCCGGCTGTCTCTCTCTTTCTCTCCTCTCACGGCCGCCAGCGACCTCCATCATCAGGGGAAGGGCTGCCACTCGGGGTAATTTCATCACGACGGCGCAGATGACTGATTGGAAATTCGGGTCACGCCGTTTTTTCCTCTTTTTTCTCATCCTGACTAGATGGACAGTCGGAAGAGGTGGCCGGACGTCCCCACGGACACTCCTGGAGAGGTTATATGAGATCCACGGCAATTTTATTTCATCTCTTTTCATTTATTTATTTCCTCGGCCGCCTCGCTTCGGTGTGTCAAGGATGCCGAGAAAACCGCGCCGCCATAATTCACTTTGTTCCGAGTCCCTCTTCAGTTGGATATTGAGTTTGCTCGGCCCAAATCCTCCCTGCTCACTTACTCTGGATGAAAAAGTACTGGTTATGATAGATTATTTCTTTTGTTGGTATTTCTGTGTGCACATTTTTTGCACAAGTCATTCAGGGATGAATTCGCAAAACCGTTGTGCCTCATAAGTTCACTGTATGTCAGTGTAAACACCTGAGTTTTATGCACAAACCAGCTGTATGTGCTAGTTTAGCATAATTTATGTGAAGTCACTGAACATGTTTTTACATTTCACATATCAAATTATTTAAACCAATTTCAACTTAGTTTTTTAAGTTATATAAGATTGAACTATGCTGTAAAACACAATTTGCTGAGTCAACTTAAAATAATTTGTTACCCGACTGCCTAAAATTTTAAATTCAATCAACTCAAAGAAGTTTAGTCAACTTGAAATGTTAAGTTGTACTAAGTGACAACTTAGATATTTGAGTTGATTCAACTTAAAATTAAGGCAGCTGGATAACAAGCCCCGCTTTTAAGTTTAACAAAATCTTAAAATTAAGGCAGCTGGGTAACAAGCCCAGCTTTTAAGTTTAACAAACCACATTTTTTGTTTAGTCAACTCAAATATCTAAGCTGTCACTTAGTACAACTTAACATTTCAAGTTGACTAAACTTTTTTTGAGTTGATTGAACTTAAAATTTTAAGGCGGCAGGGTAACAAATTAATTTAAGTTGACTCAAATTTTTTTTTTTTTTTTTTTATTATTAAGAGTATAGACAAGATTTAAAAATATGGGTTCTATGGGTCTTAAAAAGCCATATTTTAACCATCACAAATTAAGGCCATATAAGTTCTTTAAAAAAAAAAAACTTAAGTAGATTTTTATTTTATTTTATTTTATTTATTTTTTTATTTTTTTGCTTTTTTTATTAGTGCTGTCAAACGGTTAATTGCAATTAATTGCATCCAAAATAAAAGTTTTTGTTTACATGATATGTGTGTGTACTGTGTAATTTTAGTATGTTTATATATATATATATATATATATATATATATATATATATATATATATATATACACACACACACACACACACATGCATGTATATATTTTAGAAAAATGTTTATATATGAAAAATATTTATATATAATATCAATTATATGAGTATAAGTATATATATATGTCAATAAATATTTTCAAAATATATACTGTATGTGTGTGTATTCATATATACATAATACATATACACAGTATTACACATTATTTAAACAAAAACTTTTATTTTGGATGCGATTAATCGTGATTAATTGTTTGACAGCAAATTTAAAAATGTGCAAATCTTTACAAATCAGTTAAATTCTCATCAAATCAGTTTATTTTCATCATGATTATTGATGTGAATTGTAGTTTTATAATTGAAACATGCAATATAAACATTTAAAATGCATCTAAAGCCTAAAAAGTTCATTGTATCTGCAATTTCTATAGAAAGCAATTACTTTTGTTCATGTTTTCTTGATGTTAATTGTATTTTTATAGTAGGTAGTTTTGAAACTCTCAATATTAACTCTTAAACAACATCTAAAACCTACAAACTTCAACTTTAGAGGCATGCAAATCTTTGCAAATTAAGTTCTCTTCAAATCATTTTCTTCATGATTCTTGATATGAAAGGTACAATATTAACATTTAAACAGCAACTAAAACTTCAGTGTTTGTGCAGCTTTAAAGATGTGCAAATCTTTACAGATTAACTCAGTTATCATCAAATCAGTTCATTTTCTTCATGTTTTCTTCATGTTTGGATTGTATTTTTATAGTCGGTAGTTTTGAAATATGCAATATCAACATTTAAACAGCATCTAAAACCTAAACACCTTTACTTTTGAGATGTGAAAATCTTCAGAAAGCAATTAAATTCTCATCAAATCAGTTCATTTTCATCATGATTTTTGATGTGGATTGTAGTTTTATAATTGATAATTTTGAAATATAAAATATAAGCATTTAAAATGCATCTAAAGCCTAAAAAGTTCAGTGTCTTTACAAAGCAATTAATTTTCTTCATGCTTTCTTGATGTTAATTGTATTTTCATAGTAGGTAGTTTTATATTAACTTTTAAACAGCATCTAAAACCTGCAAACTTCAACTTTAGAGACATGCAAATCTTTGCAAATTAAGTACTCATCAAAAATAATTTTCTTCATGATTCTTGGTATGAATGGCACAATATTAACATTTAAACGGGATCTAAAACTCTTAAAAGTAAAAAAAAAAATCTACATTTTAAAAGAAAATGCAATATTAAAAAAATGCAATGCAATGCAAAAAACAAAAAAAATGCAATATTAACATTTAAACAGCACCTAAAACCTAAACACTTTAATGTATGCAATTGATGTATTTTCTTTTACTTGGTCTTAAGGTCTTAAAGTCTTAAAACTTGCCGATTGTGTTATGCTTAAAAACTTTAGCTCAGTTGCTGCTATAAATATAATATATGTACAGACGTAAGTTGCCCATATTGTACATTTTAAAACTCTAATTAAGTCTGGGTTGCTGGAACAGTCATTAGATATCATGCAATCTCCTCGTTTGGCACTAATGTTTTTGAACCATGTTTGAGCCATTACATAATTTGCATAATTCCTTTAGTGAATCAGGATGCTATGAGTAGCCGTAATTCATTATTATTGAATCCCCCTACAGCTTAGTGACGCATTTAGCAGGTTCATATTATATTGCATCTTTCCAGAGTAATTTACCAATGTGATCTCATTAGGGTTCACAGTAAATTAGTATTCAAGTATCAGTGACTATCTAAAATAATGATAAAAAGTTCTTTATTTATGTATTTATTTAGCACAGTCACTGATTTGTATAATAATAATAGGGAGCAGCTACACTACTGCACATGTACAGCTTTAGAATCCGTCATAGATCATTCATAGCGTATTGAATTCTAAATGAATAAATGAATTTCTAATAAATGACCTTAATTAAACATGCTTTTAATGCACTTATATTTTATTATTGTTGAGCTGTAATGCTAATTAAATTGAGCAAACTGCAGTACAAAAAGTCTGAACTTCATTTATAAATAAATCAGCCATTAATGTGTTTGTTAATCCATCACACATTTTCTGCAGTGGCATTGTATATGAGTATTGGTTTGTAAGTTTTAATGTCTGAAGTTAATAGCTTACATTAAAGTGTTTAAGTTTTAGATGCCGTTTAAATGTTAATATTTATATTAATATTTAATAGTTAATATTAACATTTCAAAACTAAAATGAAGAATCATGAAGAAAATGAATTGATTTAATGAGGATTTAATTGCTTTCTAAAGACTTGCATGTCTCTGAAGTTAAAGTGTTTATTGTACCCTTCATATCAAGAATCATGAAGAAAATGATTTTTGATGAGAATTAATTTGTAAAGATTTGCACATCTCTAAAGTTGATGCTTGTAGGTTTTAGATGCTGTTTAAATGTTAATATTGTAAATTTCAAAACTACATATACTATAAAAAACATTCAACATCAAAAAATCATGAAGAAAATGAATTTCTTTCTAAAGAAATGGCGGAAACACTGAATTTTTAGGCTTTAAATGTTTATATTGTATACGTTTCAAATCTATCCATTATAAAACTACAATCCACATCAAGAATCATGAAGAAAATGAACTGATTTGTAAAGATTTGCATATCTCTAAATTTGCACAAACACTGAAACTTCAGACTTTAGATACTGTTTCCATTTTTATGTTTTGCATTTCAAAAATACCTACTCTGAATATACAATCCACATCAAGAAAATAAAAAAAAATGAACCGATTTGATGAGAATCAAATTGCTTTGTTATAGATTTGCAGATCTTTAAAATTGCACAAACACTTAAGTTTTTAGGTTTTAGATGCTGTTTGAATGTTTATATTGCATGTTTCAAAACTGCCTACTCTAAAATGCTATCCACATCAAGAATCATGAAGAAAGTGGACTGATTAGATGAGAATTGAACTGATTTGTAAAGATTTGCATGTTTTTAAAGTTGCACATCTCTAACGTTTTTAGGTTTTAGATGCAGTTAAATGTTAATATTGTTTGTTTCAAAACTACCTACTATAAAAATATAATCAAGAATCCTGAAGAAAATGAATTGCTTTGTAAAGAAGTTGCAGAAATACTTGCATTAGATGTTGTTTAAATGTTTATTTTGTGTTTCAAAACAACCCATTATAAAACTACAATGCACATCAAGAATCATGAAGAAAGTGGACTGATTAGATGAGAATTGAACTGATTTGCATGTCTTTAAAGTTCCACAAACACTGATTTTTTTTGGCTTTAGATGCTGTTTACATTTTTATATTGTCCATTTCAAAACTACCTACTGTAAATATACAATCCATATCAAGAAAACATAAAGAAAATGAACCGATTTGATGAGAAATGAATTGCATTGTAAAGATTTGCACATCTCTAACGTTTTTAGGTTTTAGGTGCTGTTAAATGTTAATATTGTATGTTTCAAAACTACCTTCTATAAAATACTATCAAAACTATCCATTACAAAACTACAATCCACATCAAGAATCAGGAGGAAAATGAACTGATTTGTAAAGATTTGCATGTCTTTAAATTCTCTTCAAATCAGTTCATTTTCTTCATGTTTTCTTGATGTGGATTGCATTTTTATAGTAGGCAGTTTTAAAACATTCAGTATAAACATTTAAACAGTATCTAACACCTAAAAACTTAAGTGTTTGTGTAACTTTAAAGACATGCAAATCTTTAACAAAGCAATTTGATTCTCATCAAATCGGTTCATTTTCTTCATGTTTTCTTCATGTGGATTGTATATTTACAGTAGGTAGTTTTGAAATGGACAATATAAAAATTTGAACAGCACCTAAAACCGAAAAATTCAGTGTTTGTGCAACTTTAAAGACATGCAAATCTTTACAAATCAGTTCAATTCTCATCTAATTAGTCCACTTTCTTCATGGTTCTTGATGTGCATTGTAGTTTTATAATGGGTAGCTTTGAAACACAAAATAAACATTTAAACAGCATCTAATGCCAGTGTTTCTGTAACTTCTTTACAAAGCATTTCATTTTTATAGTAGGTAGTTTTGAAACATACAATATTAACATCTAAACAGCATCTAAAACCTAAAAACTTTGACTTTAGAGATGTGCAAATCTTTGCAAATTAATTAAATTCTCATCAAAACAGTTTTTCTTCATATTTTCTTGATGTGGATTATATAAACATTTAATAACAGCATATAAAACCTAAAAACGTAAGTGTTTGTGCAACTTTAATTAATTTGCAAATATTTGCAATCGGCAAGTTTTAAGACTTTAAGACCTTAAGACCAAATAAAAGAAAATACATCAATTGCATACATTAAAGTGTTTAGGTTTTAGGTGCCGTTTAAATGTTAATATTGCATTTTTTTGTTTTTTGCATTGCATTGCATTTTTTTAATATTGTATTTACTTTTTAGATTTTTTTTTTTTTTTTTAACTTTTAAGAGTTTTAGATCCCATTTAAATGTTAATATTGTGCCATTCATGTCAAGAATCATGAAGAAAAATATTTTTGATGAGTACTTTACTACTACTACTACTTTAGAGATTTGCATGTCTCTAAAGTTGAAGTTTTTAGGTTTTAGATGCTGTTTAGACGTTAATATTGTATGTTTCAAAACTACCTACTGTAAAAAAATGCAATTAAGAATCATGAAGAAAATTAATTGCTTTGTAAAGACGTTGCAGAAACACTGACTTTAGGTGGTTTAAATTTTTATATTGTACATTTCAAGACTACCTACCGTAAATATACAGTCCACTTCAAGAAACCATGAAGAAAATGAACTGAACTGTTTTGTAAAGAAGTTGCACAAACACTGAATTTTTTAGGTTTTAGATGCTGTTTAAATGTTTATATTGTAAACATACGATCCTCACACAAAAAATCCTGTACACACAGTACAAGCATGTTACATAGAGGTTCAGATTAGCCATGTAGGATTGAATCTGAGTTGCTGATAAAATTTTAAGTCGCCGTACCACATGAAGCCAAAGCAGCTGGAGCTTTAGTGCTTCACACACATTAATGTTTCAGAATACCAGCTCTGTTGGAACAAGCTGTCCATGTTTCTCTGCTTTACAAGGCCAGGCAGTATATTTCTCCGCTTTTCAGCGATTTGTGAAATACATCGGAGACCATTTCACCAGGAGCATTATATGCTGTCAGGACGGGAACTAATTATACAGGGCTTCCAGAAGCCATTGCTCAAGCCCCATTAGGTCTGCTAGCGCAGCCACGTTACTGATATATCACTGCGACGTAATTGTATTTCATTCGCTCTTCTTAGAGTTTGCTTAGTTAAATGGAGCGTTGGAATACAGTAATTTAAGAGAAACAAAACTAATGCGGCTGCGACGTTCTGCGCAAAGCCTTTAAAGCAGAAGCGCTTTAAAACTTCAGCAATCTTCACGAACCCGAGGGAAGGAGCGCTCACGTGGAAAGATGCATCTCCAATAGTGTTGCCAGGAATCGTTGCCAGGAATCCCAAGGTTGTGAGATGCCATTTTTATTTATTTTTTTATTTTTTTATTTTCTGTGCAAAAGCACTTGAGAATGCACCGGAGACGTTAAAACCTAATTGAATTCATCCTTCTTCATAAGTACGATGGAGGCATGTGTTCCTAAGCTCGTGACAAGATCGCGATTATTTATTTATTTCCACTCCAATTATGTTTCAAACCACAACGGGGGCAAGTCAGCGCAGGATTTAATATCCGGGATGTTTATCAGCGTTTGGCAGTTGAGCTAACATGAAGTCTGCGCTCAATTTAACATGCTCTCGTTTCCACTGGCTCGGGGCGTTCGCTCGTGTGCGTCTCTGTATGAAACCCTTATAAGGAATTGGAATTTCTTTAAATATCTCTGGAACGTTTATGGTCAGGCATGCATCATCGTCCACAGAATGTTTAGTTCTTGGGAACTGGACGTATATGATGTTTTTAAGCTGTTCTGTCACGTCAAAATGATTGTTTTGTGGGTGCGTGGTTGTTTTAGCATGTCCAGATGTAAAGTTAATAGTAGAGCTAAAATTAGTCTCCTGTCTGACTGACACAGTCTGGCACGGGAATCACGTCATTCATTTTTTTCCCCCCTCAATCTTTGGATTTCAGTCATACTGTACATATTTAAAGTTTTAATGCAATAATTAAAAGTCTATGAAAAATCTAGTTTAAAAGTAAGGCTTTTGTTTTCATTGCCTTTTCAGTAAATGAACAAATAATATAATTATGTATATACGTCTAAATAATTATATAACTATATAATTATATTTATATATTTGGATGTATATTAAGAATTAATATATTATAATAATTCACAAACATTTTTGATTGTCTAAATAAATAAGTGAATCTGTGCTTTGAACGGATTCACTGTAAATAGTTTGAATTGATTTACAAAAATAATAACACTACAGAGATACCAACAAAGACTCAGCTAATGGTATTTAGGGTGGAACCATTTTTATTTTATTTTATTTTATTTTATTTTTCTTTTGTGCTGCTAGTGCAGTTAATTAATTAATTAAGTAAATAAATAATACAAATTATAAAATTAAATAAATTAAATTAAATAAAGGGTTGTAGTAGTTTAACAAAGCATGATTTAATTAGATTAATCGCAACAATATTTTCATACAATATTCTCGTGTAATTCCGGCGTTGGAAAGAACCAATAAAAGTTATTAAATAAAAAATACATACAGTACAAGTATATTATTTTTATAAAAATTATAAAAAGTTATAGTGATGATAAAATGTTTTATTTTATTTAATTATTATTAATTTTGCACAGAATAAAAAAAAAAAAAAAAAACATTAAATAAATACATACATACATACATACATACACACACACACGCATACATACATACAAAAAAGGGTAGTCTGATAGTACCATAAAATATGGATTATTTTGTTTTGCTTTGGTGCTGCTAGTGCACAGAAATCACAGACTCTTTGAAATAAAAGTGAAATAAATAAATAAATAAATAAAAATAAAATAGAGTAAAATAAATAAAATGATAAAAATTACTTTTGAAAAGTAACTAGTGAGTATTTTGTGTATACAATATTTTGTATCTAAATTATTGAATGTAGTTATTTATTTAAATAAATAAATATTTATTTATTTATTTTCAGACTTATTAATTCTGCTGTATTTTCTATTAGATACTAATGAAAAATCTTTTCCATAACGCTGTTGTATTTAGAAGTCAAGAGAATGAGGCATAAGAGCAGCTTCAAATGCAAATCTCGTAAAACTTATTCATATGGGTCTATTTACCGAAGTTTATTATGTTCGAAAGCAAAAACAATAGCTGTTTTATGCGCTGTTGTTTTTAAGCACAGCTTTATGAATGGTTGGAGGTTTTCAGAGTTAATGTTACGCTTGTAAGTGCTCTCAAGACGTTCACTGTGTTCGACTTGCGCTCATGATGCAGGAGACAAAACCAGCAGACTGACGTTAACAGGAATCTCAGATTCTGCTCACAACGGGAATAATTGCATGCTGAATATCAATGCAACAGCAATCAGGAGAATGTTTCCTAGTTCTGAGAGCATAAATACCCTCTTGCCTTTCAGACGTATAATAGTCCAGATATCATTTCGAAAAGACTATGTGAATGAACTTTGATAACAGTGTTTCTGTTAATGTTTTCATATGTAAAAGCGCTTGTTTTAGATGCTGCCGGTTTGTTGTTATTTCAGTGTCTATCCGAATGTACAAGAAAGAATATCTGTGAATACTAATGAGATCAAGTATTTAGGAAGTAAGGCAGGTTTGATGGTTCTTTACTGTAGAACTTAAACCTGAAGGGTCCAGACAGGTGTTCCCGCGGTGAGGTAAAGACAAAGCCGCTTATCCCGTGACTCGGGCCTGCTGGGAGTTAATGGGACGTGAAGCCGCTTTCCTCCTCACTGTTTAAAGGAGTCAAAGTGAGGTCAAGAGAAGAACTTTCATGTTCCCGTGTCCCTGTTTCACTGACTCAGAAGTTGACAACTTTGTAAAGATTATAAAACTTAGTCACTTTTGCCAAAGTTACCACAGTTACCTTTATCCATCATTAGAATAGTTTATGAATTTGTAAGACGAACAGATATGAAAGTGTTTGTTTCAGATGCTGCTTCAAATAAATCTATTTATTTATTCATTTATTTATTTATAGTGCTCGGAAATTACATCTTTAAAGCAAAAAAGAAGAAATAAAATGAAAATTGTAAGTTATAGTGATAATAAAATACACACCCTTTAAACTAAAACTAAAGACTGATTTACAGAAATGAAAACATTACATACATACTAACATAGACTTAACTAATGGTGTTTAGGGTGGGACCATGGTTTATTTTATTTTATTTTATTTTATTTTATTTTATTTTATTTTATTTTATTTTATTTTATTTTATTTTATTTTATTTTATTTTATTTTATTCACAAAAATAACCCAAAAAACATAAAATAATAATGATAATAATAAATAAATTAATTAACTTATTAACATTGCTTTGGTGCTGCTAGTGTACAGAAATTACACACCCTTTAAAATAAAACAAAAGTAAAATATCTGTCTATCTATCTATCTAGATAGATAGATAGATAGATAAATATTTTACTTTTATCTTATTTTATTTTTATTTGAAGTTATAATTATATATATATACTTTAAATAATAACTAATAACTTAAACAATATCCAATACAATATTTTTATACAATATTTTGTAAAGTTGGAAGGTTATTTTTTATGATTTACAAAACATGTTATTTAACACACATTTTCTAACTTTTCATCATTACATTCATATTTTTTAACATTTTATTTTATTTAATTTTATGCACACAGATCACTCCAAAACATAATAAATAAATAAATAAATAAATACATACATACATACATACATACATACATGCATAAATAGTAAAAATAAATAAATAAAAAAAAAAAAAATTGTTTTGCTTTAGTGCTGCTTGTGCACAGAAATTATCATTTAAAATAAAACAAAAATAAATATCCATTATATCCATTTTTTTATTATTATTTTTTATTTTATTTTATTTTATTTTATTTTATTTTATTCATAAAAATCACCCAAAAAACATAAAATAATAATGATAATAATAAATAAATTAATTAATTAATTAACATTGCTTTGGTGCTGCTAGTGTACAGAAATTACACACCCTTTAAAATAAAACAAAAGTAAATATCTATATATCTATCTATCTAGATAGATAGATAGATATTTTACTTTTATCTTATTATATAAATAATAACTAAAACAATATCCAGTACAATATTTTGTATAGTTGGAAGTTTTTTTTTTTTTTTATGATTTACAAAACATGTTATTTAACACACATTTTCTAACTTTTCATCATTCCATTCATATTTTCCATTTTTTTTTTATATCCTTTATTTCATTTCATATCATTTAACCTTGTTATTTTCAGCAGTTCGGTGAATCATTTACTTGAGAACCATTTCATTTAATTTCATTTCATTTCATTTCATTTCATTTAAAATAAAATAAAATAAAATAAAATGAAATAAAATAATACTTATTCCAAGGTGCTACCGACTGCAGCATGTTATGAAGTACATATGATACATTACTGTATAGCACAGAAACGTAACGTTTGTGATGTATGGTAAGATTTCCTGCGATAACATGAGCTTCGGCCTGTCAGCGTGCCTCAAAATTATGATGTAGTGTTTACAATTTGCCTTTTGCGTGGCCTCCTCAACTAATGTTTTGGATGGTATCAGCAGCCTCAAATTGTTATCCAAGCATTGTCGGGAGAGAAGACAAATGAGGTCATTTGCTTGCTAACCTCAGTTGAGTTTCTGTGGGAATGCTTTTTCTATTGCCGTTATTCCCGGAGGTTTGTTGGTGTTCATGTGTGTGTCTGAGAGCGTGTGTGTATTCGAACTTGATAAACTAGGTGAGAAGCCGTTTCGCTTGACATCCAGTTTGGCGGCGTATAAACAGCTACTCATTTGACTAGCTGTGTGTTTTGACCTCGACGTTCTGGCTTTGACTCTATATGGTCATGTGTTTCTTCTGCATCAACTTACTGTGGAAATTCAGTCTTTTATATCAGTGTTTCTCCAGCAGAGGGTCACGAACCAGTAATGGGCTGCAGGTCTGTTCTGATTGGGTCATGGACAGCAAGGAAAACAGTGCTAAATGATCTCAATCCAGCTTTCCAAAGCTACTAAACGCCTTGAAAGTGCCACATGAGAAATGTTTGAGTTTTCAGCTCTAGCAGACTTGAGGAAGAATGTGTAGGAAGAAAGATCCGAACATTATTAGCAATTTAGACTTGGATGATCATGTGACACTGAAGAATGGAGTAATAATGCTAAACATTCAGCTTTGATCACAGAAATAAATTACATTTTACAGTAGAAAACAGTTATTTAAAAAAAAAAAAAAATGTAAAAGTTATTAGTTTTAGTTACAACAAATATAAATGACACATTTTCCAATAATTTTGTCTTGTTTTGTCATGTAATTAAGTTCAATCTTCAATATAATAAAATTAAAGTCCTATTTATAGTCAGTATTTTAGCAGTAACTTTAACTTATGTTTTCATATAGTTCTAAATATTATTTTAATAATTATACTAATATAATTATTATAATATAAGATGTATTATAATAAGATATAAGTTTATAAAAATAAATATAAAATTATAACTATAAATATATTAATATTAATATTTTTATAATTATACTATTATATATTATTATATTACAATATAAGACAAAATATAAAAAAAAAAAATTATTCTCCAATAGTTTTGTCTTCCTTTGTCATATAATTAAGTTCAGTATTCAGTATAATAAAAATATACATTAAATTTGATGTAAAATATATATATAAATATTAAATTATAATTATAAATATGTTTAAAAATATTTTAAAAATTAAAAGTGTAATTAATATTTTATATTATTATATGTTATTATTTAAGATAAAATATTCTTAAATTGTCTTTTACATATATATATATATATATATATATATATATATATATATATATATATATATACGAGAAACATTTGAGCTTTTAACTCAAGCAAAAGCATGTAGGAAGAAAAAACTGAACATCTGAGCATGTTTAACGAAAACTTCCTCCCATCATTTTGTCGCTTTCACCGAATGATGAGCAATTTAGACTTCATTGTAATCAAATGAGCGGGTGCGAATGACAGCTAGCGGCTAATTGAAGTAGACGTGAAAGAAAGGCCCGCTGGGGCTGGAGCGTCACCGGATGACAGCTCTGTGTCTACAGCGTCAGGATGTCAGCCGGATCTCGCCGGACTTGGGGGAAAAAATGCAGCCTAAACGGCTAGCTCGTAAAAAGCTGACAGGAATTATATCAGAGATAAAATTACAAGAGCGGCCTTGTAACTTTTTGTGACATGGGTTGTTCTTGGTGCCATAAGAATTCCACTCGAACAATTTAAGTCAGAGGAACAGGAGTCTGTTGGGTTTGGAGCTAATGTGAGCTCTAAATCACTGATCATGTCGTGTTTGGTTGCCAAAATGTGTCTCTGTAGACCTAGAAAACTCTTCTGTTTCCTAAACTGTTTTAGCATCATATTATATATTGAAAAGAACAATAAAATTGACTTTGACCCAGTTTGGGTTTATTATGAATTAAGCAAATTTATTATTATTATTATTATTATTATTATTATTATTATTATTATTATTATTATGCTAAATTATTATGCTAATTTAAGGAAACAAATTTCTTCATATCTTTTTTAAAAACTATTTATTTTTCATTGATGTTATATATCCCTAATATTTTTATCAAAATTGAATATTACAATGCAGAATATTATCAGGTTATGGTATATAAAATTGGTTTTAAAGGTCATTTATTATACTATATCCTCTTAAAGCTTTGTAAACAGGATTTTTTTAAAAATAAATTAATACTTTTATTCTTCAACATTGCTTTAAATTGATACAAAGTGTCAGTAAAGAGATTTGCAATGCTACATTTTTGTTTCAAATAAATGCTGTTCTTTTGAACATTCAATTCATCAAAAAAATCCTGAAAAATAAAATGTATCAAAGTTTCCAAAAAAAAATAAAAATTAAACAGTAGAACTGTTTTTAACACTGATAATAATCAGAAATGTTTCTTGAGCAGCAAATCAGCATATTAGAGTGATTTCTAAAGGATCATGTGACATTGAAAACTGGAGTAATGATGCTGAAAATTCAGATTTGATCACAGGAATAAATTACATTTTACAACATATTTACATAGAAAACAGCTATTTTAAATGGTAAAAATATTTCACATTTTTACTGCATTTTTAAAGAAATAAATGCAGCTTTGGTGAGCGGAAAAGACTTTATATAAGTGCTGCTTATCATATGTGAACAGTATGTTAAAGTACATTATAAATAAGCCATTTCCTTTCCCACAAGATGCTAATGTAATTGCGTGGCAAAGGTCGTGTTATCAAACAAACCCTTGAGGAAGTGTTCTAAATACAAGCTTCATATTCAGCGTCCTCACGACCCCGTCTCATTTGCCTTTATTAATACCGACCTACGCTTTGCTTTCACACTTCCCGGTGAACGTGCGAGCGACCGGCTCGAGCCGTGTTCTAGCCCCTAAGAGTCAAAGGCAATTTCAGCTCATTAAAACTCTCCCAAATTCATTAGCGGCGAGTAGCGAGCAGCAACCCCAAGGGGAAGAATCGCCAGCGTCCAGTTAGCATGGTAATTCTGAAACGCGCTTAATTCATCAACGGGAACACAAGTCTTAAATTAAAGCATGAAAGTAGAGGGCTTTTTCTTCATCAACTAATTACAGTCAAAACTGTGTGTGGAAAGAGAAAAATGGATTGAGGTCTTTGTTAACTTTAAGGCAGGACCAGATTACATTTATTATAGAGTTTTCAAAGGCGGAAAGTTAGAGCTGGGTTATGCAGCTTCAAGGAGGTTTTCATCAGTTTAGGGAAAGCTAATTTATGCTACAATGAAATTATATTAAAGTCAATAAAAACAGCATTTGCAATACATTTCACTTCTGTAATCTGACGGGTCGACAGGTAAACCAGGCATAACAGTATATTCAATGTGAAAAAAGCAAAGTTAGTTGGTGAAAAGTCGGTTTTACAAGGTTAGCTGGCAAATTGCCTAAGCAGAACAAAAAACAACAACAACAACAAATATATATATATATATATATATATATATATATATATATATATATATATATATATTATACAAAAAAAATAATAAAAAAAAAAAAAAAAAAAAAAAAAAAAAATATATATATATATATATATATATGTCTTTTCTGAAATTATTTGATTAAAATGCAGTAAAAATCATATTGTGAATTTGATTGAAAATGCTTTAAAATTGTGAAATATTTTTACATTTTAAAAATAGTTGCTTTCTATGTGCATATATTGTGAAGTGTAATTTATTCCTGTGATCAAAGCTGAATTTTCAGCATTATTACTCCAGTCTTCAGTGTCACATGATCCTTTAGAAATCATTCTAATATACTAATTTGCTGCTCAAGAAACATTTCTGATTATTGTCAATGCTGAAAACAGTTTTGATGCCGATGTTTTTGTGGAAACTGTGATACATTGTATTTTTCAGGATTCTTTGATTTAATAGAAAGTTTAAAATAACAGCATTTATTTAAAACAGAGATCTTTTGTACATTATAAATGCCTTTACTGTCACTTTTGATCAATTTAATTTATCTTTGCTCATTTCAAACATTTATTTTATTTTATTTTATTTTATTTTTAATTAATCTTACCCTATGCTTTTTAATGGCATTTATTTCGTTTCATTTCATTTTATTTATTTATTTATTTATTTTATTAATCTCAATTTTTAGATTTTTTTTTTTTTTTTTTTTTTTGCATCATCAGAATCCAGATAGTTGTAGCTCAGCAAAATATTGTTCTAACAAACCATATATCAATGGAAAGCTTATTTATTCCACTTTCAGATTATGTATAAATCTCAATTTAAAAAAAAATTGACCTTTATGACTGGTTTTGTGGTCCAGGGACACCTCAAAATTTCACAAAAAAGAAAAAGAAAGAAAGAAACAAACAAACAAAAATATATTTTTATTTTAAATAAAAAGAAATAAAGAAAGAAATAAAGAAAGAAAGAAAGAAAGAAAGAAAGAAAGAAAGAATAAAAGAAAGAAAGAGTTTTATTTATTTTTACTTTCAATGCTTTTATTTAGAAATGATGGACTAAAATGTTCAAAGGTGACAGTAATGAATGATAAAATAAAATAAAATAAAATAAAATAAAATAAAATAAAATAAAATAAAATAAAATAAAATAAAATAAAATAAACACAACTTCATTTAACAAGGATACAAATTTTTTTAGTAAGCTTTTTTTAATAGTTTTTCCCCCCTCATAAAATTTTGACTTTTCCAAATTATGAGTTCATATTTCAATACTGCTTTTTTGTTTTGATGACTTTAATTGTGACTTTTTATCTTTTATCCTACAGTTTTTTATCTTTTTTTTTTTTTTTTGCAATTGTTTATACCTCAAAATTTCAACTTCACAAAAAAAGAAAGAAAGTAATAAGTTTCTTTAGAGTTTTATTGATTTTTACTTATATGTATACTGTATACTGTACTGTATATACTTATATATATAGTATATATATGTATACTGTATATAATGCATGATGATGAGCTGTCATTCACAAACAAAATCAATTCAGTGCTTTCAGCTGCTTTAGTGTGTTTCACAAAGACACTCAGTGTTCCGCTGTCAGATGAATTAAGAGCACCACATTACCTTAATTTTACGTGTTAAAGAGCGAGCGACGGGTATATGGAGTCACTCTGGCACTGAAGCCAAATGTTCAGCAGAGACAAAGGCCATGTAGGACAGTGAGGATGTATGCTATTGGTTTTTGTTCGCTGCCTCTTGGCTGTGTGTGATCCTGCGGCTCTCCTGCCATCACAGCTTCTCTATAAAGCTCATTATCATCCGCCAACAAACATACACAACTCAAACGAGCTCCACGCTGCAGATATAATGTCAGCCAAGACCCGGAGAGCAGCGTGTAGACGCTGGAGGCATCGCGTTTCGACAGTCCTGCGTAGGTGTGTATCTGCTCGGAGAAACCCAGAATTGTATTTAAGAAATGGAGATAATGGGTTTTGTCATTGCTGGAGTTATTTTTAGCTTACATGTGTAGTGTTAAACTTCACATGTCTGGAAAAGCATACAGCTCTACTGACTCAAACATGTGCAATGTTTCTGTCATGGGATAAAAATAAATAAAAAAGACAGTTGTGACTTTATCTCATAATTCATAAAACATAAGTTTTGTCTTGCAATTCTAAGAAAAAAAAAGTCTGATTTGTGAGATATATAGTCAAAAATGTGCGATATAAACTCTTGTGATAATTTATTCTGTTTTTATTCTGTAGTGGGAAGAAAAAGAGTTATAAACTCACAATTACGAAAAAATGTAAGATAAAAAAACTGTACGATTACTATAAGATAAAAAGTCACCATTAAAGTCATCAAAACAGAATTTTGAAAATATAAACTCATAACTGGAAAAGTCAAAATTTTGAGTTATAAATGTGCGATTATGAGGGGGAAAATCTAATTTTCTAAAAATCGCAATTACCCTTTTTATTTTGTATTTTCATTTTTTTTTTTTGTGTGTCATTGTTAAATGAAGTTATTTTATTTTATTAAATATAGCATTCACTACTGTCACCTTTGATCATTTTAATCCATCATTTCTAAATAAAAGTATTGAAAGTAAAAATCAATAAAACTCTAAAGAAACTTACTTTTTTCTTTCTTTCTGAAAGAAAAATTGAAATTTGTGAAATTTGTGAAGTTGAAATTTTGAGGTATAAACAATTGCACAAAAAAAAAAAGATAAAAAACTGTAGGATAAAAGATAAAAAAGTCACAATTAAAGTCATCAAAACAAAAAACAGTTTTGAAATATGAACTCATAATTTGGAAAAGTCAAAATTTTATGAGGGGGGAAAAACTATTAAAAAAAACTTACTAAAAAAATTTGTATCCTTGTTAAATGAAGTTGTGTTTATTTTATTTTATTTTATTTTATTTTATTTTATTTTATTTTATTTTATTTTATTTTATTTTATTTTATCATTCATTACTGTCATCTTTGATCATTTTGTCCATTTCTAAATAAAAGTATTGAAAGTAAAAATAAAGAAAACTCTTTCTTTCTTTCTTTCTTTCTTTCTTTCTTTCTTTCTTTATTTCGTTATTTATTTATTTATTTATTTTTATTTAAAATAAAAATATATTTTGTTTGTTTGTTTGTTTCTTTCTTTCTTTTTTGTGAAATTTTGAGGTATAAACTCACAATTGTGAAAAAAATGTAAGATAAAAAACTAAGATAAAAACTAAGATAAAAGATAAAAAGTAACAATTAAAGTCATCAAAACAAAACAAAACAAAAAAAAACTGAATTTTGAAATATAAACTCATAATTTGGAAAAGTCACAATTTTATGAAGGGGAAAAAAACTTTTATACTCTGTTATAAAAATTGCAATTGCACTTTTAATTTTGTATTTGTATTTTTAAAATTGTATTTTACTTTATTTTATTTTATTTGACTTTATTTTATTTTATTTTTACTTGCTCTAAAGTTTTAATGCTATGGTTTCCACAAAAATATAACTTTTACTTCTTTACTGTCACGTTTTATCATTTTAATCCATCATTTCTAAATAAAAGTATTGAAATTAAAAATAAATAAAAGTATCTTTTTCTTTCTTTCTTTCTTTCTTTGTTTCTTTGTTTCTTTGTTTCTTTGTTTCTTTCTTTCTCGTAATTGTGAGCTAAAAAGTCACAGTTACCTTTTTTATATTTTTATCTTGGTGGAAACAGGCTACCATATAGAAGTAACACTGTTTCTACACTTAAATGAGTAAAATAATGACTCAATTTTAGCTGTGATTTCTAATGACTGCATCGCTGTCATGAGCTGCCGGCTGAAATATCACAGAGCCAAATGTCTGACAGCATCATTGTTCGCTAAGTGGTGGCGATTGACGATGATGATGTCATTCATAGTATCAATCATCTCCTCACCATGAACAGACTTTACTGACCATTAGCCGAGAGCAGAGCTGATCTTTGCTGAACTCTGATTTTAACAGCAGGCTTTTAATGTTCATAAGCGATCGCCTCTGTTCACAGAGTTAAGTGCTTTACTTACATTTACACTGAAGAACACTTTGAACTTTTCCCAGGAGTTCTATGGAGAGTTCTATAGAAAGGTTCTGATAAAGAGATGAGCTCGTGTGATTGAAGTCCATCAACATCAGAGAAAATGAAGTTTTATAGTAATACCCCATCTGTCAGTTTTCACAGTGTATTGTTTTGTTATCACTGTTTTATTTGTGTAAATATATAGAAATATACAACTGCCCAATCAATTGTCACAATATTTAAACGTTATTTTAATTTATATTACTATTCATTTACATTAGTGTTTTATTTTCAAGGAATGTATGTAATGAATTTAAACGAACAATTACCCCATCAATTGTTTATAACAATATTATAGCATTGTTTTAGTATTTGTATTTTTTTTTAATATGTTTTAGTAATGTGTGTGTTTGTGTGTGTGTGTGTGTATATATATATATATATATATATACATACACTGACCAAAATTTTAAACGCAACACTTTTGTTTTTGCCCTCATTTTTCATGAGCTGAACTCAAAGATCTAAGACTTTTTCTACGTACACAAAAGGCCTATTTCTCTTAAATATTGTTCACAAATCTGTCTGTGTTAGTGAGCACTTCTCCTTTGCCGAGATAATCCATCCAGCTCACAGGTGTGGCATATCAAGATGCTGATTAGACAGCATGATTATTGCACAGGTGTGCCTTAGGCTGGCCACAATAAAAAAAGGCCACTCTAAAATGTGCAGTTTTATCACACAGCACAATGCCACCAATGTTGCAAGTTTTGAGGGAGCGTGCAGTTGGCATGCTGACTGCAGGAATGTCCACCAGAATTGAATGTTCAATTCTCTACCATAAGTCGTCTCCAAAGGCGTTTCAGAGAATTTGGCAGTGCATCCAACCGGCCTCACAACCGCAGACCACGTGTAACCACACCAGCCCAGGACCTCCACATCCAGCATCTTCACCTCTAAGATCATCTGAGATCAGCCACCCGGACAGCTGCTGCAACAATCGGTTTGCATAACCAAAGAATTTCTGCACAAACTGTCAGAAACCGTCTCAGGGAAGCTCATCTGCATGCTCGTCGTCCTCATCGGGGAATGAGTGGGCAAATGCTCACATTCGATGGCATCTGGCACTTTGGAGAAGTGTTCTCTTCACGGATGAATCCCGGTTTTCACTGTACAGGGCAACTGGCAGACAGCGTGTATGGCGTCGTGTGGGTGAGCGGTTTGCTGATGTCAGCGTTGTGGATCGAGTGGCCCATGGTGGTGGTGGGGTTATGGTATGGACAGGTGTATGTTATGGACAACGAACACGGGTGCATTTTATTGATGACGAGATCCTGAGGACCATTATTGTGCCATTCATCCCCAACTACCACTTCATATTGCAGCATGATAATGCACGGCCCCATGTTGCAAGGATCTGTACACAATTCCTGGAAGCTGAAGAAATCCCAGTTCTTGCATGGCCAGCATACTCACCGGACATGTCACCCACTGAGCATGTTTGGGATGCTCAGGATCGGCGTATACGACAGCGTGTTGCAGTTCCTGCCAATATCCAGCAACTTCACACAGCCATTGAAGAGGAGTGGACCAACATTCCGCAGGCCACAGTCAACAACCTGATCAACTCTATGCGAAGGAGATGTGGTTTTTCGGACCCCCCCAATACAGTAAATCTGCACATTTTAGAGTGGCCTTTTATTGTGGCCAGCCTAAGGCACACCTGTGCAATAATCATGCTGTCTAATCAGCACCTTAATATGCCACACCTTTAAGGCGGATGCTTTATCTCGGCAGAGGGGACGTGCTCACTAACACAGATTTAGACAGATTTGTGAACAATATGTGAGAGAAATAGGCCTTTTGTGTACATAGAAAAAGTCTTAGATCTTTGAGTTCAGCTCATGAAAAATGGGGGCAAAAACAAAAGTGTTGCGTTTATAATTTTGGTCAGTGTATGTATATATATATATATATATACAAAAATATATTTAAAAAAATGATTGAAGAAAATAATTTTTTAAATTAATAAACAATTACCCCATCAATTGTCACTATATTTTAACATTATAATAATTAATAGTAACATTAATTCATGTTAAATAATAATAATAATAATAATAATAATAATAATAATAATAATAATAATAATAATAATATCTTGTACGTAATATGTTAATAATGTATGTAAAATGTCAAAAATTTCTTAACAAGAATACTGATTAAGGTTTTTTTTTTAATTACCAATCATTATTCACACAATATTATAATTTTTTTAGTAATGTTTTTTTTATTATTATTATTTTAAATGTTTTATGTAATATACATGTTTTATGAAAACATTTACATTTACATACAAGTATACAGTATTTAAAGGAAAAAAAATATTGCACTTTTCTACCACTTCTTTAGTTGAAATGTGTGCTGTCAAACGAGTAATCACGATTAATCACAATTTTGTTTGCATAATAAATGTGTGTGTACTGTATATATTTATTATGCATATATAAATACACACACATGTATGTGTATATATTTAAGAAAAAAAAAATTATCTTCATATAATAAATATATTTATATATAATATAAATTCTGTGAATAAAAATATATACATGTAAGTGCATGGAAATATTCTTTCTTTCTTTCTTTCTTTCATTTATTTATTTTTTTATTTTATTTATTTTTTTTTTTTACAGAGGATTTCCGATGACGTCAAATGCTTTTTTTCTCATTTCTGGCCACCGCTAAACCACTTTCTCCCACCCGCCCACTCACATCCAGATTCATATTTTATATGAATGTCAAGTTCACACAGCCCTCAATATTGACATTTTCACTAAGCAATTTTAAAAAGAATGTCGAGTTGATTAACACCATGTTCATATGCTGTCATTCACCCAAATACATTTCATTTTTCCTTATTTCTGCCTCTAAGATGTAATAAGTTTCCGCTGAGGTCCTTCAGGACATCTCTTTGAATCTCGCATTAACATCTGCGCAATATTATTTCTCAGTTCGCAGAGGCTCCAGGCTCTTCCTCACATACTAAACTGACAATAACACGGACATTCAAATATCGTTTTTTTTCTCTCTAATGTAAATCCTTCCAGGACACCTTTTCAGAAACACGCTGTAGGATTAGAGCCTCCTCCACAAGACTTTCAAATGTGATTACAGAGCCGACTTTTCTGCGGGGAATTGACTGCGTTTAATACAAATGTGCTGAGCATTGACGTGACCTATCAGAGTTTGCCAGAAGGAGTTGATCCAACAACAGCACTAGATCCTGGTCAATATCTGCTCCATTCAGCGCCGAGAGGTTTGCGCGTCCGTAAAGAGGATAAAGCGGATGGATTAGCCCAGCCGTGTGGCTTATACAGTCTGACTGACATTTGTATTATGGGGGCTGATTAGTTCTGGATTTCTATAATTCTATTTATTTGTACAAATGAACCTGCGGAAATCCCATCGTCAATTCGGCCGAAGATCATCTGTCTTTAAAAATCAGCTGTGAAGATGAAGAGATCCCAGAGAACGTATGCGTATCTGATGAGTTTGTGTTTTTTGTGTGATTCTGCTTGCTAGTTTAGCCGTCTGATTCACACAGCAGCTCATTCTGGCCAATATGTGCTAAATTAGACAGGACTCAATGATTAAACTTGTTTTGAGTCGAGTCAGTTTGATTTCCCAGTAATTGAGCATGGTTTCAGATGTCTACATCAGAGGATACTATTGAAAAAGGTATGGTTTTCTCAAATTATAGGGTGCATATTGGACTTTCACTGTTGTTAACGTTTGCATTCCTGTATTGATATTAATAGATTGATAGATTGTTCCCTGATGCAGTGTAGTTCGTAAGCTCAATCTATCAATCAATAAATCAATCAATAAATCAATCAATCAGTGTCTTTCTTTACTTCTTTACTTTTTAGACTATAAGCAGCATTAAACAAATGCCATGACAATATCTATGAAAGTTTTAGGCAAAAACATGTATATAATTATATATATTAAATTTTTATGTAAATCTTGTTTGTTTGTTTATTTATTCATTAATTTATTCATTCATTAATTATATATTATTATTATTATTATTATTATTATTATTATTATTATTATTATTATTATATAAAAACATCAGATATGTAACAAATGCCATGATATCTAGAAAGTTTTTTGCCAAAACGCCTATATAATGATAAATATTTAATTATTGTAATAAATTTAGTTCTATTTATTTATTTATTTATCATTTAATATAATTTTAATAGTCTCTAATTTAATAATAGTCTTTCTTTCTTTCTTCCTTTCTTTCTTTCTTTCTTTCTTCCTTTCTTTCTTTCTTTCTTTCTTTCTTTCTTTCTTTCTTTCTTTCTTTCTTTCTTTCTTTCTTTCTTTCTTTCTTTCTTTTTCTTTCTTTCTTTATCTATCAATTATTATTATTATTTTATTAAATTGTTATTATACAAAAAATCAGATATATAACAAATGTAACAAATAACAATATCCATGAAAGTTTGTCAAAAACACCTATATAATGATAAATATTTAATTATATTATTATATTATTTATTTATTTATTTATTTATTTACATATTTGTTTGTTTGTTCATTTAATAAAATAATGTCATTTTAATCATCTCTAATTTAATAAGTCTCTCTTTATTTATTTGTTTTATTCATTCATTTATTAATTAATTCATTATATTATAATTTAATAATAATAATAATAATAATAATAATAATACTTATTATTATTATTATTATTATTTAAAATATTGTATATGTTCATTATATATTTCACATATAAAAATCATTATATATATATATATTTAAATTTTATCATAATTTATTTGTGTACTAAATTATTAATTCAGTATGAGAAAGCTGATTATTTTTCGCATTTAAATACTTCTTTACGTGACTTTTGAGTGCAGTATGTCTTGACATCCCTGTTCCTTTTTTATTTTACATTTCTTATTTTATCTCTTTTAGCTCTGTTAGCTTTCTACGCCACACATTATGCAATTTCTGGAAGATTTAAATACTGGTATACACATATAATTACATGCACAAAGTGAGATGACTGTCTTTGTTCCTGTATTTGATGCAGGCATGCAAATCAGTTTAGGCTAAAGTCTGACATTGGTGTTCCTTTATAATTACTGTGCTGTAAACTGCCTTCAAACTGACTATTAACATCAGTGCAGAGATTCAGAGCTGAAACTGAGCTGATAGGACAGTCGTTTCCACTCATTTGCCTGGAATGGAGTTGTAAGTCCTGATTTGGAGCCGCTCTGCATCTATTGTGGAATGCTGCGGTTTTGATAGACGTTAATTGACTCTCTTTTGATTGACGGTGGAATGTAATGTATTTTACAGCTTTTTGTCCAAACAGCTTGACATTTTCTTCATGTTGACAGCTCTGACGTATGGGTCATGAATGAATGCTATTTATTCTTCATATAAGTTGGTGTGTTCTCACTATGAGCGCAGCTCGAGCGCACCATAGATTTTAAATCAGCGCTGGTTTGCTTGCACAATCAAGCCATGCTTGCTGACAGCTCTGACATACAGCTCACTTATGAATTAAACAAAACTCCACTCTGTTCCGTATAAGTAATTATTGAAATGGAGGGGAAAAAACAGATGGTTGTTGCGATTCATGAAAAAAAACATGAGAATTAAACTGTGCAGAATGAAGACACATTGTTGTGGCTGCAATCCATTATTTGTAGATGGTTTAAAGTCTGCAGTGTCCTTTTTTTTGTACAAACAACAGTAAAATAGAAGACTTTGATTATATAAAATGTGCAAAATATATTTTAATTTTATTATAAAATATTTCAGTCAGTAAGAGTGTTTCAGAAGTCTCTTCTGCATTTATTTGATTAAAACATATAGTAAAATCTGTACAACTGTGAAATATTTGTACAATTTAAAATAACTGTTTCTTATTTGAATATATTTTAAAATTTAATTTATTCATGTGATGCAAAGCTGAATTTTCAGGAGCCATTACTATTTATTTATTTATTTATTTATTTATTCAATCTATAATGTGACAGATGTTCTTTATTTATTTCATTAATTATTTTTAACAGTATTATCATATGATAACATAAAAGTAATTAATAATAATAATAATAATAATAATAATTATTATTATTATTATTATTATTATTAAAATATTAGATATTCATTATATATTTTTAAATTTATTATATTTTTTTATACTAAGTTATTAATTCAGTATGAGAAAGCTGATTATTTTTAGCAATTTAATACTTTTCATCTGTGACTTTTGCGCGCAATATGCTTTGACATCTATTCTATTTGAATATATTTTAAAATGTAATTTATTCATGTGATGCAAAGCTGAATTTTCAGCAGCCTTTATTTATTTATTATATAATATAAAATAATAATATATTATTGTATATTATAAAATAATAATATATAATTGTATATTATAAAATAATATAATTTTAATAATCTATAATGTAATGTAACTGTCTTTCTTTCTTTCCAGTCACATTAATTAAGTGTACATTAATGCTACATTTTTATTTAAAGGTTTTTTTGACTGTTGTGCTTTACCGTAAGTGTAAGTGTGAGTCAATTTCAGTAAAAGCATCTGCTAAATGTCTATTACTATCACAGTGAGTTTTCTTAACCACAGCTTTGAAATATCTGTCAGAAATTGTTGACCATTTGTAATGGAAGGGCATTACTTATGATCGCTTCTGCCTATCACTGTATATGCTTTTAAAAATGATGATGGTGGTGGATTATGGTGGCAAAATGCTTTTCAGCATCTGAAAATCTCTAAGAAACTCTCTGTTCATTACAGCAGGGCTTTAAAAACGGGTCTCTAAAACGTTCACTGTAAGAGTCAAATGTCTCAGCTATGAGAATATTTATTAATATTTATTATAATCAATTTATTTATTTATGTATTTTTAATTAGCATTTATATAATTTATTTTTTATTTTTTACATTTAATTTTGTCTGCCTTTTAAAGATCGTCATCAGATCAGATGGTTCACGTTTGAAGAGCGGCGCTATTGAAACGTGCTTCAGTGAAATTGAATTCGTACTGAAATACACTGGAGTCGTGGTGAATTATGGCCCTCTTACATGAAATTATAGCATTTTACCACAACCACCGGGCTCTTCGGTGATAGCCACGCATTCATTTTACATACGCGATTTAGCCTTGAATATTAAAGAAAGGCAAATTCTCCGGAAACCCTCGGAGGGAACCACGTGAAGGTGGCGTTAAATAATAATGAAGCGAAATGACAGTCTGCGGTGATTAGATAATTTCATTCTCATTATGTGAAAACTGAAATCTCGGGCCTCGTCCGTACTAAGTGCCGTGCCACATACGGCGGGCACATCTACCTGAAAAATGAAGCCTGATAAAGGATGAAAAATGCCAGTGGCTCCATTAATTCTCCTCAGTCAGGACTGGGAAACGCAGCAGAGCACACAAGTAATTAATTTCTCAAGGTCAATTATTTTAAGCTTTTAAAATGAGCAGAGAAAATCACCGCAGGTTAGAGAGAGTTGGGAAAGCTGTGCACTCTTTTGCGTACGTAAAAGTTTTGATTAATAAAGCTATAAGCCGCTTGAGGCCGTGATTTTTACCACATCTAAGGCAACATGCTGCTGTAGTTTTGTTTTTTCAGACACTGCAAGCTTTCTTGTCGTCTTTCAGTCTAGTGAAAAGAACATGTCCAAAATACACATTGAAGTGTTTATTTTATTACGCTTTATCCATTTGCATCTGTAGATTTCAATTATATTTCAATTCACCTGCACTGAGCCAAAAAACTCAATTTCAGCAGCATTTCAATCTGTACTGATGTTTTAGAATATCACTTATTATTCACCTGATAAGTATTTAACATTTTACTCCTAAAAGCATGATGAAAATGCAGTTTTTTCAAATTGTTGACAATATTTTCTGATTTATTGATTTATGATGTCAACAAAATGAAATCGGAATATTATACCTGATTTTATACAGCGGTCAGATTTCTGTTCTGGAAGTGTATGCAAATTACTAAACACATTTCAGAAAACTTCTAATACAAAACAATGTTCTTAATATAGTGGTTCTGAATGTTAAAACTTTAATTTTCTCCACAGGGAAACAGATTTTTAACAATAATAACTGATGAACCTTTAAAGACAGACCTGTTTTGAGCTCAGAGGATGTTAATCGGTGGTATATGCTTTTGCTGAAGCCAACCATTCACATTGAATTTTAAAATAAGCATGTTTAATAGCAGAATGTGTGGTGAAAACTACATTACCCATGATGCTGTGAACAGTTCCACCAATCAGAGAGTCACAGTGAGTAAAGAGCGCCAAAGCTCCGCCCACTCCAATAAAGCACTGCGAATTTTATATATATTCAAATTTTGGCAAATAGGGACCGAGTTTTTAAATTAAAATGTATTAAAATAGATAATAAAATAATAAATTGCTATAGGTTATAGACATAGCTTATTCTGTCAATAAAAAATAATAATAATATAATAAAAAATGATTAAATTAAATTAAATTAAATTAAAATAACATGCTTTGATATTATATCCAAATCTAATTTTAGACAGATAGATGTCATGACATTTGTGCATTTTTTCATATCTAATAACAATTAAGTATTTTTCTTGCAAGTGCAATTACTGCGATGCTAGATAGATAGATAGATAGATAGATAGATAGATAGATAGATAGATAGATAGATAGATAGATAGATAGATAGATAGATAGATAGATAGATAGATAAATAAATAAATAATGCCACTTGCATTGACTTTTTTTTTTGTTTTCTTTTTTTTCAAGTTCTATATATATCATACATATTTTTTTATATAGATGCAGTCCAGACAAATAGTTTTATATGTCAGCATTGTTTTTAATTTTATTGTAATTTGCAATGCTTCATGGGATTACAGTTCTTTCCCTCTCTAAAGCCACTGATTTTGTCTTTTTGTCTGCTTTTTAAATACTTTTTTGCCTTAAATCAAAGTTTATAATGTTGTAATTCTTCTCTTTGCTGGCTGGTTTGGTTAATGGCTTACAATGGTTCAGAAAAAAATTTATTAAAAATCTCTATTGGAAAAATGACTGGAAAATATACTTCTGGGATCCATCAGGGGAAAAAAACCCTAAACCATGGTAAAACCACTGTGATGTAGGTCTTATGAAACAGCAATAATAACAATATGATAAAAGACACCACTGTGCATCGAATTGTTTCAGATTTTGCCAATGCAAAACTCTCTACCACAATGTTGACATTTAAAGAAAGCCCTAATGTGGGTGTGTTGTTAATATGCAGCCTTGAAATCAATGCAATATCTTCTTTCTTCGCCCGACGCACAGCGCTGTTCATAAAGACAGGGAACGTTATACTCGACGTCCTCGTCTTACCAGAGAGTGCATCGATCGTTTAATTCTCAGTAGGAGTATGCACAGAGTCATAATTCAAGATCAATTAGACTCATTTCGAAGGTTTGGCGCGTCGTAGCGAGTGATAACTGGTGTGAAGGACGTCTATCAAGAGTTTTTGGAGGCTACTGTTTCACTTGGAAAGAAACTTTTTGTTGATTTCAATGCATGGCAGCATGAGCTGTGGCTCCCACCAGAAAATCTGGGAATGCGGACTGTTCTGGATTCAGTTACACGTCTCTCGCCTGCCCAGAAAACAACTACTGCCAGAGCTGCAAAGCCTGGAGCGTTGTGTCCTCCTCGACTCTGCACTGCAACACTCCTGCCGCTGTTCAGGAAGATACTTTCAGACTCTAGTTTTGGCATGCTGCACGGCATACTTCCACATGCACAAATGCATAATTTGAAGTAGTTAAGGTGCTGTTAGCAAGTACATGAATCTGTTTAAAGGAAAGCTTCATATGTTTGCAATCAGAGCAGTATTTAACATGCAACTTAATTACGGTGACGCTCTGAAGAATGAAGTCTGGGATCTCACTGTGCACATAATGAGAATGAGAATTGAAATTATGTGTAATCACTGCAGAGTGTCATTTTATTTTATGAATATTTCATGTTACCTTACAGTACATGTGTCACTTTCATTCGGCTCCCTTAAGTCTCTGAGGCTTATATATATGCTCTACTCTACTCTACTCTACTCTACTCTACTCTACTCTACTCTACTCTACTCTACTCTAAAATAAAATAAAATAAAATAAAATAAAATAAAATAAAATAACAAGTATGGATATAAATAAAATAAAATAAAATAAAATAAAATAAAATAAAATAAAATAAAATAAAATAAAATATGGATATAAATAAATATGGACCAATAAAATAAGTTCTTAACTTCAAGCATATTAATAGAAAATAAAATAAAGTAAAAAATTATAGATATCAGTATGATATCCATAATATTCCAATTTCAGATATGGTTAAAGTTTCTATCATAGATTAAAAAAAAAAAAAAAAAATGCTATATTTACATGATATGCAGTTTTAGGTAAACAGGGACAGATAAGCTGTTTTTAAATTCAAATGTATGAACAAAATAAAAAATAAAATAAAATAAAATAAAATAATAAGCTTTATCGATAGGATATACAAATCTAAAAAAATTCCTGCACTTGCAATTACTGCAATGTTAAATAAATACATAAATAATAGTGTTATGGTTTCTAGCATAGATAGATAGAAAAATAAAATAAATATAATTAAATTATAAATTGCTATGTTTATATTAAATGCAGTTTTAGGTAAACCGGAACAGATAAACAAAGTTTTTTAAATTATAATTATAATTTTTAAAAATGAAAATGTGCAAATAAAAAAAATAATAATAATAATGATAAATAAATAAACAAATAAATAAATAAATAATAAAATAAAAAATAAAATGAAATAAAATAAAATAAATGCTAATATAATAAAATGCATAATAGTTTTCTCAGTTTACCTAAAAATATAGGTAAACAGGGACCAATTAATATTTTAAATTTAGTGTATTAAAATAGATAATAACATACAATGCTATATCAGAGTGATATCCATAATATACCAGTTTCAGATAGTGTTATGGTTTCTATCATATATAGATAGAAAAATAAAACATAAATAAAATATAAATTATAAATTGCTATATTTATGTAAAATGCAGTTTTAGGTAAACAAAAAGTTTTTAAATTGAAATGAGTAAAATAAAATAGATAGATAGATAGATAGATAGATAGATAGATAGATACTTATATAGTGTACTTATATACTTATAACTTCTGTTTTCTGTCATGTAAAGTTAAATATTTCAAACTTTTTTTTTTTTTTTTTTTTTTCGGTGATTGCTGCTTACAACTAATGAAAATCAGAAATAATCAAAAATAAAAAATCTGAATAATTTGATGTTTTTCTTTTGTTTTTAGAAGGAAATCTAGCCACTGGTTGTGGTTAAACCCCATAAATACTAAAATAGGGATGCACTTTATCATTTCAGTAAAATTGTGGTTTTGTTGAAGCATGTTTTTATGTTCTCTTCAAACATGAAAAAGCAGATGGAAAGCACTAAAAATGAGATGGGATGGAAACATCACTATTTTGTCAAATTGTTCAAACATGAATGGTTGGTTTCAGTGGAGTTTAATGCTGCGTTTTCAGAGTAGTACCTTTTGGTATTAAATGAAATCTATTTCTGATCAACATTTCTGTTGGCTGGAGCGTGCACAGTGCATTCTGCTTTTGCCTTCTCATGTTATACTGTTTTGAGCTTTGGCCAAAACAAGGTACCTTAGAAGGAAGCTCACTGGTTTTATCTCCCTATATTAAGATTTCCCAATGCCACCAAACGTTTGGCAAATTGAGTGCTTATTTATTCCTCGAAGGCGCTGGCTGTATCAGCCCAGTAGCTTGTAAACAGGTTTTTGTTTCCAGATGGAGCGATAAACACCTGTGTGCTCGTACTCACCGACAAACAATCAGATTACAGCGCCAGACTGAGAAACTGAGACTAGTTACCCAGCACAGGAGCTATAGCACTTTCTAAAGCACATCTACGCTCCCTCATGCTCTGCTTTCTCCAGTTTCCAGCGTCTGGCTCTAGATAAAGAGGTTCTTGACTGACAGGCCGTATTTGTCATGCTGTCTGTGGGACTTCAGAGGCCGATGCGATGGGAAGGCCGGCGAGGGGCCGCAGACTCCCAGGCCTGAATCCTGCAGCACTGATAAGCTGCACCTTGGCCGCCGGCCGCCGCTGGACTCGAGTGGACTGGCTTTCTTCCTGCGTTTCGGGAGCCCAGACCGGCTCGACTCGTGACTGAGCGGTAGCCACGGGGAAGCAGGCTGGCACCGCTTCTGTCTTGGTTATCAGATGAACACAGAAAGTGGACCAGACCGCAGACGGACGCCTCTCGAGAGACGCGAGGCTTTCAGATGCTGGTCTGTTAGTCAAACAAGGGGACTGTGGAAATATGGGAGCAGAGATCCGCCAAATAATCGAGCTGATGCCCAAGTTCTTGTTGGTTTTGTTAGTTAAGACCTTATGCCCAGGTTAAAACATCTGCATTCATTTTGATGTAGACCAGAGACATAATCTAGAAAATGTTTGAGTTTTATTTCAAAAAGAACTTTATTTTCATATATATATATATATATATATATATATATATTTACACTTCGGACTTAATAATATTAACTTAATACTAAATAAAGTAAACCTAGAGCTACATTTAATTTGTTATACAAACAGAAGAATTTGTTTGTAAAAATTAAAAAAAAAAAAACATATTAGTTTGTTTTACAAACAAACAAACACAAATAAATAGATAGAACTTTGGAAATTAAAACGAACAAACAAACAAATGAATGAATAAATAAATAAATAAAGTATCAAACTGCATTAAAATAATAGAATATTAAAAATATTTGATGCAATTTAAAAAAATAAAATAAAATAAAATAAAAAATAAAATAAAATAAAATAAAATAAAATAAAATAAAATAAAATAAAATAAAATAAAATAAAAAATATGATATGCATAATGTTAAAATTTTAGGTAAATAGGGGGCAAAAACTACAGTTTTATTATAAAATAAATAAAATAATAAATTGCATTATCAGTACGATATCCAGGGTTATGCTTTGTGTCATAGATAATATGTTAAAATATAAAATATAGTTTCAAAAAATAAATAAAAATATATATAGCAATAGAAATTGCTATTTTTATATGTTATGCAATTTTAGGAAATAAAATAAAATAAAATAAAATAAAATAAAATAAAATAAAATAAAATAAAATTTAAAAAAGTGCTATATTTATATGATATGCATGGTATTTGAATTTGAGGTAAATAGTGGCCAATAAACTACATTTTTAAATTCAAATGTATTAAAATAGATAATGAAATAAAATAATAAATCAGTATGATATCCAGAGTTATGGTTTCTGTCACAGACAGATATTTATATGATATGCAATTTTAGGAAATAAAAAAATAAAAAAATAAATAAAAAAAGTAAAATAAAAAAATAAGATAAAATTAAAAAAAATAAAATAAAATAAAAAATAAAATAAAATAAAATAAAATAATAAACTGCTATATCAGTTTGATATTCAGGGTTATGCTTTCTGTCATAGACAGATATTTATATGATATGCAATTTTAAGAAATAAAATAAAATGAAAAATAAGTAAAATAAAATAAAATAAAATAATAAATTGCTATATCAGTATGATATCCAGGGTTATGCTTTCTGTCATAGACAGATAATATAATACAATATAAATATAGTTTCAAAAAAGAAACACAAATTATAAATTGCTATATTTATATGATATGCCATTTTTTTTTAACAATTGAATTGCTATATGTAATATTTTAAAATATATAGTGCTGTAGTGCTGGGTAGATTACTTGTTATATACTGAGTCCATCCATTACATTGCACATTTCTGGTAATCTAATCTGACTACTTTTTGATTACTTTTTAGATTACTTTTGACCTAACTTGTTTATCACATTGGTTTAAATAGCCTGATCTTGTACCATATTTATAAAAAAATACAAAAAAGAAAGACAATATATTACGTCAAAGTTTCCCAAACTGGGATTCGTGATTTTAATGAAAAGCTAACAATTAATTAAATAAATAGTAAGGAGGAAAAATGGCAAAAATTACTTTTTATTTTATTTTGAGATATTTAATTGATGCCCCCAAACCCAAACCTCCACCACTGCCAAATGAGAATAATTAAATCATTTTATATGTATCTTCTTGTGTAATTATGCCTATGAATTGCATTTGCATTTCTTTCAAATTGCTTACTTTTTATTACAAGAGCAATAAGGATTACCTTGTTGAAAAAAAAAAATGCTTTTATTGAGGACATAATTAGTAATAAATCCAAGCTGCTTAGTGTTGAGCTGGATTATAAGACTTATTATTTTATTCGACAAGAGCAAAATCCGCCATTAAAACACACAGTCTCTATTACAGAACTAATTACTTTCTGATTTCGGTGTCATTTGGGTATCATGCGATGTACCCCGTTCATTCAAAAAGCGTTTTTAGCGTGAAAAACAAGCTGTTCCTGCTGTAGGTATTCCTCCGGCGCTTATTCCTACAAGGCTCGCAGCGCGGCATCATGAATTTTTCAAGCTTTGCCCACACAGAAACCAAAACAAGATATTACAAACATGGCGAAATGTTAATCTGTATTTGTCTAGAGGGTTCAGCGTTTGTAAGACCTGTTTGTCGTAACCCCACGCGTCGAGGATCATCGCAGGAGCACGGCGATAAAAACTCGACGGCTGCTAATTAAAATGAACGAGAGGGAGCAGATGGCGTCTTCACAGCTGGAAACAGCTCAGTGACTTTGGGCGCCTGGAGAACCGTAGTGACATGAACTTCTCCCTTTCGCTTTGTGCTCCCCGTATAGCCTGTGGACTCGAAGGTTTGGCTGAGGTTCATGTCTTTATTGTTGATGGTGGTCTCAGAAGCAGATCTGTTCCAGTTGTTGAATGTTTCCCAGTTGAGATTAACCAAGATTTTTCCCTTGATCATTCAGTTCACAGTTCATTGGGGTTCATTTTGATTCAGACAAACTCAAAGCAATTTATAATTAGTTTGAGACCAGTGTTGTTTACACTGTTATAGTTTTTGTAAATTATATGTTCTGCTTTAAAGTTTTACCTACATTTTTTTATTGTTATTTTATTAGTTAATTTCGATTCAGACAAGCTCAAAGCAATATCTACTGTAATTTTACCAGTGTAATTTTAGTGTCATTGATATACTGTTAAAGTTTTTGTGTATATTTTTATAGATTGATTTCTTTAGATATATTTTGTTTTTATCAGAGGTTTTACTTATTTTGCTGTTTCTTATTTTTTGTAAATGTTTAAATAAACAAACAAATAAATGAATTTTTTTTTTTTATTTTTAATGTTTTTACTAATTTGTTTATTAATTTTTAGTTTAATTAATTTATTTAATTTTAGTACTCCCAAACTAAATTAAATCAAGAAATTTTGCCTTGCAACTAGCTAAAATAAAAAAAAAAATAAAAAATGTATGTACTTATTACAAAAAATAACTTTTTTTTTTTCAGATATTAAATTATTTTAAATTAACTTAATTGATTTTAAATAAATTATTTTTTGTAAATTATTTAATAAACAAACAAATAAATAAGTAATTAAATATAGTTTTTTTATTTCATGATTACGTTTTTATTTTTTATGTTAATGTTTTTACTAATTTAAGTGTTTATTCAGTTTTAGTTTAATTTTATTTATTTTAGTACTCCCAAACTAAATTAAATCAAGAAAGTTTTCCTTGCAACTAGCTAAAATAAAATAAAACATTTATGTATTTATTACAAAAAAATAACTGTTATATGTATAATTTCATATCAGATATTGATTAAATTATTTTACATTAATTTAATTAATTTTAAATAAATGATTTTTGTTAATATATTACATTTGATTTCTTTAAATATTTTCTGTTTTTATTTGTTATACTTTTTACTTTTATTTGTTGTTTATAAGTTTGACATTTTTTGTTGTTTCTGGTTAATTTTTTTGGAAATTTGTTTAAATAAATAAATATTAGATTTATTTTTATTTTATTTTATTTTTTGAATATGTTTTTATTTATTTATTTTTTCTAACTACTTTAAATATTTTTATTTATTTATATATTTATTTTTAGTAAGTCTTCCTTGTAACTAGATTAAATAAAATAAAATATTTATGTATTTATTAAAGAAAAAAAAAAAGAAAAGCTGTTTTTAATATATTTAATTTTATTTTTAAATTAATATTAAATATTAATATTAATATTAAATTATTTTATTAATTTCAGATGTATGTTTTACTTCAAGTAAAGATATTTTTTATAGTTTTTTCTAAATTGTTTAATTTTGTGGATGCGGCTCTCTAAAAGGATCGCAGTCAAACAATGTTGAGTATTTATTGTTTTTGAATGTTGGGTGTTTCACAATTAAAAATTCACATTTTGTTTGTTGTTCATTCTGCACTGGCAAAAAGACTTTCAAGAGCTTTTTTTTTTTTCTTTCTTTTTCAGATGCTGTTATAGATGAATTATAGCAGCGATAATGTCAGATTTTTTTAGTGATCTCCATCTATCTCTAGGCATTTTGAATGTTTTGCATTTTAAAGTGTCCTTCTGCTATCTTTCTTTAACTTAAATGTCACTAGGCTTGATATTTTGTTATCTAAAGCAGTGACATTCAGACAATGTAAGTGTGAGTTAAGCATCCGTTGTACATGTCACATACTCTATATGTGCTGTGCCCTCACATATCCTATTATGTTCAAGTAAATCATGGTACACGCGTACAAGCCTCCCATTTTAGATCCGTTAAAGGTCATGATACCTTAATGCACGCTTGCATGACATTCAGCATTCAGATTGAATATAACACAGAGTCGAAGAGAGCATGTCTGTAAATCATTAACACAAAGCGCTGCGGGCTCCTTCCCCCTTGTGATTGAGCACAAGACATTTAAAATGAGATTCCCCATTGAAATATTTATCCGAAGCGTTCATTAATAAATGTCTGTCTTCATAATTGATGTGACTGAATGGGATTCTTATTAGGTAAGCCAAGACAACAGCAAAACACATAGATTTCTGGCATCATTCTGGACTCATTTGAAGCTTGAGCGACCTGCGGGTGTATTTCAACGTCTAGTTGATGGTCGTTCAGGACTTGTAAATGGATATTCTGGTCCTTTAGGTAGATATTGTAATAGTGTACAGCCTGGAAGCATGTTTAGGCATTGCTAAAAACTGATGGTTCTCAATTATGGTGCACTGTAGTGACCAAATGCTGTCCATGCGTGACATCTTTTTTTTTTTTTTTTTTTAAATAGATGTTGTTTCTGTCATCTCTAAATAAATAAATAAATAAATAAATAAAGATTTCCAGTGATGACATCTAAAATATTATCTAAAAAAAGAACATAAATTCATAAATGAAGCAAAACATTTGTGAACTTAATAAAATAAAATAAAATAAAATAAAATAAAATAAAATAAAAACAAAATGAAATAAAATGAAGTGAAATAAGATATAAAATGAAATGAAAAAAATGAAATGAAATGAAAAAATAAAATAATGAAATAAAATGAAATAAAGAAATGAAATGAAATGAAATAAAATAAAATAATGAAATGAAATAAAATAAAATAAAGAAATGAAATGAAATAAAGAAATTATTTTTATTTATTTACTTATTTATTATTATTTTTATACACTGCAGCTCAAAAAAGTTTGGGGTTGGTAAGATATATGTTTTTGAATGAGATGTCTTTTATACTCACCAAGGCTGTATTTATTTTATAAAAAAAAAAAAAAAAAAAAAAAAAGGTCAAATTGTGAAATATTATTACAAATTAAAATAACTTTTCTCCATTTAAATACATTTTTAAAATGTAATTTATTCTTGTGATCAAAGCTGGATTTCAGAAACATATTTCTTCTAAGATTCTTTGAATAGAAAGTAAAAAAAAAAAAAAATTAAATATGTTGTAAATGTATAAATCTTTGCTGGCACATTTTAAACATTTAATGGATCCTTGTAAAATAAAAAAAAAAATAAATAAATAATATGTTTTATTTTTTATTTTATTTTATTTTTTATCTAATAAAAAAAATCTTACTGAACCCAAACTTTTAGACGGTAGTGTATAATTTAAAACTTAAAAGAATAAAATGAAAGAAAACACACTCACGTTCCAAATACAGTCAGTAAAATTATAAATGTCTTTGCTGTCACTTTTTATACATTTAATGCATCCTTGCAAATAAAGCTTAATTTCTTATAAAATAAAATAAATAAATAAATATATATATATAGAGAGAGAGAGAGAGAGAGAGAGAGAGAGAGAGAGATTTTTTTTTAATTAATTATTAATTTATTTATTTTTGTTAGTTTATTTATTTATTTTTATTTATTTATTATTATTATTTATTTTTTTTTTTTTTAAATCTTACTGAACCAAACTTTTGACAATTGATCTCGAAACAAAATTGAAATAATTTTTAGATATTTTTACTGGAGGACATAAAAAAGTTTGAAATTCAAAATTTCGGGAGTCTTTACTCACTAATTAGAGTTGCACTCCATATTACCCATATGTTTATGAAAGTATCCTCACCCAGTAATGATTTCCAGCTCATCAGGCCATCAGCTCATGGGAACTCAATTCCCGCCTTATGTGCTCCACTGGGTATTGGAACATCATCCAACTTGGCAGCGGCCATAAAGCCGAATGGCTGCGCGTCCTCCTGCATCAGCGAGGAGGCTTTTAATTAGTGCATCTGGGGCGTTGACTTGGGATTGGGACTTCGGCCAGCCAGTCTGTCCGGTTCCACACGGCCAACTCCAGACCAGACCTGAGCGTCCCGCCGCGAGTCAGGACCTCCCTGTCGCGTCCAGATCGCGTTTACGTCCTGCGGTGCTCTCGAGAACTCGTGCTTAGAGGTCAAATGATTCAGAAGATGCTCACTTGACTGTTTTTAAGAGCTCTTAAGCAACTCATTACCATGAAGGAAATCCCTGGAATGGGTCCATTTAACTAAACGACTGTCCTGAAAGTGTGATTTTTAGATTTTAGACTTTACAAGACTGTGCATCTCAACTCAAGCTAATTAAATATAATAAATATGCATATATGTGACCCTGGACCACAAAACCAGTCATTTTTTGAAATTTTTGTACATTATCTGAAAGCTGAATAAATAAGCTTGCAACATACAACTATTTAAAAATCTGGAATCTGAGGGTGCCAAAAAATCAAAATATTGAGAAAATCGCCTTTAAAGTTGTCCAAATGAAGTTCTTAGCCATCAGTATTACTAATGAAAATGTAAGTTTTGATATATTTACAATAGGAAATTTACAAAAAATCTTTGGAACAAGATATTTACCTAATATCCTAATGAATTTTGGCATAAAAGAAAAATTAATAATTTTGACCCGTACAATGTATTTTTGGCTATTGCTACAAATATTCCTGTGCTACTTACGACTGGTTTTGTGGTCCAGGGTCACATATTTTATATAGATAATTTAAAAAAAAAGAGATTGCACAATGTAGTTCCTTAACACAAAAATAAAATAAAATAAAATAAAATAAAATAAATATGATAAACATAGCATAACCATTTTCTTGTCTTTGTATTATTTATTTATTTATTTGACAATTTTGGGCCTTTTATGGTGATTGGCTGATATGCAATTCAAATTTGAATATAATGGCTTATAATTAAAATGATTAAAAATTAAAATTTGTCTAGAGTCTAGACAAACAATGAATATTACAAAGCCTTTTTCAAAATGTTTTAAATGATTTTATAATTTGAAATATTTATTTTATTTTATGTTATTTTATATTATTTAATTTAATTTATTTTTTAATTTTTTTGAATATTTATTTGATTTAATTTAGTTTGAGATTGCACAATGTAGTTCATTAACACAAAACATAAAAATAATAAAATAAAATACAATTTAACAAAATACAATAAATGTGATAAATATGATGAGTAGCATAACCATTATTTTATTTTATTTTATTTTATTTTATTTTATTTTATTTTATTTTATTTTATTTTATTTTATTTTATTTTATTTTATTTTATTTTGCTGATTGGCTGATTTGCAGTTCAAATCTGAATATAAAGGTTCATAATTACAATAATTTAAAATTCAAATAAATTGTAACTTTTAAGTAGACAATTTAAAAGTTTGTCTAGACAAACACTGAACATTAAAATTGCTGTTTTGAACATTTCAAAAGATTTTTGCATGTTTGTTAGTGCAAAAAAAGTATTGTTGGAGTAACATTTCCCAATAAGTGATTAAATGAACTGCTGAAAAACCTAGTTCCTTCTAGTTCAAACACTGAAAAGTCTGTGATTTCCAAATAAAGATGCATGCTTTTGTTTAAAATTTCTGACCTCTTTGTGTTGGTTAGGCCTCATTTTCATAAACAGGCTTCCACATAATCTGGTTTGTCAGTTGTATGCATAAAACATCAGCAGTATTCGAACTCAGAAAATCAGATTGAGTGGCGTTATTGGAGGAATATACCGTATATATACGTTACGCCGCCGTATGAATGAGTTGTCATGGTGTGATGGATGGAGCTCTGCTAAATTGTCTCCTATATCACTATAAAGAGGGAGTGGTTTCATTCGGTGACCTCATATAGTGCTGTCAGCTTTAGTGAGCGATGCTCCACGCTTTTGTTTTACAGGCAGGGATGGAGGTGGCGGTGTGTGAGGAGGATGCTGAGTTGTGTACGTCATGGCGCTTTAATTGCGCTGTCGTCTGAGAGCGCTGCTCGAGATGGATCAAAGGCGCGGCCGCTGTGTCAGAGGCTTTTAGATATTCACCCCGGCGCACCGCTGCTGCCTGCCTCTCTAATGAATATGGAGAAGCCTGGTGTCGTGATGCTAGCATGCGGCTAGTGCAGCCGCGCGATGGGAAACAGCCGTCCTGCTGCTGCTGCTGAAACTTTCTCTGAAGGCACAACTAGCAGCGTGATGGACAGAATAAGAGGAACATCTATTTATACATTAGAATTTAAAAACTTAGTTTATCTGTTCCTGTTTGCCTAAAATTACATCTCATATACATATGGAAATGCATAATTTTTTTTTTACTTCAAATCTTGGTCTTTTGTGGGACAATACAGATTGAATAACGATAACAAGGTGATCAATAAGATATTGTCCATTATAAATTATAATTTTTTAAAAACTTAGATTATTGGTCTGTATTGTCTGTATTATATTAGCTATTTATTTTATTTTGTTTTATTTTATTTTTTTATTTTATATTTTATATTTTATATTTCATTTTATTTCATTTTATTTCGTTTTATTTTATTTATTATTTTATATTATTATTATTATTATTATTATTATTTAATCTATCTATGATAGAAACTCTAACCATATCTGAAACTGGAATGTTTAATTTAATTTAATTTAATTTAATTTTTTATTTTATTTCATTTCATTTTATTTTATTTTATTTTATTTTATTTATTTATTTATTTTTTTTTGTTTGTTTTTTTTTAATCTATCTATGATAGAAACTCTAACCATATCTGAAACTGGAATGTTGTGGATATCATATTGATATAGCAATTTATTGCTTTATTTATTTATTTATTTTTTATCTATTTTAATATATTTGAATTAAAAAACTTAGTTTATTGGTCCCTATTTACCTAAATGTGAATTCTTATTTTATTTTATTTTATTTTATTTTATTTTATTTTATTTTATTTTATTTTATTTTATTTTATTTGTTATTGCATATTATATAAATACAGCAAAATAAATGTTTTAATTCATTTGCATTTAAAAACTTCAAAATTTGACTAAAACTAAAATTTGAATATTATGCACTTTGTTTTACTATATAGCATTTTTTTATTATTTTATTTTATTTTATTTTATTTTATTTTATTTTATTTTATTTTATTTTATTTTATTTTATTTATTTTTATCTGTCTGTTTAATACATTTAATACATGTAACATTTGTTTTAAATTTTACTCTGGATATCTGTCTTTTATTCTTTTTACATTTCTTTTATTTATATGCAATTTTAAGTGATTGATTGATTGATTGATTGATTGATTGATTAGTTCGTTAATTCGTTCGTTCCTTTTCAGTTGCCAAACTTAAATTTTGATTGAATGATGCCGGATGTCTCTTTTTCTACGTCACAGATGTAGTATATAGATATTTTTGTTAATATATTTTTTAATGGCTTCATGCAATTAATTGCTGTATCTCATGTATGTGTTGTTCTGATGTCATTTAATCAAAATTTATCCCCATGCATCCCTTTCCAGGGATCTGTCAGGTTTGCCCATTTTGCCCCATAAATCTCCATTAAACACAGCAGTAATGCGTCACATCTGCACATCCCTGCGTTTTTTTGTTCATGCTGTAAGGAGCGGAGGACGCTGCAGATGTCTGCGGTCTGATTACAATGCAGAAACTCATCAATCATCACTCACCAAAACCAAAGCAAGGACCAATAGCCGGTCATCGGTCATTTCGCTGACACTAACACTGCCGCCCCATTTATTATCATCAGCCGAGCGGCAGGCTGCATTCTTTAACAACTTATTTTGATGTCCAGACGTCGTGAAATGTTGTTACGAATGACGTCTTGGTGGGTTTGATAATGCTCGGGCTTCACAAAATGCATATTTTCAGAGCTATTAAGAGGAAACAAATTGCAGTTTTGTTTTTGCTCCCATGCTAGACTTGGATAGCCAGAGTTTTTACTGTGAGCATAAAAGGGCTTATATTACCTAGAGAGAGCTATCTGTTAGCTTTCCCATTCATTTCAATGACAGATATCTATGACCTGCATGCTACTATCTTTGCTGGTGCATGCCTAAAGGAATAGTTCACCAATTTGCTAAAAATGTAATCACTCTCAGACAATCCAAGATGTAGATGAGTTTGTTTCTTCATCAGATTTGGAGAAATGTAGCATTGCATCACTTGCTCACCAGTGGGTCCACTGCAGTGAATGGGTGCCGTCAGAATGAGAGTCCAAACAGCTGATAAAAGCGTCACAATAATCCACAAGTAATCCACACCACTGCAGTCCATCAGTTAACATTTTGAAAAAGTCCATCTCCTGTTGTCTCTCACATTAAAATCCACCCATATATTTGTTTTGAACTATTTTTGGACGGTTTACTCCTGTCAACAGTGCTTGATTTGTGCAGATTTCTTTCCCGATTCAGACGCTACAGTACATCTTTTTCACTGAATAAAGCAATATTATGGATTATAGACTTGTATTTTGCACAGAAACAACAGTTTGAAGTTAAAAACGCCTTAATGATGGATTTGTTTTGTTACAAACACAGTTTTCACTTCTCATGATGTTAATTGATGGACTGGAGTAGTGTGGATTACTTGTGAATTATTGATGTTTTTGTCAGCTGTTGTGAATGGGTGCCGTCAGAATGAGAGTTCAAAAAGCTGATAAAAACATCACAATAATCCACAAGTAATCCACACCACTTCAGTCCATCAGTCTTGAGAAGCAAGAAACTGTGTATTTTGAAGAAACAAATCTCTAAGGTGTTTCAACTTTGCTTCTGGCTAAAATACGAGTCCATAATCCATAATAACACTTCGTCCAGTGAAAAAGTCCATCTCCTGTTGTCTCTCACTTTTGAACTGTTTTTGGACTGTTTACTCCTGTCAACAGTGCTTGATTTGTGCAGATTTCTTTCCTGATTCAGACAATACAAATTTTTCACTGAATAAAGCAATATTATGGATTATGGTTTGCAGCTAAAAACACATTAATGATGGATTTGTTTTGTTACAAACACAGTTTTCACTTCTCATGATGTTAATTGATAAACTGGAGTAGTGTGGATTACTTGTGAGTTATTATGATGTTTTTATCAGCTTTTGTGAATGGGTGCCGTCAGAATGAGAGTTCAAAAAGCTGATAAAAACATCACAATAATCCACAAGTAATCCACACCACTTCAGTCCATCAGTCTTGAGAAGCAAGAAACTGTGTATTTTGAAGAAACAAATCTCTAAGGTGTTTCAACTTTGCTTCTGGCTAAAATACGAGTCCATAATCCATAATAACACTTCGTCCGGTGAAAAAGTCCATCTCCTGTTGTCTCTCACTTTTGAACTGTTTTTGGACTTTGGTTTTGGTGAGTTATTATGATGTTTTTATCAGCTTTTGTGAATGGGTGCCGTCAGAATGCGAGTCAAAACAGCTGATAAAAACATCACAATAATACACAAGTAATCCACAACACTCTAGTCCATCAGTTAACGTCTTGAGAAACAAAAAACTGTGTATTTTGAAGAAACAAATCTATCTCTAAGCTGTTTCAACTTTGCTTCTGGCTAAAATACGAGTCCATAATCCATAATAACACATCCTCCAGTGAAAAAGTCCATCTCCTGTCGTCTCACATCAAAATCCACCTATATATTTGTTTTGAACTGTTTTCTCTTGTAAACAGTGCTTGATTTGTGCAGATTCCTTCCCAATTCAGACAATAAAGTACTTTTTTTTTTCACTGAATAAAGCAATATTACGAATTATAAACTTGTGTTTTGCACGAAAACAACAGTTTGAAGTTAAAAACGCCTTAATGATGGATTTGTTTCTTCAATCCTTGTAATAAACAAACTGTGGCATCAGATTCAGCATCTCAGTTGCTGTTTGTAAGAAACAAATCCATCAAGGCGTTTTTAATTTCAAACCATTGTTTTCGTGCAAAATACAGGTTTATAATCCATAATATTGCTTTATTCAGTGAAAACAAATGTTCTGTATTGTCTGATTTGGGAAGGAATCTGCACAAATCAAGCACTGTTTGCAAGAGAAAACCGTTCAAAACAAATAAATGGGTGGATTTTGATGTGAGAGACAACAGGAGATGGACTTTTTCACTGGAGGAAGCGTTATTATGGATGATGGACTCGTATTTTAGCCAGAAGCAAAGTTTTTTTTTTAAGTTGAAATGTCTTAACAATTGGTTTGTCACAGTTTTCACTTCTCTTGATGTTAATTGATGGACTGGAGTAGTGTGGACTACTTGTGAATTATTATGATGTTTTTATCAGCTGTTGTGAATGGGTGCCGTCAGAATGAGAGTTCAAACAGCTGATAAAAACATCACAATAATACACAAGTAATCCACACCACTCTAGTAAATCAGTCTTGAGAAGCAAGAAACTGTGTATTTTGAAGAAACAAATCTCTAAGGTGTTTCAACTTTGCTTCTGGCTAAAATACGAGTCCATAATAACACTTCCTCCAGTGAAAAAGTCCATCTCCTGTTGTCTCTCACTTTTAAACTGTTTTTGGACGGTTTACTCCTGTCAACAGTGCTTGATTTGTGCAGATTTCTTTCCTGATTCATACAATACAAATTTTTCACTGAATAAAGCAACATTATGAATTATGGTTTGCAGCCAAAAACACATTAATGATGGATTTGTTTCTTGCAAACACACAGTTTTCATTTCTTATGATGTTAATTGATGGACTGGAGTAGTGTGGATTATTGTGAATTATTATGATGTTTTTATCAGCTGTAGTGAATGGGTGCTGTCAGAGTCCAAACAGCTGATAAAAACATCATAATAATCCACAAATAATCCACACCACTTCAGTCCATCACTTAACATCTTGAGAAGACAAAAACTGTGTGTTTGGAAGAAACAAATCCATTCTTAAGGCGTTTCAACTTTAAAAAACTTTGCTTCTGGATAAAATACTGTAGTCCATAATTCATAATAACGCTTCCTCCAGTGAAAAAGTCCATCTCCTGTTGTCTCTCACATCAAAATCCACACATTTATTTGTTTTGAATTGTTTTGGACTGTTTTCTCTTGTAAACAATACTTGATTTATGCAGATTTCTCTCCCGATTCAAATGAGACAACCTTTTCACTGGAGGAGGCAATATTATAAATTATGGTTTGCAGCTAAAAACACATTATTGATGGATTTGTTTTTAACAAACATGCAGCTTTTGGCTTCTCAAGATGTTAATTGATGGACTGGAGGATTATTGTGATGTTTTTAGACTCTCATTCTGACGGCACCCATTCACTGCAGAGGATCCATTGGTGAGCAAGTGATGTACTGCTGCATTTCTCCAAATCAGATGAAGAAACTCATCTCAGATTGTTTAAGGATGAGTACATTTTCAGAAAATGTTAATTTTGGGGTAAACTTTTCCTTTAAATCTGAAATTGTATCATTCCAAAAGCACACCACTGAATTGAACTTTGTTGAATCCAGTGCTCAGAAGCACTCTTTACAGTATATCAGACTGGTAACTTGTTAAAAGTTTATCATCTTTTAATTTTTTAGTTTTACTTTTGTCATTTTTTAGCCCTCAGTCCCGTGCATCTAAATATAACTCCGGAAGAGTGTCAGGCCAGGTTTGCATCAATGACATCATTGCTTCTTGTGCATCTCGTCACTGATGTCAAACCTGCCACAGTGCGCCGTATCCGAATGCACGCGAATGCAAATGAGATTTGTGCATCTTGCTTTTTTCGCGTGCAGCGTGCACGTCCGTGTTTGTATGACACGCAAGCTTTCCCCAAACCCTGATCTAAAACTCTCCGGATTCTTCTGCACATCGTGCCACAAGGCTTTTGGTCATTAACGGATCAGTTTTCAACGTGCCGTAAACATCTATTCAGAGCTCGGGATAAATAACAAACTCTGTCCCCCAAGACCGTCCGTCCTGCTCTTATATCTGTATGCGATGGCATCTGCAACGAGAGGAACGAAATCTGCATAATTGGCAAGCGTTGAATACACACAGTTGTCATCTTTTCTTCAGGTAATGAATCACTGGTTGCGCACAAACAACAACAACAACAAAACCGAGTCTTAACGCTTTGGCAACCTCCAGCAGATTGTGTCTTTACTCCTAATGAGTCTGTAAGTGATATCGCACCATTCCAGCGAGCAATTAGTGAGCAGGGAGTCACACTTTCGCTGAGGCATGGGGCTTCTGGGTATTTCCAATGGCTTCTTTGAAATGGGCACTGCCGAGGGAATGGAAAACTTTCTGGAAACTTGTGTCGTAGAGCTTAATAGCTTTGTGTTTCCACCATACCCTTTTTTTGTATCATTGTTTAGCATTTTTATGTCTACCTCACAAATGCAGTCAGATTTGAATCTTTTTAGTTAGCTTAATCAGTAGGGCTGGGCATAGATTTTTTGATTCAGATTTTCGGGTTTGATTTGATTAGATTAGTGATTTTTATTATTTTTATTATTTTTTTTTTTAAATGTATTTTAAGAAATGTTCTATCATTGAAAGCAGTGCCATTTTAATGTCATTTATATGCTTTTGTAGTATTTATTAATATTTTAAAATATTTTATTTTTAAATTTTCATTTTAATTGAAGTTTACAATTTAGTGTTATTTATTTATTTATTTTTATTTGTTTTATTTATTTTGCTTTTATGTTAAATAAAAGCCAGACTAGTTAGCTTCAATTTATTTAAATTAAATTAAATTAAATTAAATTAAATTAAATTATCTGAAGGATCCATCAGAGTCAGATGAGTTGGTGAGTCTTTTTAAATGATTCATTAAAATTACCAACTCATACGAATCATTTGTTCATAAATTGGGCTTCACTCTCTAAATTTGATACACTAAAGAGAACTGAGTCGTTTGTTTTGTGATTCAGACTCCACTGATTGTGCTCTGTTTCTGATTCACTAAAAAGATTAATTTTTTTAATTGGATTACACCATTTGTTTTTGAATTCCTAAAAAAAAAAAAAAAAAAGAAAGAAAAAAACCTGCAAAAAGACCATTTGTTTGTGAATCCAAATACACGAGTCCTGATTTTTAAATTTTCATTTTAATTTAAGTTTTCATTTATTTATTTATTTATTTACTTACTTACTTATTTATTTACTTTTGCTTTTATGTTAAATAAAAGCCAAACTCGTTAGCTTCAATTTATTTTTATTTGGGTTTATTTCAGTAATTATGCGTACTTCAAATTAAACCTAGATTAACTTTAAACAGAAATTAAAAATGTTTCCTTGGCAGCAAATAAAATAAAATAAAATAAAATAATTTTAAATAATTTTGAATAAAATAAAATAATTTTAAAGTTTCAGTGTTAACTTTTTACATTTTTAATTACTGAAAATGATGTTTAATAGTTAACGGTAACACTGATCGCAAGTAATGAAAACTTGTTGAATCTGATAGATCCAGTGAGTTCTGTGAAGGATCCATCAGAGTCAAATGAATTGGTGAGTCTTTTTAAATGATTCATTAAAATAGCCAGCTCTTAGAAATCATTTGTTCATAAATCAGGCTACACCCTCTGAATCTGATTCACTGAAGAGAACTAGTTTAAAAGAGTCATTTGTTTTGTGAATCGGACTCCACTGATTGTGCTCATGTTTCTGATTCACTAAAAATGACAAGTTCAAAAATTCCTTTTTTAATTGAATTGCACCATTTGTTGTTGAACTACTGAAAAAAAAATTTGTTTGTGAATCAGACTACACTGATCAGGCTATTGCATGCAGCTTGCGATGATGAACTCGGGTAAATTAGGACGTCTTCTGGTTGACTGACTTTTTTAGCCATTCCTCATTCATGTTAGGTTCAAAAGGCACACTGTAGTCAGAACTGAAAGCGAAAAGATCAGTAGCACGATAACATACAGTGTTATGTGATATCGTGGTATACTGGATGCTTTGGGACCGAATCTCATCATATCCGCGCCTACGCACACGCACTGACGCCCATGAGGAAAAACACTACATAATGAGCCACATATCGGGTGTCACACTAATTTAATTAGAGTGAATTGAGGCTGTTTGCGGGAGGCCTAAATACAGCCGGCGACTGTCAGCAGCTCAGTTTGTCTTTGCTGATTACAACACAAGCTGCTGCTTTCTCTCACCCCGTCTCTCCTACACGTCCTCTTTCTCTCCATGCTGAATCTGATGCCACAGTCTGTTTATTACACTTTGGACTGCTATTTTGAGGACTGTGATATCAGACGCTCGGTTTTCTATGTGCATCTTTGATGTGTTCCGTTGATTCGTTGTTGGTGGCTTTCTGTGTTAAGAGCTTACATTTAATTTGAAGTGCAAATTTGTCTTGCGGATTTTGTTATTTGCAATGTTTAAAAAAGCATGATTTTGACATCCCTTGAAAGTGCTGAGATGAGATTTAGAGTCGTGTTCACATTGTTAGATCTTGAAAACTAAAACCCAATTGATAACAGTGTTCACCTCAGAGTCGAGGGACGATAATGTGCAGTTTGTGTCGCAAAACTCAAGAGTACAGAGTCAGTATTTCTGTATCTAATTATCATTCAGTGGGGTCTTGGAAACAGTAATGAAAGTTATGATGAATAAATAATCCATTTATTTACTTATTCATGCAATTATTGACATATTTTCTTATTTATGCATTTATTTTTAATGCAATTGTTTATGCGTTTACATAAATATGCATTTATTTATGCAATTATTTCCATATTTTCTTATTTATGCATTTATTTTTCATGCGATTAAATATGCATTTATTTATGCAATTATCTACATATTTTTATATTTAGGCATTTATTTATGAAATTATTTGCATATTTTCTTAGTTATGCATTCATTTGTTTGTGCAATTATTTATGCATTTGCTTAAATATGCATTTATTTGTGCAATTATTTACATATTTTCATATTTATGCATTTTTTAATGCAATTATTTACGTATTTTCTTATTTATGCATTAATTTGTTTGTGCAATTATTTATGCATTTGCTTAAATATGCATTTATTTATGCAATTATCTACATATTTTCATATGTATGCATTTATTTATACAATTATTTACATATTTTCTTATTTATGCATTTATTCTTCATGCAGTTAATTATGCATTTACTTAAATATGCATTTATTTATGCATTAATTTGTTTGTTGGTACAATTATTTGCTTAAATATGCATTTATTTATGCAGTCATCTACATATTTTCATATTTATGCATTTATTCTTTATGCAATCATTTATGCATTTACTTAAATATGCGTTTATGCAACTATTTACATATTTTCTTATTTATGAATTTATTTATATATGCAGTTAATTATGCATTTACTTAAATATGCATATATTCATTTACGCCGTTTTTATGCATTTTATGCATTCATTTTGCATTTATAAATGTATGCATTTATTTGTGCAGTTATTTATGTATTTATTTGCCAAAAATTACACACATTGTGTATACATATATATGGTAAATGTTTTGTATGGATTTATGTATATCACTATTTTTTGCCTTTTTTAACATGCAACAATACATTTCTGTCCTTTTTTCTATTTTATTATGTATTCATTCATTCATTCTTTTACGCATTTACTTGCTTCAAGAAAGTTTTCACAAAACTAGATTTGACATTTCTAAAGCAAATCTCAGCGGGTTTAACATTTGCTGCCATGATGCAAAGGGCTTGTAAGTGGTTTCTAGTCCAAATCTGTATGATTTGCTGATCATTAGATATGACTCAGGCTCCTAAGTCGATGGTAGTTTTCCATAATTTCTGATAACATTATAAAACACCTGTACTCAACAAATCACATGATTTGAGGTGGCATTCGCTCCATTTTGAGCAATATTATAGTGATTATCACCTTAGAAAGCAGCACTAATTATTACTATGTCAGGACATTAGCTGCATTTAAAGAACAATCATCTTCAATTTAGCATGCAAAATCAAAGACCTTCTAGTGCCCTTGCAAATCATTATAGAAGTCGCACATCCAAGATAGGCTGCTTGAGAAGTGACCCCGTATGGAGAAAATGTTGAAATGGCTGCCATCTCGCTCAGCTGAGGTCTTTTTAAAGTTTCCTCTTAATTTAATATTTTAACAGAGTCTCTAGAAACGAGAAGGTATAAAAATGATCACCCGTACGCTTGCTTGGCACAGATTATTACAAGACAAGGTGAGAAAGGCAGTCTTTAGTGTTTAAATTGTATTTTTCATGTTACAGTATTACTGGCTGAACCATAGAAAGGTCACCCTCAACATTCATATTAATTATTCATCCTAATTATAGCTGAATGGACTCGGGCCTAATTTCACCATATCTCGCGCTGATAGGTGAAATGGAGAAAAGTCATTGGAAATGGTCTAAATGGCTTTAAAAAGCGAGTAAATCCGCCGAAGAGAAGCAATAAAGGAGAAGAAGGTGACGCAAACTATTGAAATAAATCTGTTCGAGCGGCATTATTCTCGCATAATCAAATTTACGGAAATGAACATCATTTCAGCTTCATGGATTATGTTTTCTGGCAGTAGAAAGCTTATTGGACTTTTTGAAGGAGCAAATGTATGAGAAAGTAATTTAGCCTGCCGTGATGTGGTAAGGTGAAGTATTATTATTTAATATTCCTAGTGAGATGATAAAGACAGTCTTGTTATTACTGTGGAGATAATTAATTCAACTACAAGATGTAGATCAGGAGTTTTCACTTTTTCACATATATTAAGATTTGCTCTTCTTGATGAGTAATTTAATTATGCCGTCATTAGCAAATTGTATTTGCAATATTTTTTTTTAAGTTTTAAAGGCATTTATTTGTTTTCAGATATGCTATAAATAACAGACTTATGAATCTTTACTTTTACAATGCGTTTTGATCTTCCAAATTCTTCCAAATAAATAACAGCATATTTAATATTTTTTTAAATATATTTAAGAATGTTTAAATGTATTCTAAACATATATATTTAAAATATTATATAAATAGATAGATTAGCTGCAACTATTTTCACTCAGGAATTCGCATGTAGGTACATATAGGTACATAATAATAACAATAATAATAATAATAGTAGTAGTAGTAATAATAATAATAATAATAATAATAATAATAATAATAATAATAATAATTAAATTAATATTGTAATGTGGAACTTTTTTTTTTTATATGGAATTTACTACCATGAATACCTTGTTTATTTTATTTTATTTTATTTTATTTTAAATTTAGACAATGATAGATATTTTTACAAAATAAACAAAATAAAAAATTTTAGTTTTTTTTTTTTTTGAAGTTGTAAAGTCATTTAATTGTTTTCAGATATGGTATATATATATTAGACCTATTATGATACTTTTACAATTTTTTGACATCAGACATTGTTGATCTTTCAAATTCTTCCAAATAAATAACAGCATATTTAATATTTTAAAATATATTTAAGAGTGTTTAAATGTATTCTAAACATATATTATTTAATAATTCTTCTTCTTCTTCTTCTTCTTCTTCTTCTTCTTCTTCTTCTTCTTCTTCTTCTTCTTCTTCTTCTTCTTCTTATTCTTCTTCTTCTTATTATTATTATTATTATTGTAATGTGGAACTTTTTTTTTTAATGTGGAATTTACCACCATGAATACCTTTATTTTATTTTATTTTATTTTATTTTATTTTATTTTATTTTATTTTATTTTATTTTATTTTAATAAATATCTGCTATAAATAACAGACTTATGTGTTTTCATGATACTTTTTTCTTTTTTGTAGCTTGACAGCAGTTGTTGATCTTCCAAATTCTTCCAAATAAATATTTAATATTTTTAAATACATTTAAGAATGTTTAAATGTATTCTAAACACATATATTTAAAATATTATATAAATAGATACATTAGGTGTTTGTAACCATTTTCACTCAGAAATGTGCATATAATTAAGAAACACCAAGTCACACATTAAATTAAATATGAATTTTGGACACAGAAAAACTGAAATTCTTTAAAAATACACAGTGTGCTTGTGGAAGTTAATGTTTTCCAGCATACATTTCTATACATTTCTTCCCCTTCCTCCTGCGCTTTCTGTCGCCTGCTAATATGTTTCCTTGCACATTTGCATGTTTATTAAATAACTCAAGGTGTGATTAATGTGGGTAGCTTGTTTAAGACCAATCCAAAGTTCTCAGCTGTTGCTATGGCGATGCACAAGCCAATCACATGCAGGAATGACAAAAGAAGAGCTGGAATTTATGTAGTTGTATTCACTGTAAAAAAAAAAAAAAAAAAAAAAAAAAAAACACTTCTTTTTAGTGGTTCCATAGCATCATCAGTAATTGGTATGGATAATCACACTATGATAAATGTAATGTTGACGTATTTCACACCATCTTAGTTGTCTCCCGAGGTTCATATTATCAAGCAGCATGAGTTTGAGTTCACAGCTCTGCATGAGATAAACACTCACAGCGAAGCCTTGAGAACTACTGTACTTCTGATGTTTCTTGGAAGAAGTTTTAAATTGGTAGGCGATATTCGTGTACATGAAATTTTAAGCGGTGACAGGAATGTCCTGCAGTGTTGTTTAATATATTTATTGCAAATTGTATTGCTTTATGATTACATTCCAGTTTTAGTTATATTTTTATCCTTTTTTAATGTGAGATGTGTCTGTGTATATAATTTATTCGTCTACTAAATTATTTAAAGGAGAATGATAGTGTTTAGTGTATGTGTAATGAATGCAATTTATATGCAATTTCCCACTGGAAGTCATTCATTCATTCTGTCGTCCATCTAAAACTACACTTTGACTTCATAAATTGGCTTCTGAGTAAACTTGAATATATTGAGCAACCTTAACTAGGCAATACTAATAAACAGCCAATATTTTAATGATAAGTATGCTAATAAGTAACTAGTTAGTAGTGAGAATTGTTCCCTATACTAAAGTGTTACCGCTTTTTTTAACTAATGTTAACATTCTGAAATTGAAAGTGTATTGTTCTCAATTACACTCATTCTTATGGAGTTTATTTGTACTTTTATGGATTTACATGTTGCAAAAAGATAAAAATGGTGAAGAACTTGAAATGGAGGCTAGAAAATATACACACAAGACACTTTAGTCACACTTGAAGTGATGACAAAATGTCAAAGCACGTAAGGTTCGGTAAGATTTTTAATGTTTTTGAAAGAAGCTTTTATGGTCACCAACGCTGCATTTATTTAATCAAAAATACAGTAAAAACAGTAAAATTGTGAAATATTTTTGTAATTTCAAATAGCTGTTTTCTATGTGAACATATTGTAAAATGTAATTTATTTCCGTGTTCCAAGCTGAATTTTCAGCATCATTGCCCTGGTCTTCAGTGTCACATGATTCTTCAGAAATCATAAAATAAGTCATAAAAGAAGTGTTTTCATGGCAGCTGTTTAGTGATTCTTTAGTGATTGAATTCAGGGTGCACTTTTTCATTATGCAAAATGTTTATATATATATATATATATATATATATATATATATATATATATATATATATATATAAACATTTTGTATATATACATATATATACATATATATGTATATATATATACACAGACTTTTATGTGTGCATGAGAAACCATTAAACTTAGCATACAGGAGAATGCACACTGAGCTTTGTGCCATCAGCCCATTTTGAGGTGCGGTTTCTTGGCTGCCACAGTTTTTGCTAAAGAGACCTTAGGCCTTGAAATATGTCATACTGCCCTACTGAAGCCAAATTTTGTGTTTGGGCTAATGCATTATGACATTAGCCCATTCTGTGTCATGTTTTTCTGCCACCGCAGAGGTTGTGCTAAATTGGACATTAGGCCTTGATATTAGAGGTGCTGCCATAAAAAAAGCCAAATTTTAGCAAGTAGATCTCCATTAATTCTTGTGCATCCATGCTCTTTCTTTATTCATAGTAGGCTGGCAGTGATGCACAAAAAAAATAGATTATTTAAAACTGGAAATTGTAATGTATAAGCATTCCAAATATTCCCTTGTGCATGTGAATATTTTATTTTATTTTATTTTATTTTATTTTATTTTATTTTATTTTATTTTATTTTATTTTATTTTATTTTATTTTATTTTATTTTATTTTATTTTATTTTTGCTGTTTAGTTTTATATATGCAATATGCAGTAATAATGCAAGGCACCATTTGTTTGATCAGAAATACAGAAAAAAAACAGTAATATTGCAAAATGTTACTACAATATAAAATAATGTTTTTTATACTTTCAAATATAATTTACTCCTGTGATGCAAAGCTATTAAAAAGCTATAAAATTCATCAGCTATTACTCTATTGAAATTAGTAAACATTGTAATATGCTGATTTATTATCAATGTTGAAAACAATTGTGCTGCTTAATATATATATATATATATATATATATATATATATATATATATATATATATATAGGCTAAACAGAACAGCATTTATTTAAAATAGAAAGGTTTTCTAACAAGGATGTGGTTAGTTAATAAAAAGTGTTAGCATAGATTTACATTGTTAGAAAGGATTTAAATTTTGAATAAATGCTGTTCTTTTAACTTGTTATTCATCAAAGAATCCTGAAAAAAAGAATCACAGGTTCCAAAAACAAATACTTGACAGCAAAACTGTTTCGAACATTGATAATTCTAATAATAAATGAAAATTCAGCTTTGCATCACAGGAATAAATTAGATTTTAAAGTATATTAAAATAAAAACCACTATTTTATATTGTAATAACATTTTGCAATACTACTGTTTCTTTTCTGTATTTTTGATCGAATAAATGCAGCCTTGATGAGCATAAGAGACTTTTTTAAAAACATTACAAGTCTTATATCTAATGCAATGATATTCTTACATTTTGATTGTAATGTGTCTAAATACTTAAAATATTGATGCTTTGTCACTTACATATTGGTATTGTCAAAATATTTAGTAAAAAATGTTAACTCAAGAATCCACTCTTAGTGTATTTTTGGCACATTTCAGTTCTAAAATGTATTTCTGGCCCATTTAATAATTGCTGGCGGTAGTGAACGTTAAATGGGCCAACACTGTGGAGACATCATGAAATTTCAGAGCTGAAGTCTAACACCATTGATTCTCGTCAACTGCAGACAGCTTGAAAACAAACCTCTGTTGGACGGGTCATTTTCAAGCCAAATATTGAAAAAAAAAAAAAAAAAGTTTTCCTGAAAGAATCCTTTCAGCAAGAAGAAAACCAGGAAATGCATAAATAAGGCAAAAATGACACCTCTCTAATCTCAATGCTCTGACGGACATTTGCATTCATGTTGGCTGAAATCCTCGTGTTTGTTTTGAGGACTTTCCCATTAACAGCAACAGGCCCTTTGACCGTCAATCACTCTAATAGGTGACTGTTTCTGATGTGCGGATCGATAACCACAGTCTTTGCAATTTACCTACAGCGTCGTCCTTCAGCAACCGCGGTCCCGACGACCTCCATCGGATTTTACTGCCCACAGACACTGGGAGATGAACAAAGACGTTTTATGAGGTTATTACAGCGAGTAGCGCCACAGGGTTAGTTGTGGTTTAAAGTGGAGCGCGAAACACAGAGCATCCCAGTGATGAATTATACATAGACAGCTGGAGTGAGATGAATTTTCCTGTGCCGTGTGAAGCTGCGTGTTCTGATGCATTCAGCTCTGTGTAGAATGGGAATCTCGGGTAATTGTTGATAGTAATTCCACGGTGTTTTGGAATATACTGTCATACTACTACAGTACTTTTTCCATATTATATTATATTATATTATATTATATTATATTATATTATATTATATTATATTATATTATTTGTATTTAGACAATAATTGATATTTTTAAACAAAAGAAATAGGTACATTATTTAAGAAATATTAAAATAATAATAAACAAAATAATAAACAAAAATTAATATTTTAATAATTATCTGTACATACACACACACACACACTAGCAATAATAATAAAATGTTTGTTTGTTTGTTTGCAAACCAACTAACCATGGTAATTATTTATATATGCAGACACACAAACACAATAATAATCAAATGTTTGTTTGTTTGTTTGTTTACTAACCAACCAACTAACTAATTATTTTATTTTATTTTATTTTATTTTTATTTATTTATTTATTTATTTTAGAAAATTATAGGTATTTTAAACAAAATAAATAGATAAACATTTTAGTAAAAAATGTATTTTGTATACCAACAACAACAACAACAGTAATAATAATAATAATAATAATAATAATAATAATAATAATAATAATAATAATAATAATAATAATATATTTTATTTATAAGTGCCTTTCAAGACACTCAGGGACACCTTGAAAGTAATGAAATACATAAAGCAATATATACACTAATAAAAATAATATATTTGTTAATATTTGTCATATTTTAAAATATTTTATTTATTTATTTTTTATTTATTTATTTATTTACTGACTTATTTATGCCGTTGTCTAGGAGAAACAAAGGAGACACTGAAGAGATCCCATTTGTGTTTTTTGTTTCTTAGGGGCTGTGTATTGAGTATAGCAATAAAGAGGTACCATAGTATATATCAAAGTATCATGGTATTACCGCCAGACACCCTCATTGAGCCATATTACCACCAGTTTACTTTGTTTGCAAGATTTTATACACCAGCGTGCATCGTCGGTGTTGATATAGGCTGTTCTAAGCTGGTTAGTACTAGTTTTTGTTGGCATGACTAGCGAAACTTACCTGGTGAAGGTGATAGAGCAAGGAGTCTAACTAGTTAATCAGACCAAGGTTTTCTGATGTCTAACCATTCAGCAAAGCTAAAGTAAGCATTATTCTTCTCTTATTATGTCCAGTCAGAATATTGCATGCTAATAATCACTCCTGATATACGTTTCACCGTGTTTTAGTTATCGCCGCGTTTCAGCCGTCAGATTATAATGTTCACGAAGCTTAAACAACAGAGAGCTGATGTGATTGCATGTGACATGAAGGTAATGGCCTTTCAAATTATTTTTCCCACTCTCAATTAGCCTGTGTGAGGCTCAATTAATTATGCTCAGCGAGGCCTCTTACCTACGTCTATGGTTTCAGCCTTTTCTCATAGTCAATGCTTTGACCCACGCAGACGGTTCACACAACTCTGTGCTGCTTAAACGGCTGAGAAATAGCCTTTATGGACCGAAATGACTCTTTTCTGACATAATTCAGTGACCCACAGTGGGCAAAAAAGTGGAGTTTTGTGGCCGGTTTAATTGGAGTTAGAGCTGCATTTCATTCAACTCAGAAAGTCGGCAATTACAACTTCCTAATTGGAAAATTAAATTGTTTTTTCACTTTCCACATATAGCTCTCAAATTAAAATTGTAATGGTGCAGATTAATAAACATCTGTGACATTATTTGTAATATAATATAATATAATATAATATAATAATATATACTTTTCAACAAAGCTTTTATTTATTAATTTATTTATTTATTTATTCACTTGACACTACCATCATGATAACACTATAGTATATAGAGCCACATGTGAGATTTCTGGCCATTTTCTTAAACAAAAGTCTCTGTTTACTCTTTATTGAATCTTATTGCTTAATTGAGAAAGAATAGAGACATCGAAGATTTCCCATTTGTAATTCCAGTTGTGCATTTCCAACTCCCTAACTGGAAAGTTTAATTGTTTTCCATTAATATAGTTCTTTAATCAAAAATTTTGAGTTTTTTAACATCAGCCACATTTTATTTCATTTCATTTTATTTTATTTTATTTTATTTTATTTGTTTGTTTGTTTATTTTTTTTATTTTTTTGGACATTACCATGTCAGTGATATTATATTATATTATATTATATTATATTATATTATATTATATTATATTATATTATATTATATATATTTTTTTAGATAATGTTCATTTTATTTATTTATTTATTTATTTATTTACTTACTTTTATATACTTTTAGTTATTTTTATTTTTTTTTATTTTTTGATGTAATACCATTACAGTGACATTATATTATATTATATTATATTATATTATATTATATTATATTATATTATATTATATTATATTATATTATATTATATTATGAATGTTTTATTTTATTATATTTTATTTTATTTTATGTTTGGGACATTACCATGTCAGTGACACTATTCTATTCTATTCTATTCTATTCTATTCTATTCTATTCTATTCTATTCTAATGTTAACTTTTATTTATATTGTTTCATTATTTTTGTTTTATGTTTTGGGCATGACCATATCAGTTATTATATATTATATTATATTATATTATATTATATTATATTATATTATATTATATTATATTATATTATATTATATTATATTATATATTTTTTTAGATAATGTTCATTTTATTTATTTATTTATTTATTTATTTACTTACTTTTATATACTTTTAGTTATTTTTATTTTTTTATTTTTTGATGTAATACCATTGCAGTGACATTATATTATATTATATTATATTATATTATATTATATTATGAATGTTTTATTTTATTATATTTTATTTTATTTTATGTTTGGGACATTACCATGTCAGTGACACTATTCTATTCTATTCTATTCTATTCTATTCTATTCTATTTTATTCTAATGTTAACTTTTATTTATATTGTTTCATTATTTTTGTTTTATGTTTTGGGCATGACCATATCAGTTATTATTATATTATATTATATTATATTATATTATATTATATTATATTATATTATATTATATTATATTATATTATATTATATTATATTATATTAAAAACACATACTTTTTTTTTTTTTTTTATATATATATATTTATTTGGTCACTCTCGTGATTATGACGCTGTGGTACAGGCATGTGAGATTCCTGGTCTTTTTCTTAATCATAAGTCTCCATTTACTCTGCATTGAATCTCATTGCTGACTAAAAAGCAACAAAGATTTTAAGGAGTTCTTCAAGTTGTTGTTTTTTCACTGTTTTTTTAGAGAAGACAGGTGTGTAAAACACAGTAAATTATCCTCTCTGTTGATAATCGTTCACCCGCTAAACAAGCGCTGGCATGCCATTGCATCGTTTATCATCTGCAATTTAGCAGCTAGAAGAAATCTTTGTTATACCTGCTAACATAACAGCACCGTTTCCATTTTAACATCATCATTGAATGCTTCTATGGTCAGGAGTCCTGCATGTCCTACATGTGTTTTTGAACGGTTCTGTCTGTAATAAAGCCGTGGCACGGCTCGATACCTCGACCTTTATCATCTGGAGATGTTTGAGGTGGCCCCAGGGCTGCTAATGTTGCAGACAACACGCAGTTGAGTGGATTAGATCATCAAGGCTGCGAAGAGGCCTCATAAAAGTTTCAGCATGGCCATTGTGTGCTTTGACTCGGTGCCTGTGAGTTTTTGTTTCAGCTGAGAGCATTTTCATAATTCAGTCATTCGTTTCATCTGCATTTTTCATGCAACAGAAGTGTTCATGGCCAAGAGAAAAGAGACCGGGAATGATTACATTACACACAACGTAAAGTAAATCTGAATATAGCAGCTGATGCATAATTCAGCCTGCTACCATCATTCATTATTTTCCCCTCAAAGATGTAGGTCATTTGAGTAAAATGCATTAAAATATTCACTGCTTTTCATTCCTGAACAGGGAGTGGCTGAATAAATAAAAACCTGCTGAATGATGGGACATATTTTAATTATAATGCCAGTATGTTTTTCTGGGCATCTTTCTTCAGCACAGATCTTGGAGGGTTACTAATGTAGTTTCACTTGATGTAAAAACGTAACTAAAACTGAGAAAGAAATTTAAATCTATGCTATAAAAACGACAATATTTGTAACATTAAATATACAGTGACGATATACATGTATTTAATATTCATATTTTTTTATTTTCTTTAGTTTTTTTATTTCAGTTTTAGTTATTTGAAGTTGTAGTTTTAGTTATTTAATACTGAAAATAAATTAAATAAATAAATTTTCATTGAAGTTTTATTTTTTTATTTTTAGTTAATGTTTCTGTTAATGTGTATTTTATTTATGTGTATTTTATTTTCAACAGTTTTAAGGTTTTAATTTAATTTTATGTATGTATATATATATATACACTACCGTTCAAAAGTTTGGGGTCAGTACATTTTTATTGTTTCTTTTTTTTTTTTTTTTTTTTTTTTTTTAAGAAATGAATACTTTTATTCACCAAGGATGTATTAAGTTAATAATTAAAAGTTTATTAAAAGTTAATAATAAATAATTTACATTGTTATAAAATATTTATATTTTGAATAAACACTATACATTTTAAACTTGTTATTCATGAAAGAATCCTGAAAAAAAAAAAAATTACAGGTTCCAAAAAATATTTGGCAGCACAACTGTTGATATTATCCAACATTGATCATTCTAATAATAAATCCGCATATTAGAATGATTTCTGAAGGATCATGTGACACTTAAGACTGGAGTAACAGCTGATAAAAATTCAGCTTTTCATCACAGGAATAAATTCTATTTTAAAGTATGTTAAAATAAAAAACATTATTTTATATTGTAAAAACATTTTGCAATATTACTGGTTTTTTTTCTATATTTTTAATCAAATAAATGCAGCCTTGATGAGCATAAGAGACTACTTTAAAGACTATTACAAGTCTTACTGACCCCAAACTTTTGAACGGTAGTGTATATATACAGTATATGTATATATGTATATATGAAATAGAAATAAGAAATGCTATAAAAATGTCAATCTAAGTAATATAAAATTTATAATGACAGTATATTTATTTATTTATTTATTTATTTATAATTATTTTTTATCTTTTTAATAAGGTTACATTTTATTTATTTTTTATTTTTTTATTTTTATTTTATTTTTTGGATATAATACCATTGAAGTGACACTATATTATTATATTATATTATATTATATTATATTACAAACTTAGTTAATTTAGTTTCACCTGATGCAATAAAATAACTAAAATTGAGATTGAAATTAAAATCTATACTATAAAAATGACAATATTTGTACGATTAAATATACAACAACAATATACATATTTTAGTTTTTTATTTCAGTTTTATTTATTTGAAGTTATAGTTTTAGTTATTTAATACTGAAAATAAAAAAAAAATGCTGAAGTACATTTTTTTTTTTACAATTAATGTTTCAATTAATGTGTATTTTATTTTCAATATTTTTAATGGTTTTAATTTTATATATGTTTAAAGTGTATATATATATATATATATATATATATATATATATATATATATATATATATATATATATATATATATATATGTATATATATATATATATATATATATATATATGTATATATATATATATATGAAATAGAAATATATATATATATATATATATATATATATGAAATAGAAATGAAAAACAATACTATAAAAACTACAATATAAGTAATGTAAATTAATATAATGAAAATATATACATATATGTAATATATATATAAGTTTAAAATTAAAACAGAAAAAAAAAAAAAAAAAAGATTCAAAACCTGTAATAATATTAAATAATACACTGAACACTGAACTGGACTGAGGAAGACAGCCTAGTTTTGCAATTAAAATTTGTTCAAAATCTACTAAATCAGCAAAAACGTGTGTGCTGTACAGTGTATGTTTCTGCCGCAGTCATTCAGGTACATTACGAACGTGGTGACCGAGTGTCTCTTAGAACAATTACTTTTACCTGTGACTCCATCTCGATCTGGACTCGTCCTTGACTCCTTTTATAAGAATAAAGGAACGTCTGCGGCACACAGAAGCGCTCGGGGCCTATTATTACTTAAATAAATGAAGGGGTAATCATGGGTCAGTCGACTGCAGCGAAACTAGACTGAGAAACTGGGGACTCGCGGGTGTAATGAGACCAGGACGTATGCTTATAGTATGTCAGTTCTCTGGTATTGTATGCACAGATTTCGTCTGTGTTCTCAATAGCAAACATGCTACTCTTGTGTGCAAAGTTTGTGAATTTGACGTATACATCAAGTACTGTCATGACCTAAAACTGATGAGTGTATCATACATTGCAATGCACTGACTCGAAATCATCTTTGTCCATTATTTGATTGGACTGACAAATGTTAAGACAGTTTTGCACGTGAATGGATTAAAAATGCACATTTTCCACCTTTTATTTCCGAGATGAGAGCTCTGTGCAATTTTGCATGGTTTATATATATTTCAGTTGTGAAATATTTGGTTTCAAATATGGTTTATTTATGTTTTTGTCCTCCTTATAGGTCTTCTCCCTCATATACAGTCATATAAGACCTGTTTATTTTAGTGAATCAGTTCAAGTAGTTCATTTAATGTTAACAACATGCTAGTAACATACTAATCATGTTATCCATTTTGGAATCATGCTAGCAACATTCTAGTAATATGCTAATCATGCTAGAAACATGTTAGCAACATGCTAATAAAATGTTAATCATGCTAGTAATTGCTAATCATGTTAGAAACATGCTAGTAACTTGTTAATCATTCTAGCAGCATTCTAGTAACTTAGTGATCATGCTAAAACATGTTATCAACATGCAAATGATGCTAGAATCATGCTAGTAACATGCTAATCATGTTAAAATCATGCTAGTAACTTAGTTAGAACATGTTAGAAACATGTTAGCAACATGTTAATAAAATGTTAATCATGCTAGTAACTTGTTAAGTGTATTAGAAACATGCTAGCAACATGTTAGTAACATGCTCATAGTTATGCTAACATGCTAGTAACATGTTATCCATGCTGGAATCAATGCCAGCAACATGCTAGTAACTTGCTAATCATGCTAACAACATCCTAGTAACTTGTTAAGCATGCTAGAAACATGTTAATGATGTTTGAATCATGCTAACGATATGCTAATCATGTTAGAATCATGTTACCAACATGCTAGTAACTTGCTAATCATGGTAGAAACGTGTTAGTAACATGTTAATCATGTTAGTCATGCTAGCAAACATGCTAGTAACTTGTTAATCATGTTAGAAACATGCAAATGATGCTAGAATCATGCTAGCAATATGCTAATCATGTTAGAATCATGCTAGCAACATGCTAGTAGCTTGCAGATCATGTTAGAAAGATTGTAACAACATGTTAGTAACATGCTAACCATGCTAAAATCATGCTAGCAACATGGTAGTGACATGATAATCATGCTAACAACATGTTAATCATACTAAAAACATGCTAGTAACTTGGTAATCATTTTAGAAACATGCTAGCAACATACTAGGAACATGCTAAATCATGCTAGCGACATGTTAAATTATGTTAAATCATGCTAGCGACAAGGTAATTCATGTTAAATCATACTAGCAACATGCTAATTCATACTAAATCATGCTAGCAACATGCTAAATCGTGCTAGCAACATGGTTGAACTATGCTAAATCATGTTAGCAGCATGGTTAAACCATCCTAAATCATGGTAACAACAAGCGTTAGAAACATGAGTGTGTGCCAGACTTCAATTTCAGCAATTAAATTCAAACTTCAAGCTTTGCAAGTTATTTCAAACTTTTAAGACAAGGCTTTCTCATGCAAACTTCAAAGTTTGTCTACGAACTTTACTCATCTAGTTTATCCTGTATTCTTGTTTTTGATTTTTTGTAAATATTGGCAATATTATTTTGTCATCTTAATTAAGATTTATTCATCAAATTAACCATTTTGCCTTTTGTTCTAGAAAATACAGCTCAGGGTCAGTAAGTTTTTATAACAATACTATTATTGGTGATACTGAACATTCAGCTTCGCATTACAGGAATAAATGACATTTTACAATATATTCAAATAGAAAACGGTTATTTAAAATTGTAATAATATTTCACAATTTAACGTTGTTTTATTGTATTTGTAATCAAATAAATGCAGCTTTGATGAGCAGAAGGCTCAGTGTCTTAGTTTATATAGTTTATATATTTAAAAAGTATGTCTTATACAGCAAATAGTAGCTAAAATAGTTAAAATAGTAGCTTTACTGTAGTGAGTAATTTGTATTTGGACCTATTAGAGTTTTCTCAACACAGTCAATACACAAATTTTCCATGCCAGGTATTTCATTGGATTAAAATCAGTGCTTTTGGAGAAAATAAATAAATAAATCATGACAGTACAGGGTGTTGCGTGTGTGCGACCCTTCACGTCTGTTTAATATCTCTCTTGTTGCTTATCTCTAATGAGCTCTTAAAAAGCCATTTGAAGATGAATGCGTCCGCTCTAATGTGACTCTGATAAGATACAAGAGATAGGTTTTCATAAAGAGACGACAGCAGAGGCCGAGCAATTAGTCCAAATGGAAAGTTTCCAGCAAGCAGCAGATGCGGGCCGATAAGAGCCGGTCCTCAGATGCCCTCTTTTCTTCGCATTCGGAAAACACGAACAGCCAGTAGTTTTTGTCTTGATCTGTGAGAAAGCCATCTGTCCAAACCTCTCGTGTCACCGTGTTCATTACGATTTAACAGCACTGATTAAACAAGTGTTTGGATGCACTCGAGGACGTCCACAATAATGGAACAGTGTAATTAGTGCTTGCGTTTGTGCTGCAGACATGAATGATTGTGCAAATCATGTGTCTTGTTGAGGAGAGCTCTGCTGCTGCTGCTTGAAGTGATCAAATGTGCAATTTTCACCTGCTGGATGATTATTGTTTGTTTTTTTGTTTTTTTAATTGTGCGAAGACATTTATAATGTTACAAAAGATTTCTGTTTCAAATAAATGCTGTTCTTTTCATTTATAGTTATTCTATTCATCAAAGAATCCTGAAAAATTCACACAGATTTGAAGCAGCACAACCATTTTCATGAAGGATCTTGTGACACTGAAGACTGGAGTAATGATGCTGAAAATTCAGCTTTGATCACAGAAATAAATTACATTTTAAAATATATTCACATAGAAAATATTTATTTTAAATTTCTAAAATTCTGTTTTTTTTTTTATATTAAATAATATTAAATAAAATAATTATTAATTATAAAAATTATCTGCACTGAATCTAATAAATGCAGCACTGGTGAGCATAACAAACTTCAAAATAAAATCATTATAAAAAAATAAATTAAAAAATGCAATAAAAAACATTTTAAACTGCAATAATTTTTCACAATATTACTGTTTTTACTGTATGCAAAATATACAATTATACCTTTTTAATCATACAAATTCAGAATTGGAGCATAAGAGAGACGTAGTAAGTAGGTAAATAAGTAAGTAAGTAAGTAAATAAATAAATAAAGTGTATGCCCTTTAACTTAGTAGTACATCCAAATAGAAATCAAAATCTATTACAAATAATACTCTTAAAAATGCAAATTATTGTAGAAAAAAAAAATTGTTTCAGTAGAATTTTTTCTATATTTTGACCAAATAAATGCAGCACTGATCAGCATAATAAACTTAAATAGATAGAATAATAGAATAAAATAAAAAATAGTTATTTTAAACTGCAATAATATTTCACAACATTGATGTTTTTACTGTATGCAAAATGTACAATTATGCCTTAGTTGGAGCAAAAGAGACTGGATTAATAAAATAAAATAAAATAAAATAAAATCTGACTATATGATATCAAAGTTCATGTAGCTTAACTGTACAGTATTATGCTTGCAACACCAAAGGTGTGGGTTCGATTCCTAGACAAAAATGACTAATTAGCACAGTGATCAAACTCTAAATTATAATAATGTTTTACAGTTTTACTGTGTTTTTTTATTAAATAAATGCAGCCATGTTGAGCAACAATAAATAAAATAAAATAAAATAAAATAAAATAAAATAAAATAAAATAAAATAAAATAAAATAAAATAAAATAAAATAAATAATTTTAACTATTTTACATTTTTGTATAAATAAATAAATATAATATTGCAACCTTAAACTTGAACAGTAGTAAATCCAAATAAAAATCTAAATTTAAGTATAAATAATACACATAAATAATGCAAATTATTGTAGAAAAATGTGTTGTTTCAGTAGATTTTGATTGTTTCAGTTGTTTCACCCAGCTGGCAATGAGATTAAATGTAGCTGAACAGTATTATATTTGCAACACCAAGGCTGTGGGTTCGATTTCTAGACAAAAACATGCTATTTTACATAATGATTAAACTTTTACCCTGAAAAAAGTGTCTTCCAAATGCATAAACATAAATAGAGAAAAATGTTTCTTATTTTCTTACTGCTTCTGCTGAAGAAAAAGACCAAAGTGCAGATTTCAGTTTATGCTCTGATCCCAAAGTCTGCCATCAAACGCCAATATGAATATGATCTCGTCAAATTCTCCCATGATTAAATGATCTGCTATCCAAAAGCATTATATAACCCTATACTCATCCTCTATGACACCTATTGACTCACATTCAGGACAAACATCTCCAGTCGTCTCAAGCTGTTATGAAGGAGCAGGTTGTGCGGGGTTGAGGTTTCAGTGGCGTTTGTGCTGCGCCGCGGGTCCGAAGGGTGTTCGATGTGTATTTGCATGATTTACTCCATTGTAATTATCTGAAGGGTAAAGCGGCTTTTCCGGCGCTGAGTAATGAATATGTTGTTTTACATTATCAACAGCCTCCATCAGCGTGATGAGAAGGTAATTACTGTTATTTTGTCTGCTGTTTTTCAAAGGGGGCAATATAAGCAGCGCCTAGATCAATCTACTTTAATGAAACGTTTGATTATATAGCCAGATGACCCAAGGATACAACTAATTAGCCTCTGCAAATGGCAGAATTTTCAATTTGAAACTCAAAAGAAATGCTTTAAAGGCTTGAAGAGCTTCTTAAGAAACGCTTACCTGGTATCTTTGGCTTGAATTTCTCATTTAAAGAGACATTCGCTTGAAATTAGTTCCTTGCCAGTATTTTCTTAGTATGTATTTGTTTATTTTGTCACTCTTTTAAGTGAATATTTTGTCAGTATTTTTAATGTATTTTGTCACGATTTGGTGATTTTAGTTTACTTAAAAATAAATATTTTGTCTGTATGTATTAATTTCATTTGTCACTAATTGGTCATTATTCAATTCACTTATTTTGCCATTATTTACTTATTTATTTAGGTTGGTCACTATAGCGTGATTTCAGTTCACTTACAAATGAATAGTTTGTAGTTATTTATTTGTTTAGTTATATAGTTATGGTTGGTTACTATTTAGTGATTTTTAGGTAATCAAAAATTCAATATTTGCTCACTATTTTTTTATTTTTTATTTTATTTATTTTTTGTCACTATTTGGTGATTTCAGTTTAAAGTAATAAATAAATTAAAAAAAAATGTGCATTTATTTATTTATTTAGTCACTATTGTAAGCAAATATTTTGTCAGTATTTATTAATATATATATTTTTTAATAAATGGTGATTTCAATTCACTTAAAATGTAATATTTTATTTTATTTTATTTTATTTTATTTTATTTGGTGATTTCAGTTCACTTACAAATGGATATTTTTCATTTATTCATTCATTCATTCACTATTTTAAGTAAATATTTTGTCAGTATTTATTCATTTATTTTGTCACTTGGTAATTTCAACTCAGTAATTTCAACTTGAAACTGTATATTTTGTCAATATTTATTTGTTTATTTTGTTTTAAGTGAATATTTTTCAGTCTTTATTTATTTTGTTAATTGGTTAGTTGATTGGTTATTATTTAGTGATATTTAGTGACCTAAAAGTGAATATTTGCTCAGTATTTTAATTGATTTTGTTACTATTTGGTGATTTCAGTTTACTTAAAGATTTTTTTTTTTGGTGAGTGTTTATTTATTTATTTAGTCACTATTTTAATTGAATATTTTGTCAGTATTTATTCATTTATTTTGTCGCTAAATTGTGATTTCAATTCACTTAAAACTGAATATTTTATTTTGTTTTAATTTAATTATTTTATTTTTTTTTTTTTTATTGTCACTATTGGGTGATTTCAGTTCACTTACAAACAAATTTTTTTCATTATTTATTTATTTAGTTAGTATCTATTTGGTTATTTCAAGTTAATTACAAATGAATATTTTGTGAGCATTTATTTATTCATTCATTCATTCATTATTCATTTGTTTATTCATTCACTATTTAAGTGAATATTTTGTCAGTATTTATTAATTTATTTAGTCACTTATCCGAAATTTCAGTTCACTTGAAACAGTATATTTAGTCAGTATTTATTTGTTTATTTTGTCTTAAGTGAATATATTTTCACATATATTGTCACTCTTTGGTGATTTTAAAGAAAGTAAGTCGTACAGGATTGGCAAATGATAGAATTTTCATTTTTCTTTGAACTGTTCCTTTAATGTCGTGAGAAGATTTTCATGGAAAATGAAAGATGACAAGTCACATTAAAATCATTCTCTGAATCCGAATGTCCTCCGTTTGAGGACAAACAATCAGCAAGAGTCTGTTAAAAATAATCAGCACCTCGGGTCATGAACGCTTGAACTGCAGTATGTAGTCTTGAAAGACAAGCCGCTCTGTATCCGTCTGAGCAGACGCTGCCGGTGATGTCTTCCATAAATCTTTGCCTGTGGCTGATAAAGTTAAAGCAAGACGTTAATTTGAGTACCATATGGTCGACTGGCAGTATTTCAGAAGCTGCTGTCTGCATCACATAATTTGATATCCACTCCATTTGAGAACAAGGTGAGAAAATGGTCTTGGGAGAGTCCCACTGGCCTAATATGCGCTTCTGAAGCTGGGTTTTTTGTTTGGTAATTTGAAACATGGACTGAAAAAAATCTTTATTTTTACACTTAAGATGTGGTAAATCCTGTGGTAAGATGTGGTAATTATTATTCATGTAATTATTAATGTATATCCTATTTGAGTTACATATATTATTTTTGTACCACAGTATCTAGAATTTTAATTTTCATGTTTCTCTCCATTTCAAAATTCTTCCTGGAGTTGCTGGACAGCTCGGAAAAATCTTTATTTTTACATGTAAGATGGTAAATCCTAAAATAAAATAAAATAAAATAAAATAAAATAAAATAAAATAAAATAAAATAAAATAAAATAAAATAAAATAAAATAAAATAAAATAAAATAAAATAAAATAAAATAAAATAAAATAAAATAAAATAAAATAAAATAATTTATTATTATTATTGTTGTTGTTGTTGTTGTTGATATTCTTAATGTAATTATTAATGTATATCCTATTTGAGTTTATATATATATATATATATATAGTTCAGTATCTATCATTTTTATCTCAATTTCAGAATTCTTTAAAATAAAATAAAACAAAATTTAATTAAATTAAATTAAAATTATTAATATTAATATTATTGTTGTTGTTCTTGTTGTAATTATTAATGTATATTAATGTACCACAGTATCTATAATTTTTATTTTCATGTTTCAGAACTCTTTCTGGAGTTGCTGGACAACTCAGAAAAATCTTTATTTTTACACTTAAGAAGATTTAAAATAAAATGTATTTAAAATGTATATATTATTATTATAAAATGTATTTATTATTATTATTATTATTATTATTATTATTATTATTATATTATTATTATATTTTAAATAAAATGTATTTATTATTATTATTATTATTATTATTATTATTATTATTATTATATTATTATATTAAATAAAATGTATTTATTATTATTATTATTATTATTATTATTATTATTATTAATGTAATTATTAGTGTATATCCTATTTGAGTTAATGTATATTGTTTTTGTACCACAGTTTCTATAATATTTTGTTCATGTTTCTCTCAATTTCAGAATTCTTTCTGGAGTTGCTGGACAACTCGGAAAAGTCGCTGAACGACATGTTTGTGCGCACATACGGCAAACTGTACACGCACAACTCGGAGATGTTCGAGGATCTGTTCTCGGAGCTGAAGCGTTACTACACCGGCGGAAACGTCAACCTGGAGGAAGTGCTGAACGACTTCTGGTCGAGACTTCTGGAGCGCATGTTCCAGCTGCTGAACTCTCAGTACACCTTCACGGACGACTATCTGGAGTGTATCAGCAAATACACCGACCAGCTGAAGCCCTTTGGAGACGTGCCGCGCAAGCTCAAGGCTCAGGTCACCAAGGCCTTCATTGCAGCTCGCTCGTTCGTTCAAGGACTCATGGTGGGTCGGGAAGTGGCCAACAGAGTGGCAAAGGTAAGGCATCTATTTTTACGCGAGTCTTCCTGCTTGTGCTCAGCTTTCACTGGACGTCTAGACAGGTCAGTGGCCTTCAGCATCTGTCGATGAAATAAACCCCATACTGCGCAAGAGATCTGGAGAAAACATCAGTGAAGCACAGAGATATGCTTTCCTGCTTTTTTTCTAGTTAAATGTATTATATTAGAATATTTAAAGTGTAATATTTATTGTGTTATATTAAAGTATTATTCCATTAAATTAACAAACACAAACTTCATTTTTTAATTAATAATAATTTAATTTAATCATTTTCAAACAATGTTTTTGATATATACATTTGGCACATACAATAATTGTTATTATGAGTAGAATGTTATTAATAATAGTAATAATAATATAATATATTACAATATGTTAACTTCAGAACTTATAATATATTATTATATGTTTATATATTATTATTATTATATAAACATGTAAAATATTTATTTATTTATTTATTTATTTATTTATTTATTTATTTATTTATTTCAACCAAAACATAATACTAATATATTAATATTAATATAATATTTAATGTTAATATACAGTGGGATTTTTGGACAATCAAAACTTTGTGTAAACATAAAATAATAATAATAATAATAATAATAATAATAATAATACATTTTCAAACTATATATTTAATATATACATTTGACACATACAATAATTAATATTATAAGTATAATTTTTGTTAATAATATAATATAATATAATATAATATAATATAAAACCAAACTTTGTATAAACTTATACTTTATTAAAGCCATTCAATATAATATAGTGGATTATTATTATTATTATTATTATTATTATTATTATTATTATACACAGTTAAATATGTACAATATTTTTTTATTTATTTTTGTGAATCAAAACATAATATTAATATATTAATATTAATATACATTGGTATTTTTGGTTAATCAAAACTTTGCATAAACATTATAATAATAATAGTAATAATAATAATAATAATAATAATAATAATAATAATAATAATAATAATAATAATAATAATATATCCATATTTTTCAAAAGCTGCTACTGTGTATGTATTTTACGGAAGGCCACTGGGTTGCATGTTTACATGCATATTAATGCATCTTAACACCACAGAAGTGGTGTTTGCGCTTTGATGTGACAGCGGGGCGTTGGACAGGTTATGACATCCGTGATGAGAGATGCCCTGCGGAGCCACGGACACTTTCTGAGAGGAAGATAAAAGCGATCGTCTGGCAGCCGCAGCGGGCATCTCTGCTCCATCGCTCAGATCCGGCTTTGATAACTCGTCTCAATCACATTTTCCGCTGGATGTTTATGCTGTTTAATGGCTTACTGGATGATTAGAAGAATTATTGACAGATTCCCTGCTGAAGGAGTCCAGAGAATGTAGTGAGGTAGCCAGGCCTGGCCTTTTTTCTTAGTGCTTTTGCAGAGGTAATATGTAGATAAGCTGCTTTTGTATTTGTGTCATCTGTGATGTTGAGGGTAGTGAGGAAGTGACTCTTGTTTTAGTGTGTTATAATGACCTCTGTGATGAATAACATGTCACAGAGATGAACACATCTGTCGTGGGTCACAGTTCACCTTAAGCTAGGGTTAAGGGCTGAGCAATATATAGCGAATTATATAGAATTGTGTTTGTGTGTGTACCTGGTATTCCCTAAGTTATTTATTCCCTATTATTTATTATTTATACCATGAAAAAAAGTAAAATAAAATAAAATGCATTTTTAACAATAATAATTTTTATTGAGACCATTATTGAGACCAAATGTTCCCATTTTTTAATAAAATAATAAAATAAAATAAAATAAAATAAAATAAAATAAATGCATTTTTAAATAAATAAAATCAAACTAAATTAAATGCATTTAAAAAAATAAAATAAAATGTATTTTTAACAGTAATAATTAAAATAATTTTACATAATAAAATAAATTAAAGTGCATTTTAACATTAATAATTACCATATAATAAAATAAAATAAATAAAATAAAATAAAATAAAATGTTTTAACAATCATAATTAAAAACTAATATTAAATAATAAAATTAAATAAAATGAAATACATTTTTAACAATAATAAAATATAAATTAAAATAATATTATTCAAACATGGATTATGTAATATAGTTTACACAATAAATGATAAATATAAATAAAAAAAATGTTTTAATAATATTTAGACTATTTATATTGTATTATTTAATTAATTGCGAGGCTCTCTCTCTCTCTCTAATATTTTTTACTGACAGAATTTTTTTTTTTTTATGCATATCATAAATATGTGATATAACTATGGTCCACATAAATACATTTGAATTAGTGTTTTTGTAACTTTGACAGGAAGTTCACATGAATGTGACTGAAAGCTTGAGCAGGTCTGTTCTTTTTTTGTGATTCATACTTTTTTTTTTTTTTTCTTAGCCAATCAGGCCGTATTGTTTGTAATGGCACGTCTTTCCAATTCACAACAGTGGGAAGAGCCTTAAATATATTTCTTTGGTAATAACATGTAATTGTCATTAGGAGAAGTGTTCTGAGGAAATGCTTACTGAGACTGCAGTATCTTAAAACAAAGAGTCTGTAATTACTCTGTTGGACTCTGCAAATGTCTGCTAATAACAAAATGCATTTTAGCTAAAGTTAATTTGCACCAAAAATGCACTAATCCTTAAATTTACCTTTATATGTTTTAGCAGTGTGTATAAAGCATGCAAAACTAATGACATCATAAGATGTTTTCCTTACAGTAAACAAACAAAAAAAGAAAAAAACCTTGCAATTTGTAACATTTTACTCCGAAAATATGCATTTAATAGTTTTTGTAATATACTAGTGTTTGCTCACCAAAGGATATTGTCAACTAAATTAAATTTTAAACTAAGTAATAGACACTTTTCATCAACTCTAATGATCTTTGTATATGTGATTCATATTAAATATTCAACTTCAGTGCTAATATCAAAGCTGGAGACTCACAGAGTGAAGAAAAGCAAAGAGAAACAAGGACAAATCACCTTGAACCCACATTCACCCTTTTACGCAAACATGCCATGAATGTGTGCATTCCTGCAAAACTGAACCGTTAAATACTGTATGCATGGGCGCAGAGTCAGGGCTCTGCATACTTTTCTTCTTCTTTTTCTTCTGCTTTTTCTTCTTGGTCTTATTCCTTTTCTTTTTCTGATTCTGATTCTGATTCTTCTGAGCCAAAATGTAGGCCCCTACAGCTTTAAAGCTACAGCCACCAAACGCAGATCAGATCTTCAGACTGTTCTGAAGTTTTGAAAGTAAGTTTACAAGTATATCTTTTCTAACTGATCTGACTTATAGTATTTGAAAACCAGACTATCAACACCACCAAAAAAATCCCATAGACTTTCATTAAGGAGGTGAAAACGTATACAGTAAGACTTGTGGTGGACTTAAGCTGTGTAATGCTATAGCTGGTTTTAGTTTTGTTTTGTTTTGGTTTTGTTTGGTTTGGTTTTGGTAAATCACCTGGTTTTAAGTTTTGTGGGTTTTTCTTTCTTTCTTTCTTTCTTTCTTTCTTTCTTTCTTTCTTTCTTTCTTTCTTTCTTTCTTTCTTTCTTCTTCTTTTTTTTTTTTTTTATTTATTTTTTTTTTTTTTGTGGCTTTTTGTTTTGGTAAATTACCTGGCTTTAAGTTGTTGTTGTTTTTAACTAAATCAGCTGGTTTTAGCAGTTTGTTGTTGTTGTTTTTTAGTTATTTTGATGTTTTAAATCACCTGGTTTTAAGTTGTTTTGTTGTTGTTTTTTTAAACTAAATTAGGATTAAGCTGATTTAGCTTTTTTGTTAGTTAGTTTTGTTTTGTTAAATCACCTTTTTTTTTTTTTTTTTACTAAATTAGCTGGTTTTAGCTGTTTTTTTTTGTTTGTTTGTTTGTTTGTTTGTTTGTTTGTTTTTGTTGTTTTTTAGCTTTGTTAGTGGTAAATTACCTGGCTTTAGGTTGTTGTTGTTGTTTTTTTTTTTTTTAACTAAATCTGCTGGTTTAAGCTGATTTTGACTGGTTTTTTTTTTTGTTTGTTTGTTTTTTCTTTTTTAGTTTTTTTAGTTTATAGTTTTGTTTTGTTAAATCAGTTGTTGTTGTTGTTGTTGTTGTTGTTGTTTTTAATTAAATTAGGGTTTAGCCGGTATAAGCTTTTTTGTTTGTTTGCTTGTTTGTTTGTTTTGTCAAATCACCTGTTATTAAGTTGTATTTATTATATATATATATATATATATATATATATATATATATATATATATATATTTGTTAGCGGTAAATTAACTGGCTTTAAGTTTTTTGTTTTCTGTGTTTGTTTGTTTTACTAAATTGGCTGTTTTTTTTTTAAGTTGTTTTGTTTTATTTTGTTAAATCACCTGGTTTTATCTATCTATCTATCTATCTATCTATCTATCTATCTATCTATCTATCTATCTATCTATCTATCTGTAAATCTGCCTGCTTTTCTATCTATCACACATTTTAGCTTTGAAAACTATTAAACTAAAAAGTAAAATAATTTCAAATTGAAAACCTTCAAATTTCTTCAAATATTCTGCCTATATAGGCTTTCTCAAGTCAACTTAAGGTTTGTCTATAAACTTTACTCATCTAGTTTAAATATTAAAATCATTGTGATTCACTATAATATAATATAATATAATATAATATAATATAATATAATGTATAAATGACAATTCAAACAGATAAAAAGTGTTTTATTAAATGTATTTTGATAGATAATAATATTTGTATGTGTGTGTGTGTGTGTGTGTGTGTGTGTGTGTACACACACATACTATTTTTCCAAGCCTGATCGTAAATACTCGTTTTAGTTATAACTGGCATGATTAACTCTCTTGCAGGAAACTAAAAAAGGGCTTATTTTGTGTCATTTTAATGGAAAATGCCAGTAAGTGAAGCTTTCTGAATGATGACGTACTAGTGCTTCAGGGGAAAAAAACACTTTTTTTTTTTTTTTAACTAAAACACTTTCTTTCTTTTTTTTCTTTTTTTTAATAAACGGATACCTGAAACAATAATATGCTTTTCTAGCCAAAAAATAAATAAATAAATAAATAAATAAATAAATAAATGGTTTTCAAAGAGTTTCAGTGTGCAACCAATCTTAAGGTACACAGTTCATTATGTGTATGTTTTTACAGAATGCTGCAGGATGGGTGTCTCTGTGCCGTATGTCACGTAGCATCACTAATGGCTGTGTTTTGATTCTCTGTGTGTTGTGCACTAATGGACCGGCCCTGTTTTCACAGGACTCTGACCTGTTCGGGCCAGTGATGTCACTGACCTGATGCAGAAAACCTGAAGAGAAACACGCTAAAACTGTTGTTTACATGCACAAACGCGCTCATATACCCAGCCTGATACTGCAGTTATTTTGACATTTTATTTGTTGCTCGGTTTTGCTATGAAAAACATGATGTTAGTGCTTTGCTACTAATGTAAAGAACTCAATGCTCCTGCTGTTCAGATCACTAATGGTTTGTCATTAGACAGATTTCATTTTGCAATTGGATTTTTTAAATTGTGCATATAAACAGCAAGATAAATGAGATAAAAAAAAAGTCTCACTTTATTTTAAATAGAATAAACAAGTCATTAGAAAACAATACATAGTTCCTAACAGATAAGAAGTTCATATATGTTCAAATATTATTATCTAATTTAATTTATTTTAATATAATATAATATAATATAATATAATAATAATTGTTCAAATATAATTATCTAATATAATAGAATAAAATATAATATAATTGTTCAAATATAAGTATATAATATAATATAATATAATATAATTGTTTTTAGTATGTGTATTTTTAATGTCAGCATGCAGAAATCATGTGAAACACACCTGTTTGCTAGGAAATAAAAAGCTCTGGTTACATATCTGGGATTAATTGCAGTCCGAGGTCTCATCGCTGGTATGTTTTCCCTGAATTAAGCACTGAAAATCCCACTCGTATTAAATTATGAGAACCATTTGGAGAATTTCATGCTGTCCTTCTGTACTTGGAATGCTGAAAGGGGCAAAAGAAGATTTAGCAGATTATTATTCTTTTTTTTTTTTCCCAGAGATTTAAGGATAACATTATTTAAACTGCAGCAAAATGGCATTAGAGTATTTAGAGGTGTGTGTGGTATCCGATTGAAAAGAATACTTATATAACCAAAAAAATTGTATTAAAATTTGCTCAGGTCATCCAAGATGTAGATGAGTTTGTTTCTTCATCAGAACAGATTTGGAGAAATTTAGCATCACCAGTGGATCCTTTTCAGTGAATGGGTGCCGTCAGAATGAGATCCCAAACAGCTGATAAAAACATCACCATAATGCACAAGTAATCCACACCACTCCAGTCCATCAATAAACATCTTGAGAAGTGAAAAGAAAGAAACAAACCCATCAAGATGCTTTTAACTTAGAAAAAATGTTAGAAATCTAAGTTGCATATAGCTGCGTTTAAAAATAATGTGATCTTGACCTTAAAGCGAACTTTGGAAGTTTTCCATGCTTCTAGCAGGCTGCTTCATTAAAAAAAACCTCCTTTCTTACAGTTATACTTTTTTTTTTTCTTTTTTTTTTTGACTAAATCATCTGGTTTAAAGGCATCTTTTTTGTAACTAAATAAGCTGGTTTTAGCTGATTTTAGCACTTTTCTAGCTGTTTTTGTTCTTGTTTTGTTTTGGTAGTGACCTGGTTTTAACTGTTTGTTTGTTTGTTTTGTTTTTTGGTAAATCACCTGTTTTTTTTTTTTTTGTTTTTGTTTGTTTGTTTGTTTTTAAGTAAATCAACTGGTTTTAGCTTTTTGTTTGTTTGTTTGTTTGTTTGTTTTACCTGTTATTTGTTTTGTTTTGGTAAATCACCTGGTTTTAATTTTATTTCTTAATTTTAATTTTTTTTAAACTAAATCAGCTGGTTTTAGCTGTTTTTTAGTTGTTATTTGTTTTGGTAAATTGCCTGGTTGTAAATTGTTTTTTGTTTGTTTGTTTTTTAAATAAATCAGTTTGTTTTAGCTGATTTTAGCTATTTTGTTTTGTTTTGTTTTGGTAAATCAATTGTTTTGGTAAATCAACAATTTGGTAAATTGTTTTGTTTTTGTTTAATTATTATTTTTTTTTTTTTACTAAATTAGCTGGTTTTAGCTGATTTTAGCACTTTTCTAGCTGTTTTTGTTCTTTTTTTGTTTTGGTAAATTACCTGGCTTTAAGTTGTTGTCGTTGTTTTTTGTTTGTTTGTTTGTTTGTTTTTTCAATAAAAAAAAAATCAGCTGGTTTTAGCTGATTTTAGCAGTTTTTTTTTTGTTTGTTTTGTTTTGTTTTGTCTTGGTAAATCACCTTGTTGTTGTTGTTTTTGTTTTTGTTTGTTTCAAACTAAATTAGCTGGTTTTAGTTGACTCGAGCTGTTTATTAGCTCTTTTTTGTTTTGTTTTGTTTTGTTTTGTTAAATCAGAAATGTAGCATTCCATCACTTGCTCACCAATGGATCCTCTGCAGTGAATGGGTGCCGTCAGAATGAGAGTCCAAACAGCTGATAAAAACATCACAATAATGCACAAGTAATCCACACCACTCCAGTCCATCAGTTCATCTTGTGAAGCCAAAAACGGTGTGTTTGTAAGAAACAAATCCATCACTAACGTGTTCGAAAACGTGTGAGAAATCTAATTTGCATATAGCAGCATTTAAAAATAATGCGATCTTGACCTTAAAGCGAACTTTGGAAGTTTTCCATGCTTCTATCAGGCCGTTTCGTTAAAAAAGAAACTCTTTTCTTACAGTTGGGAGGATAGAGTTGCCTAGTTCAATAGGATCAGTAGTCTGTCTGTCTGCTGAACAGACGTCTGTTAAGGTCTCATTGATAGTTTCCCAAGGGAACACCACAGATTTTCAAGTGCACATACTCTTTCTGTTTGAGAGCCGAGCTCGCCACATTGTTTACAAAAATGCCACATTCTGTAAAAAAAGCAATACTTCAACTCCTTGTTTTATTAAAACAGAGTTTACCTGAAATGACTTGACTAAATGCTCATTTTTGCATGCACTATTCCTTTAGTTATATAAGAACACCTTGTTCACCCGTTGACAGTTTTAGTATTGAGATATTATTATTATTTGTTTTGAGTGTTTTTTAGTATCACTGAGATACTATTATAGTTTATATTAATATTTTGAATATGTTTTTATTTTCAGTGTTTATTTTTGTGTAGGTTTGAGTATTTTTCTTTGTATTGTATATATTTTAATTTGTGCTGTCAAACGATTAATCATGATTAATCCAAAATAAAAGTTTTTGTTTACATAATATATGTGTGTGTGTACTATGTTTATTATGTATATATAAATACACACACATACATGTATTTACATGTATTTACATGTATCTATTTATATTCATATAATTAATATTATACATAAATATTTTTAAATATATAAACAACATATTTTTCTTAAATGTATACATGCATGTTTGTGTATTTATATATACAAAATAAATATACATAACACACACACATGTTAATCAGATTTTGGATCTGATTAATCACAATCCTTTGACAGCACTAGTTCAGCTTTAGTTATTTTAGGGCATCAAGTTAAACAAGATTTAAATAAGAAATAGAAATTATTAATTGTAATATTAAATTATGTTATATATAATTGTATTTATTATTTTAATTATTTTTTTATATTATATATAATTAGTGTATTATTTACCTGAAATTATGCAAATCAAGACTTATTTTTGCATGTCTTGACAGGGTTATTTTGTTGTCATAAAGATGCTATTATAGTGTTTATTTACACACATATATTATGTAAACAAAAATTTTTATTTTGAATGCGATTAATCACAATTAATCATTTGACAGCACTAATAATAATACATTTTTTTATTTCAGTTTTAATTATTTTAGTGCGTCAAGTTAAGCTAAAGTTAAAAAAAAATAGTATTTTTTGTGGGGTTTTTTTTCATTTTTGTTGTTTTTTTCACACACATAAATTATGTATACGAAAACTTTTATTTTGGATGCGATTTTTTTTTCACACATATTATTTTAAAAAAAAACTTTTATTTTGGATGTGATTAATTACAATTAATCGTTTGACAGCACTAATTTTAATACATTTTTTATTTCAGTTTAAGTTATTTTAGTCCATCAAGTTAAACTAAATTTTAGAAAAAAAAAGCAATTTTTGTGTTGTTTTTTTCCTTTTTGTTTTTTTTAAATGTCTGTATTTTTATTCTTTTTTATTTCAGTTTGTTTAACTAAATTAAAATGAGAAACATGTTTTTAATGGTTTTACTGTAGTTTAGCTAACTATAATAACCCAGCATCTGTATTTAGTACATCTGTGTGCATTTGTGTGGTTGGTGCTCTAAGTGTGTTGGTCGGTAATTGAGCATCAAAGCTGTCAGAGGCCGTGTTGTGACATTATGTCGGTGCGTTCCCGACGCCCACCGTGTCCCTGACGACCCCTGACATTTGAGACGCGGCTAAAGTGCAGACTCTGTCAAGTGCGGCACCTTTCATCAGCGCGCGGCCGGGTGGCCCAAGGGTGTAAACCTAACACCGTATGACACTCCGGCCTAAGCCTGAGGAGTTGGCCTGGGAGTGAAGGGGACCGCCGGAGATCAGGTAGACAGATGCCCGGCGCAGCGGCTCTGGTATTTTTTCTTTTATTTAGCCGGTGTATGTCGGGATTCATCAAAAAAGCAATCGTCTGAGGCTGTCACATGGAGGTGCGGGAGGATCTGATGGGTAGGACTGATAAAAGATAAAACCCGGCCCTTCACCTTCACGCCCGCAGATAGCTGGTTCGCCGAGGACGCTTGGGGTGACTTTTCCGCCTGTCCTACCTGACTGTTAAGAAGGGCCTTTTGACTTTACAATAAGTGACACTGGACCAGCCTCGCTGGGACTGTCTTTCTCCTCGACTCTTCATTTGAAAATCCAGCCAGCCGTGTGTCCTTCCTGCACGGAAAGAGCCTTTGAAAGTGCACAGGCATAAAGTGAAGCAACGGGCCCCGTTAGACGTACAGAACAGCCACAAAGTTTGAAAGTGAGCACAGCGGGGAATTGCAAATCTGTTTTAAACACCTCAACATTAGTACACTGACTTGTAAGTGTGGGTGAAAAAAATGGAAACACTTTACAAGGTCTAATTAGCAACATGAACTAACACAGAGTAATATATTTTTACATCATATATTAATAATGTGCAGTTTTCCATGCATACGCAATGAAAATGTCTAAAATATTAAATAAAATAATGATAAAATAAAATACAGCGTGTTATTTGCCATGAATATGCAATGAAACATCTAAAATAAAACATAAAAATAAAATACAATTTTTCTGTTTTCCATGCACATGCTATTAAAACACATAAAATAAAATAAAATAAAATAAAATAAAATAAAATAAAATAAAATAAAATAAAATAAAATAAAATAAAATAAAATAAAATAAAATCATTGTTTCCCATACAATCAAAACATATCAAATGAAATAAAATAAAATAAAAAGTTCTGTTTTCCATGCATTCGCTACAAAAATGTCTAAAATAATAAAATATTAAACAAAATAATAATAAAATAAAATCCAATGTTTAATTTGCCATGAATATGCAAAACATTTAAAATAAAATATAAAAATAAAATTGTTCTGTTTTCCATGCATATGCAATTAAAACACAAAAATAAAATAAAATAAAATAAAATAAAATAAAATAAAATAAAATAAAATAAAATAAAATAAAATAAAATAAAAAATCCTATGCAGCTTTTTGTGCTTGTTGTAAATTTGTTAACATGAACTAAGAAATAACACATGGTCATTTATTGATGTTAATCTTAAATTGAACATTTACTAATATGTTGAGTTGTATCTGTTAATGTAAGCTAATGCAATGTTAATTAACAATCAAACAAAAAATGCATATTAAAAAAACAACTATTTTTTACTTTATTGTATTGTATTTTATTTTATTTAATTTTATATGTTTTCATTGCATGGGAAACATAATTATTTTATTTTATTTTATTTTAGATGTTTTATTGCATATGCATGGAAAAGAGAACTTTTTGTTTTATTTTATTTATTTTTTTATTTTATTTTAGATGTTTTCACTGCATATGCATGGCAGACAGTCCTTGCAGTTGTGTCGCTGACAGTCACTGCTCCTCAGTTCACTGTTTGTATCTCTTTGATTCAATTTGCTGGTGTTAATGAGGGTCAAGCTATTGTTCCTAAGATGCTGTTTAAACAGCATAATACAATGCCTCATAGTTACCATCTCCATTTTAATTACTCACCAAAGACAGTTTTCACTTGTATTCGGCTTTTAGTGAGCATTAAAGCAATATTCCGGGCTAAATGCTTGTTAGACTGAATTTCTCAGAAAACACTTTTGAATATGTACCAGGAAATGTAAATCTAAAGCCCAAAACAACCACCAATACTTTCTCACATAAAAGTGACTTTGAACTCCTTTTCCTCTTGAATGTATTTTTCTATAGATGTAATGAGCTGCCTCTCACTATAATACAACAGGGAACATCAAAAGTGGCTGTTTGTGATTTGCACTTTGGCAAGTAATTGGCTGAAAACAGCATAGCAATAAAGACTTTGTTACCTCCAGCGAAATTGTACTCAATAATGTCTCAATAAAGCCTATTGTATTTGACGATAATGTCGCATTCACTAACCGTGTCTAAAGCGTTGTCTTGTCTGCTTAATGTAAGTGTCCTTGAGCTTGTTTTTTTTCAAAATGTCATTTATTAATATGGATTTTGTTTTTTGGGGGGGGGGGGGGGGGGGGGGGGGAACAGTCTAACATTAGGCTTATTTTGGGGAGCAAAGTCGCTTGTTTAGAGATTATTTTGTTGCCAACAAGATCTTGCAATCTGGGTTTGCACATGAGTTGAATGTACATGAACGCCACCACAAAGTCATTATTATGAGTGGGAAACATATTATTAGGGGCCAAGCACTAAAGGTGCGAAGGCACCTATTGTATCCGTTGGCGTTCTTATGATTATTCTTCTTCCACTCTGGAAGTCTATGGCCGCCCATAGAACCGCTTGTGGGAAAGTTATGAAATTTGGCACACAGATAGAGGACAGTATCATCATTGACCATAGCAAGTTTGGAGTCTCTAACTCAAACTCTCTAGCGCCACCACTTGTCTAAATTTTAGTTTTTCCACTATTTTTAAAAGTTCAAAAAACCTCCAACTCGTCCTAGACAATTTGTCTGATTTGCATCAAAATTGGCACAGGTCATCTTCAGACCATGCTGGCAAAAAGTTATGGAAATCAAGTTGATTAGTCAAACCGTTCTTGAATAACGCACAAACGAATTTGACGAAAAGCACTTGAAAATGGATGTGAGGCTATATCTCCGCAACGGTTTGGCATATTGAGACCAAACTTGGTGTGTGATATAACAAGCATGACCTGAGGCTACCTGCACAGTTTTGGCACAGCGCCACCCAGTGGTCAGGAGATATGAGAAATGGCTATTTTTGCCTATAACTTCTGAATGGTTTGACTGGTGAACCAGTCAAAACTTGTCTCTTTAGTTTCGGAGGAGCATGCCGAGTTGAACCATACCCATGTCAGCCATTTTGGGTGTCTGTCATTTTTAATTTTATCGTAAAATGCTATACTTTACGAACGCATTTGCATATTGTTATGAAACTCGGTATGTGTCTTCGGCACCTCGCCCTGACAGAACTCAAAAAAGTTGGGTGCTAATAACATTTGATTAAATTGGCCTATTGTAATGAAATTGATCTCAATATATTCCTTGGGTCATGCCAAGAACATTGATACCCATTATGCCAAAATTGTCTGAACTTCCTGTCCGCCATTTTGATTAATGTTGAAAACCTACTTTTTCGAACTCCTCCTAGACCATTGGTCTGATTTTTACCAAATTTGACTCGGATCATCTTCAGACTATGCTGGCAAAAAGTTATGGATTTCGTGTCAATTTTAGAAACCGTTTTTGTTTAACGCATCAATGAATTTGCTGGAAAGATACCACACTGCATCTGAGGCTGTATCTCTGCAAACGTTGGAGATATTTACACCAAACTTTGTATGTGCCATTGTGACCTCACACTGACCACACCACATCAATTTGGTAACAGCGCCATCTATTGGTCAAGAGTGATAAACCATTCATTATGAATGGTCAAATTACAAAATTTCCAAAAATGCTAATAACTTTTGATTACATTAGCCTATTGTAAAGAAACTTGTCTCAAAATTATTCCTTGGGTCATGCCAACAGCATACATACCAATTATGCCATAGTCAACTGAACTTCCTGTCTGCCATTTTGATGAATGTTGAAAACCTACTTTTTCAAACTCCTCCTAAACTGTTGGTCTGTTTTTTTGTTTTGTTTTTTTACCAAATTTGACTCGGATCATCTTCAGACGTTGCTGGCAAATAGTTATAGATTTCGTGTTGATTTTAGAAACCGTTTTTGTTTAACGCATCAATGAATTTGCTGGAAAGATACCAAACTGCATCTGAGGCTGTATCTCTGCAAAGCTTTGACATATTTACACCAAACTTTGTATGTGCCATTGTGACCTCACACTGACCACACCACATCAATTTGGTAACAGCGCCATCTATTGGTCAAGAGTGATAAACCATTCATTATGAATGGTCAAATTACAAAATTTCCAAAAATGCTAATAACTTTTGATTACATTAGCCTATTATAATGAAACTGGTCTCAAAATATTCCTTGGCTCATGCCAACAACATACATAGCAATTATGCCATAGTTGTCCGAACTTCCTGTCTGCCATTTTGATGAATGTACAAAACCTACTTTTTCAAAATAGACAGTCGTTCCGATTTTCATCGAATTTGACTCGGATCATCTTCAGATCATGCAGGCAAAAAGTTATGGATTTTGTGTCAATTTTAGAAACCGTTTTCATTTAACGCATCAATGAATTTCCTTGAAAGATGGCAAACTGCATCTAAGGCTGTATCTCTGCAAAGCTTTGACATATTTATACCAAACTTTGTATGTGCCATTGTGACCTCACACTGACCACACCACATCACATCAATTTGGTAAAAGTGCCACCTATTGGTCAAGAGTGATAAACCATTAATATAAATGGTCAAATCATGAAATCTCCAAAAATGCTAATAACTTTTGATTGCATTCACCTATTGTAATGAAACTGGTTTAAAATATATAGAAAATATTCCTTGGCTCATGCCAACAACATACATTCCAATTATGCCGTAGTTGTCCGAACTTCCTCTCTGCCATTTTGATTTATGTTCAAAAACTACTTTTTCGAACTCCTCCTAGATCATTTTCAAGATCATCATTATACTGTGCTAAGTTATGGAATTTGTGTCAATAGACGAAACTGCTTTTGTATAGAAATGCTATACATGATTGCAACAAATTTGAGCCATGGTGCCAAAATGACTCTGCTCTGACATAAACACCAAACTTTGTGTGTCATTGTCACCTTACACTGAACACACCGCATCGATTTGATAACAGTGCCACCTATTGGTAAATTGTGATAACTTATTAAATCATATTACTAGCTGTTGTTTTTATGATTTGACATCCATTTTGACTGCAATCATCTTAAAATGACTTCAGCTACTCATTGCTTCAGCTGCTTGCCTAGTGCTTGGCCCCTTAATTGGTGCTTGCAGCTATATTTTTTCTTTTAGCTATATACGTCTCAGACCTATTTTTATAGTATAAAAGGTCTACAAAAACCTCCATCTTGCTCTGGTCAGTATATTGAATGCGCTTGTCATAATTATGATTTCCCAACCCATTAATACGATCTTTGAGCACACTATTAGAACTTACATCCTTGTAAAAGTCTTCAATCTGTCGGCCAAATTTCACGGCCTTAATATTGGCACACGCCCATGATTAGCAGCAGTGTCGTATAATCTTTATGAACATTCATATCTGCTGCCCGGCCGAATCTGTGCCCTTGAAAGTCGTAGAGGAAGAATCTGATGAAGCATCTGAACGCATAAAGCGTCAGTTGAGCGTGATCCACCGCAAATACAACGACGGCACGCCTGTCTTTATTACCTGGCTCTCGCGCATGTGTGTGTGTGTGAGATGTGTGGTATGGCGGCGTCAGGCCAAGCGTAGCTGAGCTGATTGTTTTGGAGCCAGCATCTCGGCTGGAGGGTTAAACTGTCACTGTAGCTCTCAGTGGCTTTCGTCCTCAGATGTCGTTCAGTTCGAAGGAACAACAGGACGGGTCTGACTGAACCTGCATGTGGGAATGTGCGACTGAGCATTAGAAATGTGCTGAGAGAAAGCCAAATTTGCTGAATCTTGACTTAGAGATCCATGTTTGAGGCCCATATCATATGAACAAACACTGATGCTTTTAGCTTTGCAAGCTTTGCGATATTTACAGCTAGTTGCTATTGTAGTATTTATGGAAACACATTTAATAACATTAGTTGCATTAAATAACAGGAACAATGAAGAATATATATCACGTTGCAATGCAACGTGCATTAATATTAATAGACACAACTTTTGATTTAAAAAAAAGTAAATATTAGTAAATATTGAAATTAAACATGAACTAAGTTATACTTAGTTGTTAATACTGTATAAATTTCATGTTCATTTTTAGTTCAGGTCAGTTATGTAATTAACTAATGTTAACAAATGAAACCTTTTTATAAAGTGTTACCCTATATAAGGTCTTTATTTACACTTTTAATTTTTTTTTTTTTTTTTTTGTTTTGTTTTGTTTTTTTTTAATCATTTTTAAATGCCTTTATTTAGCTTTATATTTATTCCTGTTTTAATTTTAGTAATTTTAATCATTTATTTCAGTTGCTGATGCATCATTTGTATTTTTTCATTTAGCTTTTTAAGTAAAAAATTAATCTAATATTTGTATTTTTATTATTTTAGGTTTAATAATGATTTTATAGTTTTTTGTTGTTGTTGTTGTTGTTGTTGTTGTTTAAAAAAACATTATGAAACTATAAAAAATTTAGTTTTAGTAAAAATAAGTAAATAATACATCTATTTTAATTATTTAAAATTCATACAGAGACATATTAAACTTAAATTATGTGTGTGTGTGTGTGTACTTAAGTTTTTGTTTCATGTTGTTTCTGATTTCATTTTATAATTTTTTAATACATATAATATATAAATTATAATTAAATGTTATATATATATAATTTAAATTTAATAAAATGAAAACAAAAAAACAGACAAAACTAAAAATAAGTAAAAAAAAAAAAAAAAACTTAAAATAATTCAAATAATAATGCAAAAAAAAAATCAGTTCAAAATATTAATGAAAAATTATAATGTTCACTTAAAATAAATGTTCACTGAATTGATTTTTCATGTATTTCATAATATATTTGTAATAAAATGGAAACACACACAACTTTGTAAAACTTTAGCTAAAATTGAAATAATTATGGAAAATATAAAAAGAAAAAACAGTTTAAAATATTTATGATAAACCGTAATCTCAGTGACAATGAAACAATGAGATAACATCAGCACAGAAGTATGTGCAACAGCTGTGTTTGCATTAAAATCTGTTTTGGGCTCTTTTGTTTCATTAAGGATATAAATGTTCATCCTCAGATGAGGATTTTATTGCTCAAAGGTTGCTTTTTCCAAGCACAGGAGACCTTAATGGAGATTTTAAGTATGTTTTATTTAAATACCACCGTCTCTCTCTTTCTTATAAAATGCCTTTGAAGAAATGCAATAGGCACAAATGAGCTGACATGCAGTAAGAGTACAGAGCTATGAAATTAACTCTAGAGGAGACCCATTTGAGTAAGTTTTTTTTTTTTTGCATAAGAGATACCTGGGGAAGAGAAGCAAACATTTCAGTTTGCTTTCCATTTACATTTCATAACCAATTTTGGACAGAAGTTGCAATGTTAAAGAGTTTTTTTCTCTCTCTCTCTTGGATTAAGGCTCCTGTTGAGTGTGACATTGTTCTGAATAATCATACGTTTCGGGAGTGTGATCGTGCAGCAGAAGCATAAGAAACCTTGTTGTGTGGGTTGTTTCTGTTGCCTGGGGCGTAAGCAAAGGTGCGCTGCAAGAGTTCAGTCAAGGTTGGTTTAGTTTGTGAAAGATGTGCTAAGTTGTGCTGGCATGTAAGTTTCACATTTTTCCATCCATTAATTTTCCAAACCGCTCGTCCTGTGTAGGGTTGTGGGAGTTTTAATATTTACTCGAATAAAGGTGAGGTCAACACAGACGATCAGCTAACAGCCCACTAAACTCCAGCTCCAAGCGTAATAAATATTTTATATAATATGATATCATATATATATTTTTTTATTTGTAAATAAAAACACAGCTTTATTTCCATTAACAAAATTATTTTATGGTTTTATTTTCAGTAAAATTAAATATTGCATAATGGAACAAACACAGGATATTATAGTTAACTAAACAAAAATTAAACTGAAACTAAAGGCAAAAATAAATAAAAAAAATTGTAACAAAAAACCATAACTGTAGTATATTAACAATACTAAGATTACTAAAATACAGTCTCAGTTGTCCCATTTTTTTTTTTTTTTTTTTTTTTAAAGCTTAAAGGTTACTGACATATTTTGTTGAAGAATAAAACATGAAAATATTTTGAGCTTAACCAGAGACATTATTTCAGGCATATAATCAAAATTGAGACCAGAAAAAATCGAGGTTTTAGGACTGATTCCAGCAGCACTCTATAGAAATAGAAATATTTAATTTATATATTTATTTTTTAAGAATCTCTATGCTTAAAATAATAATTTAAAACTATACAAATATAATTACTAGTACAATTAAAAAAAGGAATTAAATGAAAAAATATTGAGGTTTAAATGAAAAAAATAAAAATAAAAATAATAAAAATAAAATAAAATAATAAAAATAATTGTAGTATATTAACAATACTAAGATTACTAAAATACAGCCTCAGATGTCCCATTTGGCCACTTTCTTTCTTTCTTTTTTTTTTAAATCTAAAACCTTAAAACTTACTGGCATATTTTGTTAAGGAAATAAAACATGGAAATATTTTAAGCTTAACCAGAGGCATTATTTCAGGCATATAACCAAAAACTGCTTTTAAATAAATAAATAAACGCAGATGAAATCAAGGTTTTAGGACTCATTCCAGCAGCACTCTATAGAAATAGAAATATTTAATTTATATATTTATTTTTTAAGAATCTCTATGTTTAAAAGAATAATTTAAAACTATTTTCATGCGGAAATTGCTAGTACACTTAAAAAAGAAATTAAATGTAAAAATATTTAGGTTTAAATTAAAAAAGAAAATGATAATAATAATAATAATGAAATAGGAATAAAATAAATGTGTATCCTACACTACTGGATTCACATTTCCTCTTTACCCACTTTTTTAGGTGTCTTTCTAGGTGGCAGATGGCGTGTTGACTTTTGCCGTGTTAGTTCACTGGCAGAGCCAATGAGGCTAATGATGCTGGCTGAACATGCCTAATGTCCGAGAGAAAGGGCGTGTGATGCTGGCGCGAACGCTAATGTAAATCTGTAGAGAGTTTGAGCTTAATTTGGATTAGTAGGACAGTGCAAATCTAGTTTGTGTCATCGCCAGCAGATTTCTGTGCTTGCATTCCATCGCTCCCATATACCTTTTGTGAAATAAACAACAAAAGGTTGAGTTGGAGTAGCTTGTATTGATTATAAATGCAACAAGTCTGTAAAAGCAACTAGTGATGAGTTTACCTGTTCAGCAAGAAAAACTGTATTATATATTATAAAACTAAAATAAAAACTAAAGCCATGGGGGAAAAAGAAAAAGAAAATAAAAAACTTTAAATAAAATAAACACCAACTAAATAAACAAATACTTTGTTATAATAATAAATAAAAATAAAATAATATAATTATTAATATATTTTATTTCAGCAAATTTATTTTGTCTAGGCAAGATGTCTAATTTTTGTTTAGTTTAAGTTAATAACTAAAAAAGAATTTTATATACAATTATACCAAAATACAATTAAATTAATAATAATAATAAAAACTTTCAAAACCATTTTTACATAGAAATGACTAGTGAATTAAAATAAAAAAATCATCACTTAAAATAAAATAAACATCAACTTAAACATCAACTAAATAAAACATAAATAACTTTGTATAATAAATAAATAAACTTAAACTTGTTTCAGCTAGTTATCTAGGAAACATTGCCCATCTTTGTTTAAAGTAAATAACTAAAAATAAGCAAAGAAAAACTTAAAATAAAACTCTATATACATATTTGAAAGTACTGAAAGTACTGAAAGTACTAAAATAAAGCCATTTAGCCACTTTTTTTATTTAAAAGCTTAAAAATTACTGACACATTTTGTTGAAGAATAAAACATAAAAACTGGTTTAAAAAAAAAAAAAATAAATATATATATATATATACACATGTGTGTACTAAATAAACAAATACTTTGTTGTAATAATAAATAATAATAAATAAAAAAAAAATAAATAAATAAATAAAACTTATTTTATTTCAAGTATTTGTCTAGGCAACATGTCTCATTTTTGTTTAGTTTAAGATTTTTTAAATAAAATAAAATAAAATTAATAATAATAATAATAATAATAATAATAATAAACACAAAAACACAAAAACACAAACACAAAAAACTACTTTACTAAAACTTTAACTGAAATTAAAATAAAAATAAATAAATCTAATTCAAAGTATTAACAAAAACCGTAATTGTAGTATATCAACAATACTAAAAGTACTAAAATAAAGCCTCAGTTGTCCCATTTAGCAACTTTTTTTAATTAAAAGCTTACAATTTACTGACATATTTTGTTGATGAATAAAACATTAAAATATTTGAGCTTAACCAGAGTCATTACTTTAGGTATATAATCAAAAACTGCTTTAAAAAAAAAAAAAAAAAGAAAAGAAAAGAAAATTCAAGGTTTTAGGACTCATTCCTGCAGCACTCTATAGACAGAAATATTTAATATACATGCTTAAAATAATGCGTTAAAACACAGTTTTCATGTAGAAATTGCTAGCACAATTTAAAAATAAATTAAATGTGAACATATTGAGGTTTAAAGATATGAAAGATATTTCCATCTTTGTTTTATTACACTCTTAAAAATAAAGATTGCATAAGGGGTTTCTTACAGTGATGCAATAGAAGATCTATCTGTGGTTCCCCTCTCAATGAATAATTCTTAACAGAATAATTTATTCTTGTAATAATTTATTCTTTTAATCTAAAGAACTGTTTTCCACCATAAAGCAGTGGAAAGGTTCCATGGATGTTAAAGGTTCTTAATGGAACCTTCAATGCCAATAAAGAATCTTTATTTTAAGAGGGTACGTCTTTGAAAAATCCTACGTTACAGTGTACCAAAGTCTCAGTCAAGACCTGAGAAGTTCTGTAGTTTCAGTCGTGAGGATCCTGTGTCTTCCTGTTCCCTTCAGGCCCTTATTAACTGCTCATGTCACTTCTCGCACCTTCTCAGCCCTTCTCTGACATCTGAAACGAAAGAGAGGAACAGAAGGAGGTGCCACATCTTCAGTGATCTGATTATATCATATCCGAGCCTACACTCGCAAGCTGCTCGGCTCGAAGTTTCGCTCCTTCGCTGCGTGTTGGGGTTGAGTCTGGAGGCTCGTGCCAGTTTGGATCGGGCCTACTGTCATAATAACTGCGGATTAGATCCATCTGCTGACGGGAATGTTCTTTTCGGCGAGCCAAAAGCGTCACGTTAGAGCGCCTGTAAGCTCGTGGCGTTGTCTCGCATCTCTTAACGCCCTTCAAGGTTAATTCGGCGCCTTTTCCTAAAACCATTGGTCATATTTTTTCATTCCCAGATGCGGCTGACGAGTCTCAGGATTTGTTCGGCGAGATTTCCCATGGGTCGGTTTACCCTGGCTATGCGGTTCAGCGCTGAGTGAGAAATCAAATGTGCCAGGCTTAAAATGGAACACAATGTACCCAACAGGATTTCTGTGCAGTCGCTCAAAGCCATTTTATCTTCTCCCTGTGCATGCAGCAAACTATATTATTGTCCGTTATGGCTTTTTTAAAAGCAGGACTCGCCGTTTCGGATTTATGCTAAAGGCGTTTCCTTGCAGAACATGGAGGAGGAGGCACTTTTCTTCACATCAGCGACACGCTGATATAATGATATCATTGTTCGCTTAGAATTCAAAACCCTTCTGAGAAAAGATCTCACATTTAAGCATATTTATCTGTAAGGGTTATGCCTGCAAGATAATGACGCAAATATGCTGAATTTGACTGGAATGCATATAAATGGATGAAGTGTGACCAAATGTATATAGGTTTTTTTGTATACGTTGACCAATGGGAATTAGCAAGCATTTAGCACTCTGCTCCGAGGCTTGGAAGATAATGCATAAAGCCAAGCAAGTCCACTTGTGGTTTCTGAAATCCAATTAGTTGTGTTCCTGCATGATTTCAAGCCGACCCGGCTCTTTTCAGACCCTCAAACCGGATCTTTAGACATTACAGTCCTTGAAATGCTCCATCGGAGCTGTCGGATAGTGTGCATTAGTGTGATAGAGCTGAGAATCAAATTGAATCTTTCATTTGGACTGGATCATTGATTTGATTATTTAAATAGAATCCTTGTTTAAATCTTTGATTTGAATCTTTATATTGAATTGTTGATTATTGAAATTAATCTTTTGAATTTGGTCTTTAGAATTTAGTCTGTGATTTGAATATTTGAATTGAATTAAATCTTCAAATCTTGCATCAAATGTAAAAAAAATATATATATATACACGGTTTCAAAAAAGTGATTTTCGAAAATGATTTACTTTTGTGAAGTTTCGATTATTGTGGCACATTTTATAAGAAATTACTATTTCAGTTTTTTTTTTTTCCTTCAGAATTTCATTTTAATTCAGTCTTTTTCTTTTCTAATTGTTTGTGAAATGTTTTGCTACTTTTTGTGTAACAAAGTCTTTACGTCACTTTTAATCAATTTAACACGTTTTTGATTACCAAAAATGTTGACAATAATAAGCAAAAATTAATATTGATAATAAACAGATGTTACTGACCCCAAACGCTTGAACCGTAATGTGTATAGAGAAATTTTTTTCCCCCTCCCTCTCTTATTAATCCAGATTGAATCTTTTATTTAAACCAGATCATTGATTTGATTATTTAAATATAATCTTTATATTGAATCTTTATATTGAATTGTTAATTATTGAAATGAATCTTTTGAATTTGGTCTTTAGAATTTAAACTGTAATTTGATTATTTGAATTGAATCTTCAAATCTTGCATCAAATGTGAAGTCTTTCTATTAAAGGATATTTATACACTTTAAAAAAAAGTGATTTTCAAACGTTTTTTAAAGTTTAGATTATTGTGGCACATTTTGTAAAAAATGACTATTTCAGTTTTTTTTTATTTTAAGTTCACAATTGTATGTTTTACTCGCTTTTTTGTAATTGTTTCTGAATTTTTCTGAGATTTTTTTTGTAACAATGTAACAGACTTTTGATCAATTCGACATTTGACATTTTTGAGTAATAAAAATACTGATAATAATAAGCAAAAAAAAAATAATATTGATAATAAACAGATGTTTCTGACCCCAAACACTTGAACTGTAATGTGTATAGAGCAAATTTTACATTTTCCCTCTCAGATGAATGAATCTTTTGAATTCGGTCTTTTGAATTTAATCTGTGATTTGAATATTTTAATTGAATCAAATCTTCAAATCTTGCATTAAATGTACAGTATATACTGTAAAAAATCATGATTTGAAGTTTAGATTATTGTGGCACGTTTTACAAGAAACAACCTTTTTTTTTTTTACTGCAGAATTTCATGTTTAATTGAGTGTTACTCGCCTTTTGTTTGTAATTGTTTGTGTGAAATTCACTAGTTTTTGATCACTTAATCAAAAAAACTATTTTTTGTAGTAATGTAATAGTCTTTACTATCCCTTTTGATCAATTTAACTCATTTTTGATGAATAAAAATATATTTATAGTAAATCATTTAATCATTTAAGTTAATTTTTTTCCTCATTAATGTACACAGAGCACCACATATTGACAGAAAAACACAGAATTGTTGACACTTGTTGACATGTTCCGTTATCCAAATTTTACAATATGTCATGTAATTATTAAATAAAAATTCATTACTGAGATATGCGTGATTCTTCATTATTTTATTTTATTTTATTTATTTGTAAGCAAGTGCAAATCTTGCATTAAATGTCAAATGTTTTAAAGCAAATATAGTAGTAAAATGAAAGAGTTTTGTGGTATTTGTGACAGATCAGTAGAGTTTGCATTTCTATTCAGTGCTTTTTAAGTCATTTTGTGTTTGCAAATTATTTATAATATTAAGAATAGTTCACCATTATATATTTTTAAATGATAGCTGCTATCAACCGTTGTATTAGTCAATTTAGAATCAATTTGTAATGTATGAAGACTACTAATCTATTTGGAATCTATTTTGAGATTCATCTGGTCAAATTAAGCATTGAGAGTAGATAAAACGAAAGTTTCTTAAATGAAACCGAAATGTTTCAAATGAAAGTTGACGTGGTGTTTGTGCCTCCCATGTTGGCGGCAGACTGTCAAACTAGGGCCTGTTTTGGCCGTCGGCCTGTAAGCAGAATCGCAGCTCGAGGGATTTGATGATTGTGAGCGGCTGGTGTGAAAAAGAGGGATTTTACTGGAATCGACTGCTATTGTGGAAATGGCTGTGAAGCCGGAGCTCATAAATGACTCACAGGTCTCACTGTCCTCGGGAAATCTCGGCTGCTGATCAAGCTTACTGCATGTTTCATTCTCCACGGCTTTGGTCGATTCCTGGGCTCTCCGGATTGATTTGCGACAGGGATATGCGAGCATTGCGACGAAGGCTGCTTTACTTTCATGAAAAATGCATTGTTTTGCATGCTTTGGAACATGGAAATGACCTAGTTTGTGCTCCTGCATATCATCTCGCGCATTAAACCTCACATTTCTGCTCCGTCACTGGCAGGCATTTCTTCTGCATGACAGATTTGTCAAAGTTAAGATAGATTGGTGGTGGAAATATGTAGTGGGCAAAGCCGCAGGAACATTTTATTGCTCACAGGTTACTCTTTAATATCTCCACGCTATGGGTACATGAGCATGACTCTGGAATAAATCATTTTGTTGACCTCAAGTGCCTACGATCTATACTATTTATTGGCTTGAGGAATTTCATTACTTTTATACACCAGTGCACTTGGACAGCTCCATTTTAAAGATATGCGGCTGCTGATGTTTTTTGAAACAGGGTCGGTACAAGTATAAAAAATTAATTTGAAAGGCTCTTCTGCTTACCAAGGCCACATTTCTTTGATTAAAAATACAGTAGTTTTTACTGTAAAATTGTGAAATATTATTAACATTTAAAATAACAGTTTCCTGTTTTAATATACTTTAGCATGTAATTTATTTCTGTGATCAAAGCTGCATTTTCAGCATCATTACTCTAGTCTTCAATGTCACATGATCCTTCAGAAATCATTCTAATATGCTGATTTGCTGCTCGAGAAACATCTCTGATTTTTAGCAATGTTGAAAACGGTTGTGCTGCACAATATTTTTGTGGAAACCGTCATGCATATTGTTTTTCAGGAAAGTTCAAACAATCAGCATTTATTTGAAATAGAAATCAAATGTAATATATTTATTGTCTTTTTTTTAACCAATTTAATGAATTTTTACTGAATTAAAAATAAGTAAATAAATAACTTTTAAGCCATATGTCTAATAAAGATGTAATGTTTAATTTTCCCCCTCCCTTATTAATCCAAATTTCACAATATTTAGTTTAATCATTGGTAATTATTCATTTACAGGACTTTTTTATTTTGCGAGAAATTGTACTTTTTTTTTTCTCTTGATTTTAAAACCTTACATAAGAAATTAAGTTATATAAGCCCAAATTTAACTTTTCTGCACTCTTAAAAACAAGAAAGAGAAAGAAGCATAAGTATTTTATTTTATTTTATTTTATTTTATTTCTCTTGATTATAAAAACTTGTATAATGAATATGCGAGCACAAATGTAACTTTTCTGCACACTTAAAAAACAAGAAAAAAAGCATAAATTAACAAACCATGTTTTTATTGTAACTTAATCTAATGTAACTTTTTTTAATCATCATATTTAAATCAGCATAATATATTCACCTATTTTTTTTCTCTCTTGATCCTTAAAAAATCATAAATTAACTAACTAACCAGGTATTTTATTTTATTTTATTTTATTTATTTATTTTATCGGTCTGAAAGCATCATATAAAAATCAGCATCATATATTCACCTAATTATTATCACCTTATTTTTCCATTGTTTATAAAATCTTGTGTAATGGATATTAAGTTACATGAGCACAAATTTTACTTTTCTGCACACTTAAAAACAAGACAAAAAGCATAAATTAACTAACCATGTTTTTACTTAATTTAACTTAATTTAATTTAACTTTTTTTAATCATCATATTTAAAGCAGCATCATATATTCACCTATTTTTTCTCTCTTGATCCTTAAAAAATAATACATTAACTAACTAACCAGGAATTTCTTTTTATTTTATTTTATTTTATTTTATTTTTAATCACCATATTTTAATCAGCATCATTCATTCATTTATGTATTTCTGTAATTATTTATTTATTTATGATCGTACTTGAAGAATTGCACATGCATGTTCATAGTTTCACAGTGGCAGAGTCAACAGTGTGGTTCTATTAAACACAGTTTGTCATCCTTTGAGATTCAATATTAAAGCATGACAATAATGCTGTTTTTCCAGAGTCTCAGACTACAGTAAATCATCCCGGCGTTGTCCCTTGTTCAAAGTCCCATGTGCAACTAGACAGTCTCTCTGTGTACCGCGTGAAGTTAATGGCTGATTAGGATTCGTATGAAAAAGCTGTCAGCTCACGGTGCGAGCGAATCTCGCTGTGATGAAAATGCAGACACACTGCGTTCAAAGCTCTCCTGCGTTGCGCATTTGATGTGGGAGTGTAAAACGGGCCGCGTCAGAGCAGCTGCGTTTGATCCTCTCCCTTCACCGTCTTCCAGAAACACTTGTAGCTGTGCAGCGGGAGAGGAAGGGTGTCTGGATCATCACAGACGAGCAGAGTGATGAAGACGCCAAGAGTTTATCCCCGAATCCGGAGGTGTGACGCGCAACTGATCCTCCGCTTGTTCTTTCAATTACGGGCCGACGGTGGAGCCGTGTAAAGCAAAGATTTTGAAGGGTAAATAAGTGGAGCTTGACAGGATACATGTGTTTGAAACGCTTGCAAAGTTCATTGAAAACTCACTCCCGTACTCTACCTCAGAAGAAGGCAAAGCAGAGACTGGCTCAAAGTAAGAAAAGGAGCGCTGCTGATCTTTTGCAAAGAATAAATGGAGGCGTAAGGTTGCTTGTGTACTGCATAGTGCATATATTGTAGACTGCCTACACGTTTCACATTCACTAATCCAGGAAATAAAATGGTTAGTAAAAATATAAAAACTCTTTGCAGTCCAATTACATACTGAGTCATACACAGTATTATTATTATTATTATTATTATTATTATTATTATTATTATTATTATTATTATTATTGTATTTTGTTTATATCAGTACTTGTGTGTAGTATATTTGAATTAGCTTTTAATTATTTTTTATCAGTTTTTAATTTTCATTAAACAAAATTATAATTAAGTCACAATTAAGAGAATAAAAACTTTTTGTGAAATGTAAACTCAAAATTAAGACAGTCTAAAAGATTTTTTATTGATATTTTTAATTAGCTCTTCATTTTAATTTTTATTTTAATTACATTTTTTTCAGTTTTCGTTTGAAATTTAGTTCAACTTTTAATTAATTTATTTATTTACCAAAATTACTAGCAGGGATAGATCAAATTCAAAATAATAATTCAAAATATTAATAAAAAACCCACATTATTTTTTTCTAGGTAAATTACATTAAGCTTTAAAATGATTTATTTATTTATTTATTTATTTATTTATCAGAATTTATTTATTTATCTAGCAGGGATGGATGGATGGATAAATAGATAAACAAATAAATTAATAAAATAATTAATTAATACATTTAAGCTTATTTCAGTTAGTTGCTTTGACAACATTTATAATTTAAATTCATTTAAATTAATTTCATTTCCTTTTTTTGCATTTTAGTTTTAAGCTTAATATAATTTACCTAGAAAAAAAAGTATGCATTTTTTTTTTTTTTTTAGTTAACACAACTTAACATAGAGAGTCTAAAACAGTAAATTAAAATTAAAATGTATTATTTCAGACAAATATAATAATTAAAAATATTAAATATTAATATATAATATAAATATATACGATTTTTATTTATTTTATTTTTAAGCTTAATATAATTTACTTAAAATAATTTTAATGCTTTTTGTTTGTTGGTTGGTTGTTTTCACTTAATAGTATAACATCACTTAATATACTTGGGTGTCTAAAATGGTAAACTAAAATTAAATTTAAAATGTATTATTTAAGATAAATATAATATAAAAAATAATAAATATTAAAATATAATATAAATATATAATAATTTTATTTTATTGTATTTTTAAGCTTAATATAATTTACTTTAAATAATTTTAATGTTTTTTTTTTTGTTTGTTTTAGTTAATAGCTACTTACAGTAAAACAATAAAATTACAATTAATTAAGATAAATATAATATTAAAATATATTAATATGTAATAAAAATATAAAATTGTATTACAATTAAATTATTCAAGATTTCATTATTTGAAAATAAATAATTATATTTTTGAATCCAAGAAGATAATTTGTTTGAAATAAAAAAAAAAATAGAAGCTGTACGATCTAAAGTCACAATCAAGAAACAAATTTGCAATTGCAAAATATAAACTAAAAATTAAGATTTTTTAATCTGAAGCAGAAGATACAACCGAAAACACATTTGTTGTATAGTCCTGATGTGTGACATGATGCAGTTGTACAGTAGTTCTAAAGCAACACTGTCGGATTTGATTAGCACAACATGTCCTTTTGGATCTCTGCGAGAAAGTGGACGGCCACCGCGTGTTTCGAGTTGACCGTTTCCCTCTTTTCAGCACGGCCTCGACCTTTGGAGAGCCGCCTCCGCGTGATGGACAGAAGATGGCTGGCATACAAGCTCTGAGTCAAGTATACAGATAGAGAATGACACGCAATTATCAGAGGCGGCTGGAAGTAGATATATGCCTCCTCTGAAGGCCAGCTGAGGTCCGTCAACAAGTGTCTGCACCCATATTGACGGCGAAAATGGACGTGCATTGAGCGCATGCAATGCTTTTGCGAATATCTCACCCCGATGTGCTTTAAAAGACACGTTTGACCTGTCGTCAATGCGGTTCTTCACTTTGAAAACCACTTTAAGTGTGGCGAGAATCGCTCAGACCCTTTCAATACCCAGCAGTGGTTCTTTCACAGATTATGAGCGCATAGTGAAGCGCCCCGCTAGAATATATTTCAACTCACTTCTCCGTTTCTTCCAACAGCTTGCAAAACAACTCTCAAATGCAATGCGGTCGAGTCAGGATTAACTTCTTTCCATTTTTATTTCTCCTGCAGGTCAATATATCTCCAGGTTGCAGTAAAGCATTGACTAAAATGCTGTACTGTCCTTACTGTGGAGGAATGCCGGGCCTCAAACCCTGCGCCAACTACTGCCAAAACGTCATGCGGGGGTGCCTGGCCAACCAAGCAGATCTGGACCCGGAGTGGAACCTCTTCATCGGTAAGATGCGCTTTCTGTTTCCGGATCGCTTTTCAAATATAGATTTTTTCGTTTGGATTGCTGCCGGATGGGTTTTAGAGATTTAAGTTTGGCTTATATTGGCTATATTCATAGTTTTACATGAACAGGAAATTATTAAATTAAATTAAATTTTGCTTTTTTGAATGCACACTCTAGTGTTTTATTTTATTTTATTTTATTTTTAAACATTTAAATTTATGCATTTGCAGACAATTTTTTTTAAATCAAAATTTCATCAGTTGCTTTTCCTGGAAATCAATTCCATTTTGTTATTTTGTTAATACTGTAAGTTAAGTCTAGAGAAAGTTTTAGTAATCTGGTTGTTATTTTGATCACTTAAAAAAAACATTTAATATATATATATATATAATATATATATAATATATAAAATATTTAGTCAGTTGTTTGTTTAATAGCAATAATGCTGGCACATTCAACTAGATATATAAAGATTAATATTTTTATTTTGGTTTGTTTTATTTTAATTTTAAATGATTTTTTATCACAACCATTTCCAATGTTATTTTATTTTTAGATTTTCTGTTTTCACTTTAATTTTAGAGAAAATATTTTCACTTTAATTTGGTTGTTTTTAACATTTTTACCACTTTTTTTTAATTCGTTTATATATATATATATATATATATGACAAACTAGCTGAAATAAAACATGTACTTAGTTATGTATTATGTATATATTGTTTTTTTTTTTTTTGTTTAATAGCAATAATGCTGGCACATTCAACTAGATATATAAAGATAAATATTTTTATTTTATTTTATTTTTCATTTTGTTTTACTGTAGGATCTCAGTGTTATCAATGTGCTGTATTCATATTGTATTCATAGGGAGCTTTTTTCCCCCTCTGCCAAACATTTGAATTTCAGTGGATGTCACATGGAGTTCTGGCTCCATTCTGGTGTTTTATGTCGCATTACTGGAGTGCAGTGGGTTGTGAATGTCATTTGATGTTATTTTAGAGATTCGGAAAAGCAAAAGTGCGAGCTTGCTTGATTTCAGAAACACTGCTAATTGCTCACTGTTGGTTTGCACCTCCTAAAGCTGCTCAATTCTGTTGAATGTTTAATGTTGTTTCCACTGATGGCACATAAATATAGTTTGAGTGACAGTTGGGCTTGATTCATGTGACCTATAGGCGCCAGCTTTAGCAGCTTAATGCCATCCACCCACAGAAACGACTGCGAGACGCTCCATGAAAAAGCTCTGCAACATACTCAGTGCAATGAGAAAATGCATGTGTTGTATAACTATTTAAATGAATAATTTTTTGTGAATAATGGATTTAATGCATGTTGTTTTTTAGGCTAAATGTCCTGATGCAGCGTGCATTCGGTTTGCCTTTGTTTTGTATTTTTCTGAGCTCATTTTGTGCTGTATAGATTTTAAATCAGTATTTCGCTCCCCACTGAGAGATATCGACTGGCTTTATGGTGCCGCAGTTCGATTAGCAAAAGAGGATAATTCATTTTGTTTTGAATATTTATAGAGCGGCCGCACAGGAGCTGGTTTTTGTTTGCGATAGCAAGGCTTTGTGCGGCGGGCTCGGACGGGCCGTCGGTAGGGACTGACCTTTGCTCCATGTGGCATACGTGGCATTTACCCGCAGCCTCTGTTGATGTGCCCTTCTCACCTGCATTGATTGGCAGGCCTGTGAAGACATTCAGACGGCGTCTTGCGCAGCTCTGGCCTCATTCACTGTATCGATTGCAGAAATTGTGTGGTTTACCAAACTTTCACAGAAGCACCCTGGGAAGGCCTTTTGGAAATTGGCAGTATCGAGCTGATTGCGTCGACCGGCATGGGTTTTTTAATGGACGATGCCAATATGGCTAACTCAAGGGCGTATATATGTGATATGGGTTAATGTAGTGTAATTATAGCAATTCCCACAGGAGAAGCTGCGCTTTTGTAGTTCAGGAGAGTTCGTGGAGCTCTCATGCATGTTTCTCTAGCAACCTTGGCTTGGATGTTTTTTCTAACATGCATGAAATAAAGTGTGGACCTGTAAAATGAATGTGGATGGCAGCTCAGATCAGAGAAATATTCATGTTAAGGTCTTTGATTTTTTAATGCAGAAATTAGAGCACAGTTTGAGACGTTATTGAGATCCATTTTGATATTGAAGAGAAATAAAAAATATAAAAAAATACAAACATAAAAAAGAAATAAATAAAAATGACAAAGCAAAATTACCAAAACTTTAAAAAAGTAAAAAAAAAAAATTATAATTATAGTTAAAAAACAAACAAAAAAAAAATGTTGCATTATGTTCCTTCAAATAAAATCAATTTTAACGGAAATAATATAATAATAATAAATTATTATTTTTTTCTTTCTTTCTTACTTATTATTTATTTAACAAAAATAACATTGTTACTTGAAATAAAATGTTCGTTAACGGAATTAAATTAAAATTAAATTAAATAAACTTGAAATCAAACCTAAAAAAAAACACAGACATATAAAAAATAATAAATAAATAAAAAAGACAAAAATTCACAACAAAATTACGAATATATATATATATATATATATATATATATATATATATATATATATATATATATATATATATATATAAACCATAACAAAAAACGAGGCATATACAACATTATGTTACTTGAAATAAAATAAACGTTAACAGAAATAAAAATACGTATATTTAAAACAAATACATTATACATTTATACATTTATTTAAAACAAAATTAGATGTGTAATTTTACTTTTAGAATAAAATAAAATTATACAATTAAATAAAATGAAAAAAAAATCTCAGGTATTTTTATTTTATTTTTGGTTTAATGTTATGTACTAAAATAAACAAATACAATACAAAAATCTGACATATAAAAAAATAATAAATAAAAAAAGAAATAAAATTAGATTTATAATTCATAGAATATGAATGTATTTTATTTCACCTAGTTCAAAAAAAAACATTTCTTTAGTTTAACTTGTACTAAAATAATTAAAACTGAAATAAAAATGTATAAAAAATACAATAGTTTCAGTTTTAATGATAACACCACTGTTTTAGACACTTAAACATGAAAGTACACATCTGGAAAATTGTGAGAGGAAGTCTAAAAAAGACATAAACTAACAACTGTAAGATATTAATTCATTATTAAGAGAATTAAACTAAACTAAGCTTTTTTAATATGCAACAGTTGCATATTGAGTTTACATATTCAAGCATGTTGTATTGAATTGATGGCATTTAATAAAACAACTTTGTTTGCGTACCTCATGCTAGGATCTTTTATTTGCTAATTGTGGTTTGTTAGCCCTCCTCTGAGAAATCATATTTTGCGGCATATTTTTTGGTCAGCAATTAAAGATTCCTACTGCGCCGCGTTAAAGTTTCCCGCCAGGATGTGATTCCACAGAACAAATGTAACCGTTGCGAGAAATTAATAATCTGTGTTATTAATTTTCTCATAAAGCCGCAGGGGTTCGCATTTATCTCAATTCGAGAAACCGCAGGAGACGTCCTGCCACCATTAGCCTCGAGCTGCAAAAAAAGCCGAGCGATCCGTGATCACGCTGCTTGGGAGGAAAACAGACGGCCGTGGCATTTCATCAGACCCGATGAGTTAGAGTTTCACAGGAAATGAGAAACATCAGGCCGCTGGTTTATTCTTATCCTGATGAATACGCCACCTCTGGTCTGGGGTCAGACGGCCGAGGAAGTATCATTTCAGCTCCATCCTACGAGCATTCGTCTCTTTCGGCTTCTGAGGCTCAATTATACTGCATGACGTCTGAAAGCTTTTGTGTGCACAAGGACACCGTTTACTGCATGAAGGGTTTGTTTACTGACGCGCATCCTGAACTTACATGTGCACAGAGTATGAACTAAACGGTGACTTTCTGAAGGATCAGAGCGAGTTTCTGTGCAATGCACTGTTGAGATTGTTCTGTAGAGTTATATGGGAGATGACTTACTTTTCCTTCTTATGGGTTGAGATGTACGTATATACGATGAATTGACACTGGAAACAAATGATGAAATGAAGAAGTATAAATTACATTGCGAAGAATTAGAGTAAATTTCTGTGCAATGCATTTGAAATCATTTGGTCTGATTATGTGTCCCAAAAATTAAAATTTAGCCTATATAATGAAAAAAAAAAAAAATCTAATTTTGCAATTGATTACAACAGTAAGTAACATGTTAAATAAAATGTGAAATTCAAATAGAAATACTTCGAAGAAAACGTTTGCCATTTTTATTTACTTATAAAAATAAGAATAAAAAAATAAAAATAAACCAAAATCAAAAACTAATGAAAATGACTAAAACATTACTAAAAAAATTACTATTACTATAATTAAAATCAAAAATAAGAAATATAAGCATTTATAAACAAAAATAGAAACATGAATTAATTAATAAATTATAAATTGATAATAATAAATGTATTATTTTAATAATTCATAAATAATTGTCAATTAATTACAGAAAAATGTCAAATAATGAATTGAATTAAACATGCAATTTTAAGTAGAAAGATTGAATTTATTTTATTTCAGCTAGTTGCCAAGAAAATAATAATAAAGTAGAAAATCAATTAGTTTCAATTAGTTTACGTTGATGTACTAAAATAACTAAAACTGTGAAATAAATAAATAAATACATACATACATACATACATACATACATAAAGCCGAACAAGTATGCAATTTTAAGTAGAAAGACTGAATTTATTTTATTATAGCATTTGTCATTTTCAAAAAAAAAAAAAAAAAAAACTACAGCAAAATCAAAAACGAACGGAAATGACAAAAACACAACAAATTATTAAAACTTTTACTATAATTAAAAAGAAAAATATAATTATTTATAAACAAAAATATAAACAGAAACATCAATTAATTAATAAATAATAAATTGATTACAAAAAAAGTCAAATGACGAATTGAATTAAACATGCAATTTTAAGTAGACTGAATTTATTTTATTTCAGCTAGTTGCCCAAAAAAAAATGAAAAATGTAGTTTTTAAATAAATAAATAAATAAATAAATAAATAAATGAATGAATGAATGAATGAATGAATGAATGAATGAATGAAATTTATTTTATTATAGCTAGCTGCCAAGAAAACATGTGTCCTTTTCATTTACTTAAACCAAAAAAAATATAATAATTATACAAAAATAAAAAACTTATGAAAATGACAAAAACACAAATTACTAAAACTTTTACTATAATTAAAATAAAAATATAAAATATAAAATATAACCAAAAACATTAATTAATAAATCATAAATTGATAATAATAATAAATGTATTATATTAATAATAAATAAATATAAATTAATTACAAAAAAGTCAAATGACAAATTGAATTAAACATGCAATTTTAAGTAGAAAGACTGAATTTATTTTATTTCAGCTAGTTGGCAAAAAAAATAAATAAAATAAAAATTGTCTTTTTCAATTAGTTTACCTTAATGTACTAAAATAACTAAAACTAACTGGTAAATAAATAAATAAATAAATAACGCTGAACATATGTGCAATTTTAAGTGGAAAGACTGAATTTATTTTATTATAGCATTATAAAACATTTGTCATTTTCATTTCGTTTACCTTGATGTTCTAAAATAACAAACTAAAAAGGACAAAAACACAATACATTACCATAACTTTTACTAAATTTGAAACAGAAACTATTAAAAATAAAAACTAATTCAAATAATTTTCAATCAGAAACTGCTTGTAAATTTCACAGTTAATTACAAAGAAATGCCAAATAACGCACTGGATTTTGAAGTAGAAAGTCTAAAATAGTATTTGTGAAATGACCTCTAATTAATATTTTATTTGTTTTATTTGTTTTTACAGTGCAGCTGGTTGTGTGGAAAAATTGTAAAGCCAAAATCATCGTCTTATTCAGTTTATTTCAGCGTTTCTCAATGCTAGCATGAGAAAAGATATTCCTAAAGCACCTTTCATGCAAACAGCGCTGCAGGGACAACAAAAGATCAGACGTAAGGAACAATATACAAAGCATTTGATGTTAAAACACTTCCATTAGAGTAAAATGAGCGTTTTGACGTCTTTGAAGCAGTAGTATTGCTGAGACTCGGCAGCTAGTGAAACGTGAGATAAAAATATTTCATTTTAATAAAGGTGTAGTAGAAAACGTTGCATAACTTCTTAAGAAAAATAAAACATGCAAGTGGTAATCTTAAAGTGCAGTAATTTCAGTTTTAATCCGTGTTGAACTCAAATGAGTTTTTGATGATAATCCCTCCTTGACCTCATGCAAAGGTCCTGCTGTTATATAATCACATCAACAGCAATGTAACTCAGTGTAAGCCATGCTGATTAAATGCATAGATTTGCTGGGTTATATTGATCCTCAAGGGGAAATTCAGGAAGGAACACTTTGACCTGAATGTGATATGAACGTGGCCTTAAATGAGGTGAGTATCAGCTTCTGCAGTGGTTGTACTGTAGGTGCTGCTAGGGAAAATATGATCAATTTACATACTTAAACAGAGTTATTACACATCATGCCTCGAAGTGAGGCCATATACTTTATTAAGATGCATAATCTGTCTATGAAACTGAGTGCATTAATATGCATTCATTTATATGCATTGATTTTTTTTTAAATTAATTGAGGGACCATTATTATTATTATTATTATTATTATTATTATTATTATTATTATTATTATTATTTATTTTTATTTTTATTTTTTTTAAGAAATTTACATTTTTAATCAACAAAGATGCATTATATTGATCAAATGTTTTAGTAAAGACATTTATTATGTTACAAAAGATTTTTTGTTTTTGTTTTTGTTTTTTGTTTTTTTGTTTTTCAAATAAATGCTATCCTTTTGAACTTTTTGTTCATCTGTGAATCCTGAAAAATGAAATGTATCACCGTTTCCGTAAAAATATTTGGCAGTACAACTGTTTTCAACATTGATGATAATCAGATTTTTTTTTTTTTTTTTTTTTTTTTTAATAAAGTATCATGAGACTCTGAAGACTGGAGTAATGATGCTGAAAATTCAGCTTTGATTACAAAAATAAATTACATTTTGTAATATATTTACACTGAAAATTATTTTTTAAATTGTGATAATATTTCACAATTTTACTGTTTTTACTGTATTTTTAATCATTTAAATGCAGCCTTGGTGAGCAAAAGAGATTCTTTAAAAATATTTGTAAAAAACGTTCCTACAGTAAAAATCCAAGCAGCAAAGTATTATATGCCCACAAAAAAATAAAATAAAATAAAATAAAATAAAATAAAATATTTATAATAATAAAAAAAACAAAATAAATTAAATTAGAAAGTGAAGCTAATTTAGACTAAAGAATTTATTTGTTTGTTTGTTTGCTTGCTTGTTTGTTTGTAAAATTTACTAAATTCTTATATTATAAAAATTCTTTGCTTTTTAATTCATTGTTTTTCTTAGGAAATGTATTTGTTTAAAAAGTCAGTAATACTTATTTATTTATTTATGTATAAAAAATAATTAATTACACCAGCAACATTAGTTTAAATTGTATTGTAATGTAAATTTATTTATTCATTCATTCATTCATTCATATTTCTGATTACATTATTGTAATTATATTTTACAATTACATTATTGTAATTATATTTTACAATTACATTATTGTAATAATATTTCACAGTTTTGTTGTTTTTACTGTATTTTTAATCAATTAAATCCAGCTTTGGTGAAAATAAGATTCACTAAATAACTAAGTTAAAAGTAAAATAAAACCTAATAAAATACTTTTGTTATGAAATTATGTCTTATTTATTTGAAAACTGATTTGATGAATAATGAGTTTGTTTGACTTAAAAAAAGAAAACAAGAATTAGGAAGTGAAGCTAATTTAGACTAAAGTATTGATTGATTGATTGATTGATTGATTTACTTATTTATTTGTTTGTTTGTTTAAAAAAGAAGAAAATAATTACACCAGCAACATTAGTTTAAATTGTATTGTAATGTAAATTTATTTATTCATTCATTCGTTCATTCATATTTTTGGATGAGGTTACATTATTGTATTACATTATTTCAGTTTTGTTGTTTTTACTGTACTTTTAATCAATTAAATGCAGTCTTGGTGAAAAGACTTTAAAACTTTTATATTTTTATATAAACTTTAAAAAATGTTTTGTAGAATTGCACTGACATACTTTCACAGGTGTTATTTTGAGGTGTTTACAGTGGATTTGAACTAATGTCTAATCCAATCAGACGTAAAACACTCTTTGACAGTCTCGGAGTAACAAAACAGCCACTCTGAGAGCAGAAGAAGCAAATGTTTAGTAAGTTTGAGCGCTGTTGGATGAGCGCTGTGGTGTGTGGGTGATTTCATCAGCTCATAAGTGTCATTAGGACGTGATTAGAGATTTGTTGGATGTGTGAGTGATGCTGGCCACATCTGCACATTTACAGCACCGCTCTCCCTCATGGATGACTGACACGGCCACTGGAAAACATGCAGAGTTGTGAAGCATCTCAGCGAGACACTGAAGAGAAACTAGCACACACACATAGACACAGACACGCTAGGCTGCATATTAAGAGCTGTTAGGTGTGTAATGTGAAGTGCTCTACAGTGATGTGCTCAAACTCTGAAGCGCACTACACTCACACTCTCAGCCAACCAGACGGAGCGACTTTGACCTGACGCTGGCCTTTCCTAGAGGAAAATATCATCACTCAGCTCAGATCATGAGATGACAAGTTCATACTGATTTCACAGATGTTTCATTGGAGGCATAAAGCCGAGCACTATGTATTTTATATATATATATATATATATATATATATATATATATATATATATATATATATATATATATATATATATATATATATATATATATATATATAGATAGATAGATAGATAGATAGATATATAGTTTTGACTTAGAAAGAAAATAATAATAATAATAATAATAATAATAATAATTACACCAGCAACATTTGTTTAGATTGCATTGTAATGTAAATTTATTTATTTATCAGGAAATATATTTGTTTAAAAAGTCAATAATATTTTAATTGTTTTGACTTTAAATTTAAAAAAAGAAAATAATTACATCAGCAGCGTTTGTAAATTGTATTGTAATGTAAACATTTGTTTGTTTGTTTCTTTGTTTGTTTGTTCGTTCCTTTTCAAAATTTATTAGGAAAGTGATTTTCTGACATTTATGTGTTTAAAAAAGTCAAGATTATTTATTTATTTATTTATTTATTTATTTATTTATTTATTTATTTATTTATTTATTTATTTATTTATTTATTTATTTACTTATTTATTAAATAAACAAAATTTATAAAATGACAGTTGGTCTGGATTTTATTAGTTCATTTAAAAAAAAAAAAAAAAAAACTATATTTATTACTGTATTAAATTTAGCAATTAAATTTAGCATAAATTAAATTAGATATAATGAATACAACATTTAAATAATTCACAATTAAAATATTATATATTTAAATTTAAGTAATAAAAGTTAAAAGACAAAATGTCATGCAATTATTGTTAATGATCCATCCCTAATATATTAAAATTGTACAACATGCAATGTAAATATACAATATATTATGCAAAAAAAAAAAAAAAAAGGTTATGCGTATTATATTCATATTGCGTGCTTCTATATTTCAGATGGATTTTTTTTTTCTTTTTTTTTTTTTTATTTGTTTATATAGACTTTGAGGGTTCAGTGTGATGAGGTTATGTCGTTGAGAGCTTTCATTCAATCATAGACTCGTGATGAGTTGGCATCATTGAGCCGTATGTGTTGAGGTCAGTGAAGGATGTAGGAGTCATTATGTGCTGGACTTCTGCTTATGAATGCCAGAGTAACATCACTCACACGCTTTCATGATAAACCGCCTCTGCTCGCTTTTATGACCAGCACATCATTATCATTTTTCTTGTCAGAACCTTGTTGGGGTATTCAGTGTCAGAAAAAGGTATCACAGTATAATGAATGCCTGATGACATGCCCTCGCCAGTCGCCACACGGACATACAGTGGCTTAAGGCTACATCGTACATGTCAGTGTGTTTCTGTGCATGGTCATGCAGCATTTTTAACCCTTTTTATACTAGAAAAACATATTTAGTTATATTATGGTTTTGTGCATGCACTAAGCATTTGTAGTTTTTATAATATTATTTTTTTTTGCTATAAATATATAACTTATATTCTATTTATTTCTTTATTTTTATTAATTAATTTTTTTAAGTATTATTATTATTTAAACCTTTTTAACCTATACATCTAACTAATATTATGTTATATTTTTGTGCATGGACATTAAGCATTTTCTGTTATTTTTTTAAATACTTTTTGTGCTGTAAATATTTTATTTTATTTTATTTTATTTTATTTTATTTTATTTTATTTTATTTTATTTTATTTTATTTTATTTTATTTTATTTTATTTATTTATTACCTTTTTAATTATATTATGTTTTATTTTTGTGCATTGACATTAAGCATTTTTGTTCTTTTTTAATGCTTTTTGTGTTTTTAATATATAACAAATAATTATATTATATTATATTATATTTTGTGTATGGACATTTTATTTTTGTATTTATTTAAAACCTTTCTAATTATATCATATTTTTGTGTATGGACATTAGGCATTATATTATATTATATTATATTATATTATATTATATTATATTATATTATATTATATTATATTATATTATATTATATTATATTATATTATATTATATATTTAAAACCTTTTTAATTATATTATATTATATTTTTCTTGTTCTTTTTTTAATGTTTTTTGTGCTATAAATATATAACAAATGATTATATTATATTATATTATATTATATCATATCATATTATATTTGGTCATCTTCTACTCCAAGCATAGCCTCTTTCTTGCATTAGTCAGTGAATGCTAAACATGAATCCTGTCTTTATTTAACGCTGAGCCAGCGAAACATCCTGTCTCGGTATCGGATTTTCCTTCATGCATTGGGCTAATTACAAAGGCTAATTAAGATTTAGGCCTGTGTTGTCCTTTGGTGAGTCCTTTGTCACCACAATGTAAGTGATCCGCATTGATTTTATTTGCTCATTTCTTTTTAATTGCATGGCTTTGTCTCCATGTGAAATAGGAGCTTGCTGAAACCTCACAATTCATGAAAATGTAAGTCAATATTATTTGCTTCCTTTTCATGCACTGTCCTTGTGCATAAGATAGAAATGAAGAGTGAATTGTGGTAGATTTTAGAAAGATGTAAATGGCAGTAATGATGCATTTAAGAAGCTAAAGCATTATATTATATTATATTATATTATATTATATTATATTATATTATATTATATTATATTATATTATATTATATTATATTATATTTGTGCATGGACTTTTTATTTTTATAATCTTTTTGGTGCTATTAACAAAAAACTAATATTATATTATTTTTATGTATGCATGGCATTAAGCATCTTTTCTTATTTAACTTTTTATTCTATTCTATTCTATTCTATTCTATTCTATTCTATTCTATTCTATTACATTATAGTCAATTACATTATATTGCATTACATTATATTATCATTTTTTGTTTTTGGACTTTTTACTTATATAATTTTTTATATAATTTCTTTACACTATAAAAATATATCATTTTTGTTGTGCATGCATTGCATAAAGCAGTTTATTTTATTTTTTTATTTAATTTAAATTAATTAATTTATTTTTAATCTTTTTAGTACTATTAACATAAAAAATATATTATATTATATTATATTATATTATATTATATTATATTATATTATATTATATTATATTATATTATATTATATTATATTATATTATATTATATTATATATACATTTTATTGTATTTATTCATTTATTTCAAACCATTTTAATTATATTATGTTATTTTTTGTGCATGGACATTAAGCATTTCTTGTTCTTTTTTGTAGTTTTTTTTATGATTTTTATGCTATGAATATATGACAAATTATTATATTATATTATATTATATTATATTATATTATATTATATTATCATTTGTTTTGTTTGTGGACTTTTTACTTTTATAATTTTTTTATATACTTTTTGTGCTATAAAAATATATATTTTTGTGTATGCATTGCATTAAGCAGGGTTTTTTTTGCTATAAGTATTTAATTTAATTTAATTTATTTTATTTTTATTTAACTTATTAATTTTATTTTATGCGCATGGATGTTTTATTTTTAGAATCTTTTCAGTGCTATTAACATAAAACTTTATATTATATTATATTATATTATATTACATCGAAATGCATTTGCTCTGCATTTGTAATAAATTCACCAAAATTCTTTTTAGAGGAATGTAATTTTGTGCAATGAAAGGTTACAGTTTTGTATCCTCTGTGTTAGTTACTCAATTGAACATCTGCGCTTAGCGTTCGGATAGCGCTTACAAATGCATCTGCCGGTGTTGCGTAACTCCCCCCAGAGTTGTGCAACACTTTCTAATATGCTTTTCTTAAAATGAGCCGTTTTTATCTCTGGCTTAAGTATGAAGTTAGTCACGCATCAGATTCTGTAATGCGATTTGAGATAGCGAATGCAAATGTACAGTGCTACTGTCCGAGATTTGAGTGGAGGTAATTATTCCTCATAATTCCTGTGAGTGACAGCTGAGACTGCCGGCGAGCTCTAATGTGACGAGGTCAGCCGGGCCGTTGCCATCGGTGGCCGTCTCCATAACGACGTGTCCAGCTGTCAGCTGCGGAGCTGCAGATGTTCACATGTGCCAGTCCACATCTCCTCTGCCTGGAGATATGGGAGGCAATGATTTCATGTCCATTAGTAACCGTCAGTCAAAGCAATTATCGTTCGGTTTGTGGAAATGAGTTACTATATTAATTATTTGGACAATGCATGTGATCATATCATGTCATAGAACATTGGATTTGTGACACCCATTCAGCCATTAGCTTTAAAAAATACATATCTTACATATCGGTATAATTTGTTTGTTTGCATTCTTCAGTGCCTAAGAGGATATGCAAGACAAATATATATATATATTTATTTATTTAAGTTTACGTGAAAAATATATTTGTTTGTTTGTTTGTTTATTCGTTTTAGATTAAATTTTAGTTATTTGCTTATTTTAGTTATTTATTTTTGGCAAATAAATGAAATAAAGTAAGTTTAAGGTTTTTTTTTATTTTATTTTTTTAATGTCAATATCATTTGTTTATTTGTTTGTTCATTCATTTGTTTAAGTTTACTTAATTTTAGTTATTTTAGTCATTTAGTTTTGGCAAGTAAGAAGGTTTTCTGTTTTTTTTATTTTTTTTATTTGTATTTTTCATGATTTCATGATTTATTTTTTATTTATTAATTTATTTTAGTTTACTTAATTTTAGTTATTTGCATTTAGTTTTAGTTTTAGGTATTTATTCTTTATTTATATAGACAGGTAAATGAAATAAAGTAAGTTCAAGGTTTTTATTTTTTTAATATGTCAATGTCATTTATTTATTTGTTTATTTATTTGTTTGTTTTAGTTTACTTTAGTTATTTGCTTATTTTAGTTATTTATTTTTGGTAACTTAATAAAATAAAGGAGGTTTAAGAATTGTATGTTTTTTTTGTTTTTTATATACACACACACACACACACAATTTATTTATTTAAGATAATTTTTATTTATTTATTGTCTAATGTAAGGAGCTGAGATTATCAACAATACAGATTACAAATACAAATATTATATATATTATTTATTTATTGTTTCCCCTTTTAATTAATTAATTAATTTATTTATTTTTAATTGAGGTTAATTTAAAAAGTGAATACAATACAATAACAAGAGTGATTTAATTGTGTTGCTTTTATAAATTGCTTTTAATGCAATTTAAACCATATTTCAGCCATATTAGTTAAACAAATATTTTATAGTATGGAACTTAAAGGGGTCATCAGATGCCCATTTTCCACAAGATGATATGATTCTTTAGGGTCTTAATTAAAAAAAAATTCTATAACATACTTTGCTTAAAATTTCTCAATGGTAGTGTAAAAAACACCCTTTTTACCTTAAAGGGGTCATCCGATGCTAAGTTCACATGTTGTTTGAACATTAATGTGTGTTGGCAGTGCATGTACAAATCTACCCTATAATGATAAAAATCCATGCAGTGGTTTTTAATTAATCTGTAAAAATAATATCCCCGTTTTCAAATCGAGCCATTCTCAGATGCCTGTCGTTGTGCCGTCACACCAACAGAGGCCGCTCCCACAATAGTTGATTGACATGAGCTCTTACCTCAGACCAGCTGTCACAGTCCAGTAACTTTCCATGTTTTGATGCCAGAGCAGGGATGTAGGTTAGACAAGAATATCTCAGATTGAGCGATTGAGGTGTTGTGTTGCTGGATGTAATAATGAACATAGTGGTCGTCATTTACATTACAAATCTGAGCCGCTGAAGATGCAGTGGATTACGTTTGTTTGTGAAGGGAATGCGCCTCCCAATCTACATATATCCGTCTATGTTCGCGTGAATCATTCATGATCCAGCTTCACTTACAGCAGAAGTGAGTATAAGTGTTTTTTTATGAATCTTTGCGATCGCCTTTCCTTATAACGTGGTAGTTAGGAAGTTTAGCGGCTAAATGCGGTTAATGTAAACAACACTGTCTTTCCACAGAGAGAAGAGAGGGGCGGGGTGAGCAGAGCTCATTTGCATTTAAAGGAACAACCACTTAGAATGAGATGATTTTTGCAGAGCTGATTTTGGTAAAAGGGGTAAAAGGTAAAAAGGGTGTTGTTTTACAAAACCATTGAGAATTTTTAATCAAAGTATATTAGAGACTTTTCATTAAGACCCTAAAGAATCATATCAACTTGTGGAAAATGGGCATCTGATGACCCCTTTAAAAAAAATCAGCTCTGCAGAAATCAGCCATTTCTGTTGCATGTTCCTTTAAATGCAAATGAGCTCTGCTCGCCCCGCCCCTCTCTTCTGTGGAGTGAGGAGCCGTGCTCTGTTTACTTTAGCCGCATTTAGCCGCTAAGTTTGCTAACTAGCACATTGTTAGCAAAGGCGATTGCAAGGATTCATAAAAAACCCTAATACTCACATCTGCTGTAAGTGAAGCTCGATCACGAATGATTCGCACGAACATAGGAGGATATATGTAGATCGGGAGGTGCATTCCCTTCACATCTTCAGCGACTCAGATGTCGGGAGTAAATGACGACTACTATGTTCATTATTACATCCAACAAAACAACACCTAAATCACACAGCATTCAAACCTAAATTCAAACAGCATGTAAAAGTGACCTTTGCATCCGATGAACCCTTTAAAGTATGTAGTCATAATTTCACTGGATTGTGAAAATGCTATGATATTATTGTTTTGAAATGATTTTCACTTCCTCCATGTGCCTTGATTACATGAACAGAATAGAAAATTAATTTTAGAGGTATAGAAAGTTTGTTTTCTTGATATTAACATGCTATAGAGTCCTTTTGATTTGATGTCAGCCAGACCATAATAATCAAATGTCACTGAGAATGTGCTGGATTCTCTGGAGTCTGTCGTCCGTCCTCTCAGCGCATTAAGCTCTATTTAAGGGCCGTGTTTGTTCTGTCTCTATCGCTGTTGAGACGCACTCGCTCCTGGCTGCTGTACTTGAGCGAGCACTATCTCTCTCCTCTTCCAAGTGATTGAGTCACAGATGGTAAATGGTGACAGATGTGACAGGTACAAACCAGATCCTGAACCCCTGCCTGACAGAAAAACAGCCGAGGACCGAAATACGAACTCCTCAGAAACGCGCCTGGTGTTCATAGACACGTCTCACCGCTGCTCCACTGTGAGTGGGTGTGATTCCTCCTGCGGTTTGTTATTAAGAAAGATGGCATTTTGTAGATTGTGCTACTGTTTTTTTGAAGTCAAACCCTCACTGAGAGTTTCTGCCGCTCCTGCTACATGTCACTCAGGTTGTTTTAGGTGTTGTCAGTCGACATTTGCGTTAGTTTTTTTATTAAAGCTGGTCAAAAATCTCGTCCAAACGCTCCTAGCATTTTTCTAACATTCTTATTACATTATAAAAAATCTTATTTCTGAATGTTCTCTAAACATACAGCCTTTTTTAAATGTTAAAACATATTTTTTTCTTGGTTATGTTAGAGTAAATGTTAAAGAAACATTGTATTGTCATTTTGCAAACATTATGGGAAAGTTGTCTTCGAATGTTCTCTGATCCAGACTAACGTTAGACAAACATCCATCTAAAATGTTTCAGTAAAACATTTCACGACTGATGCATAATGTTTTTGTGCTAAGTTTCTGAAAGACCAGACAACAGACAACAAACATTGTATTAACATTACAGAAAGAGTGCTTGTTCATAACTTTGAAAGAACGTTGTGAGAATGTTCTGAGAACATTCCCTGTTAACTTGTTTTTAAATATGTCTACATCATTTTTTTTTAAAATTAGTATAGGTTTTTATTTATTAATTTTAGTTTATTTAGTGTTAGTTATTTGCTTATTTTAGTTGCTTTTTTTTTTTTTACAACTAAATGAAATAAAGTAAATTTAAGGTTTTTATGTTTTTTTATTATTTATCAATCAGTTTACTTCATTTGAATTATTTGCTTATTTTAGTTATTTATTTTTGGCAACTAAATGAAATAAAGTAAGTTTAAGGTTTTTATGTTTTTTTATTGATCAATATACTTTATGTATTTGTTTGTTGATTTATTTTTGTTTGGTTGTTTTAGTTCTAATTTGTTTTAATTTTAGTTTTAATTTGTTTTAGTACTTAATTTAAGTTATTTGCTTAATTTAGTTATTTATTTTTGCAACTAAATTTTTAGTTGGCAATTAAAGTTTAAGGTTTTTATGTTTTTTAATGTCAGTATCATTCATTCATTCATTCACTAATTAATTAATTTATTCATTCATTCATTCATTCATTCATTTGTTTTAGGTTACTTAATTTTAGTTATTTGGTAATTTTATTTATGTATTTTTGGCAAATAAATGAAATAAAGTAAGTTTTATGTTTAAGGTTTTTATGTTTTTTTTTATGTTTTTGTTTTGTTTTGTTTTTTTGTTTTTTTGTTATTTAATGCCAATATAATTTATTTGTTTGCGTGTTTGTTTGTTTGTTTATTTATTCATTTGTTTTAGTTTACTTAATTTTAGTTATTTATTTTTGCCAAATAAAATTAAATTAAATGTTTATTTTATTTAATTTTATTTTATTTATGTTAATAACATTATTTGTTTGTTTGTTTTGTTTGTTTGTTTGTTTGATCATTCATTTGTTTTAGTTTAATAAACTTTAGTTATTTGCTTATTTTAGTTATTTATTTTTGCCAAATAAATTAAATAAAGCAAGTTTTTTTTTTTTTTTTTTAAAGTCAATATTTATTTGTTTGTTTGTTTTTTCAATCATTCATTTTAGTTTACTTAATTTTAGTTATTTGCTTATTTTAGTTATTTATTTTTTGACAACTAAATTAGTTATAAATTACTAAATTACTTATAAAGTAAGTTTATGGTTTTAATGTTATTTTTTTATATATGTCAATATAATTTATTTATTTGTTTGTTTGTATTGGTTTACTTAATTTTCATCATTTTCTTATTTTGCTTGTTTATTTTTGGAAACTAAATGAAATAAAATAAGCTTAAGGTTTTTATTTATTTTTTTATTTATTTATTTATTTATCTTTAATATATATATTAAAAATATATATTTTATGAACTAGCTGAAATAAAACTTTTTTTTAATATAGATTTTTATTATTATTATTTCTGTTTATTTTTATTTTATTTCAAGTAACAAGTATTTCAAGTAAAATGTTTGCTTTCATTGTTTCAGTTTACTTTAGTTCACTATTTTGATCATGACTAGAGATATTAAGCTGATTTGCAGGCAGAGTAAGTTGGTTATATATGTTGTTTTCTTTACTATAGGCATGCATACATATTTAGTTATGAAAATACACTTTGTAAATGATTTTGCCCTGCTTCATTTAAAATGCCGTCCCCTGAAGCGGTGCTGTGGGCTATAAGCAGCTCCTCTCTCCTCAAATTGGAGAAGAGCGTCTCAGACTGGAGAGGGGCTCAGTGGGAATGTGTTTTGACAGAGCTGGACTTGAAGTGCAGCTCACAGTTGGGAAAGTCTCTGATTACCGCTCACATTACTGCAGAGGATTCGTGATCACCATTCTAATCTTTTGCCAGGGAATGACAGGATCTGTACAGGATACGATCACATGATCACATACAGACACACGAAAATTACAGCTACAAATTATACGATTGCGTTTGGTCCTTTGAAATAACATTGTGCAAAATATGCAACAACTCATATTTGTGTGCTGGTGTTGAACATTGGTGCTTATCTTACCTAAAAGCTGTTAAAATGCTTTTTATAAATAAACTGACTAAATCGGTAAGAAGTCTCTTCTGCTCGCCAAGGCTCTGTTTATAAAGAAAAAGCAGTAATATTGTGAAATATTTTTTACCATTTAAAATAGCTGTTTTCTATGCGAATATATAGTAAAATGTAATTTATTCCTGTGATCAAAGCTGAATTTTCAGCATCATTACTCCAGTCTTCATTTGTACATGATCGTGAAATCATTCTAATATGCTGATTTGCTGCTCAAGAAACATTTCTGATTATTATCAATGTTGAAAACAGTTGTGCTGCCCAGTGTTTTTGTGTAAACTGTGAGGCATTTTTTTTCCTGGCACGAATGTTTAATTATAAATATATAATAAATATTAAAATAATAATATTATATAATAAATATATAAATATAAATATAAATAACAGGATTTATTTGAAATAGAATTTTTAAATAAATTAAAAAATTTCTTTAAAACAATTTTTTAATGATATATAAATTAAATAAAAATAAATTAAACATCAAATACCAAAAAAATAAACAAAATTTAAAAATTTAAATTAAAAAATAGTATCTCAAAGTCACACATGCTAATGTTAATATTATTAAATGTAAATATGTTACATGAATGCGAGTATGTTATTTTAGAGATCCTAGAGATTGTTATTTAAATATATTGATTGAGTTTTTATCTTTGTATTTTACATTTTAGTTTTGATTTTAAAGTTTTAGCTGTGCTGAAACAAAATGTTACAATTATAAAAGTTTTTTTCAATTTTGTTTTATTTTACTTAACTTTTATTTCATAAAATAAAAAAATAAAAAAACAGGATTTATTTTAAATAGAATATTTAAATAATTAAAAAAAATTAAAAACAAACAAATTTTGGTCTTTGGTCAAATTGTTATTTAATGATTTTTTTTAAAAAACCTATATGCTAGTTTTTTTAAATATATTGAATGAGTTTTTATTTTTGTATTTTACATTTTAATTTTGATTTTTTTGAAGTTTTAACTGTGCTGAAACAAAATGTTAGAATTATAAAAGTTTAAGGGTTTTTATTTATTTATTTATTTATTTATTTATTTTTATTTTTTTTTTTTTTACTTTTTTACTCTATTTTTGCATAAATAATTATTTTGTAAAAAAAAAAAAAGTTATTTTGATTAAATAGAAATAAATTAAAAATATACCAAATGCAAAAAAATAATTAATTAATAATAAAATATAAAAATAATAATAATAATAATAATTAATTAAAAAATGAAAAGAAAAAAATAGTATTTCAAAGATACAATGTGCTAATGTCATTTAATACATAGAGTATATATTAAATGTCGCATGAGTGCAAATTGAAATTTTAATTTGTAAGTTTTAGTTGTGCTGAAAGAAAAAAAAATGTTAAAATGATAAAGGTTTTTAAAATTTTCTTTTATTGTACTTAACTCTTACTTCATTTGAAATAAATAATTTGATATATATATATATATATATATATATATATTTATATATTATGGTTTTGGTTTTAGTTAACTATAATAACCCTGCATGACCTTATTTTGTATGCAAGCAAAAACGTTTGTAAGGACGTACAAATACATAAATAAGAGTGATAAATAAAAGCTAAATAAAAAAGTCAAAAAGATATAATAAAAAATATGAATAAATAAATAGTTCATATTTTAGTTATTTATTAGTTAGCAAACTGATGAAAAAGTACCATGCATAACCCATTGTATCATCTGAGGTACCTCGAACTACCTTGTAAACATCATGATTTATGAACAGTTTGATCATCCTGTACTAGAGATAGAAAGGTCTTAAGTGTCTAGACAGTAGAAAATAGAAAGCAATTGAAATTCCTCTTAAACTCTGAGTAAAGACTTGAGTCTGTGTAATATATGAGATTGATATTTGTCATCTGAATTGGAGTCTGGACGTCCTGAGTTTGGACTCGTCCCGTTATTGTCTTGGGATCCGGCTCGGTAAACAGCTCTTAATGGCTGTTTGCATTCACCTCCCTCTCGGTGGCATGTGTCGTTGCGGAGCCGTGCGGGGTTAAGCTAACACAAACACGCTAGCTTTTATCATAGGGAGCTGTGGCTCACCTCTGAGCGTTGGCCGTTTAATGGAACGTCACGATCTGTTTTCCAATGTTGAAAATAGCTAAGAAAAAGCATCATGAATAGAAATACAACAGCAGAGGACTGTATACTGGCCCAATTTGGCCTGTTGAGCAATGCTTTGTTGTTAAAAACACATGAAATGTGCCTCTGAAAAATAAATCCAAAGGCTTTTTTGGCTCGCTGAACGCTTGTGTAATAGTTTTGGCCAATGATAACCTGTCCATCTCCCAGAGCGTTTTTGTTTTAGCGCGTAATGTTGTGTTCCAAGTGTTTGTGGCTTTTTCAGCAGGAAAATTGTTGTTTTCTTGCAGGAAGGGTTTAATCAGTGTGTTTGCGGTTCAGACTGTTGAAACGCTCTCTCACTCTAATGCTAATGCTAATGAGAGACATTTAGCAGCGAACGTTCTTTCCAATTTTACCCTCAAACCATGATGAAACACCTTTTTTTTTTTTTTTTAGCCAGGCTTCGCTAGAACTAAGCACATGGCGTGTTTTTAGAGGTTTGTCATAGTTTTATGTGCCTAAAGATGTGAGACAAGGACACTCTTGAAGGTATGTACTGCATATAAACCTAGAATATGCAAATGAAAAAATGTTATGCAATATTTCAGTTTCAATAAGGAAGTACTATTTGAAATTAGATTATGTTAGTATTAATTGATGTACTTTTTTTAAAAAAAGTACCTAGAAAGTAATGTTTTAAGCACATCATGTGCGCGTATTACTACTAGTTATTATTGAGAAAAAAAATGAACTAAGCATTACTGACATGCTGACATGAGCTAATTTGGTCTAAAAAAAAGGGTATCTATTTAAGGATATTTAAAAAATATTTTATTTTATTTTATTTTATTTTATTTTATTTTATTTGTATTGCATGTATTTTTGTATTGCATTTATTACAAAAAAAAATTAAGGATATTTAAAATAAATATTACACATTATTTAGTGTTTTGATTTGATTTGATTTTATTATTTTACTTTAATTTTATTATGTATTTTATTTTTATTTATTTATTTGTGTATTACATGTATTTTGTATTACATTGATTGCAAAAAAAGGATATTTATTTAAGGGTATTTAAAATTTAATATTACACATTTAGTGTTTTTGTTTTATTCTATTTTATATATATATATATATATATATATTACATTTATTACAAAATTACATAGGAGTATCAAACATTTATTTTTTTCTGCTATATTGTGCTTGTAAGTTATCAATGTGTTATTTTATTTATTTTATTTTATTTTTGCATTATGTGTATAAACTAAAAAAAATTAGGACTTTCAAACATTGTATTTTTTTTTCTACAATATTGTACTTATAAGTTAGAAATGTGTGTATTTAATACATTATTATTGTACACTATAAAATAAATATCTAATAAAATCCAGCTTTATTTTTACAAAAACATTATTAGTAATTTAAATTGTATAATTTAAATTAATAAATGTATAAATTAAATTAATATAAATTAATAATAGCTATATTTTGTAGCTATTAGAAGTGTTAAAATACTGGAAAATGCCTTTTTCATATAGTATTCTCCACTGTATTGCTCTTGGATAACTAAACACCTTTTTTTTTTAATTTAATTAAAGACTCATTTTAATGCTTTATTTAATTCTCATCTATAGGCTACTTTCATATAGATCTTTAATGCTGTTATAGTCATTGTAAAACACACACAAACACCATATAAACAGATGAAAGATGTTTCTTTGCTGTTACTTTGTTCAAGCACAGCAGGGATAAGTGTATTAACATCTTTGTGTTTGTGTTTTGTTTTATTTCTAGTAGCAAGTCAGGATAAGCTGTAGTTTCCCAATACATTTACATCTTATTAGCTCAAATTGAACTCCCGTTGCTCCAGAGAGCTTTAGAAAAGGAGATGCAGCGATCCCATCATTAAAATGTAGCACTTTATCCACAGCTGGCCAAGCATGAAGAGCTGTGTGGCGATTACCGCCCGGGCCGCTATCAAATTCTCCACTGACTTGTGAGACCAACTGTCCAATTAAGAGCGGTGTGAATATTCTGTGGAGAGATTTAATTTTCGAGGTCCATCAACTCGCAAAGCCTCAGTAAAGTCTTCATCTGAACTCTGAAAATTGGGCCTGATTAGTCAATAACTGCTAAAGTCCAAAGTTCTGGCAAATTTGAGCACCTTAATGACCTTAATGACTCTCCGGATGCTGTTAAATAGCTTTAATTTAGTTAATGATCTCAGACTTATGCACTGAACATTTATTGTTGGTAATATCTCATGTTCTAGGTGAGCAATATCAGTGTTTTAAAGACTTTTGCTTCTCTGTCTGATTCATTTCAGCAAATAGATTCATTTGGATTGTTAGTTTCAATTATATGATTAATTGAATTAAGCATTAAGTTTCATTCCTGGAATTAATTGAAATAAAATAATAAAATGTATTATTATTATTTTACTTTATTTTATTTTGAGCTAGTTGCCAAGGCAACATTTTTTTCATTTACTTTAATTTAAGTTGATGTAAAATAAAATAAAATAAAATAAAATAAAATAAAATAAAATAAAATAAAATAAAATAAAATAAAATAAAATAAAATAAAATAAAATAAAATAAAATAAAATAAAATACACTGAAATAAAAATGTAATTAAAAAAATATGTAGACATATTGGAGAAAAAAATATGTGAAAATAACAAATTAAAAAAATATTAAAAAAAAAAACGAATTCAGAATATCAAAATATTAAAACTGTTCACAATTTGTTATTTTACACTGTAAAATAAATATCTAATTAAATCCAGGTTTGTTTCTAGAATAAATAAATAAATAAATAGATAGATAAGATCATTATAAAATTTCAATTAATAAATGTATAAATAAAAATAATATAAACTAATAATAGATATATTTTCTATCTATTAATCTATCTATCTATCTATCTATCTATCTATCTATCTGTCATTGTTATTGTTATTATTATTATATTTAATTAATATAAATTAATTATAGTTATATTTTGTTGCTATCTATTATTATTATTATTATTATTATTATTATTATTATTATTAGAAAAGTTTGCCTAATTATTTGATTCAACATTAAGTTGCGTTTCTGAATTTTATTTTATTTTATTTATAAATATATGAAAATAACAAATTAAAAAAGTAATAATAAGTAAAAAATAAAAAATAAAAAAAATTCAAAATATCAAAATATTAAAACTGTTCCCAATATGTTATTTTACACTGTGAAATAAATATCTAATTAAATCCAGGTTTGTTTCTAGAATAAATAAATAAATAAATAGATAGATAAAATCATTATAAAATTTCAATTAATAAATGTATAATATATACTAATAATAGATCTATCTATCTATCTATCTATCTATCCATCTATCTATCTATCTATCTGTATATCTGTCATTGTTATTGTTATTATTATTATTATTATTATTAGAAAAGTTTGCCTAATTATTTGATTCAACATTAAGTTGCGTTCCTGAATTTTATTTTATTTTATACACTTTTTTATTTACTTTAATCTAACTTAAAATGAAATAAAATAAAATAAAATAAAATAAAATAAAATAAAATAAAATAAAATAAAATAAAATAAAATAAAATAAAATAAAATAAAATAAAAACTATATAGACACTGGAGAAAAAAAAGTGTCCCAGTGAAAAATCTTTTCCCTGTATGTTATTTTATACTGTGAAATAAATATCTAATTAAATACAGCTTTGTTTCTAGAAAAACAGTTCCTTTTTTAAATTATAAAATTTTAATTAATAAATTGATTAAATAAATTAATATAAATTAATAATAGCTATATTTTGTAGCTATCTATTTAGTTAAATTAAATTAAATTAAAAGCTATATATTGTAGCTATTTGTTATTATTATTATTATTATTATTATTAGTAACACTAACTTGCAGTACTGAAATTATTTGAAAAGAAAAGTTATTAGTAATTAGTAGCTTGCTACTGCTTCATCTTTAAACTTTTAATGTTGTTGACCTCACAGTGAAGATGAGATGCAGATCTCTCAGCTGTCTTCATTTATATATTTTTATTAATGCTTATTGCCAATACAAGTGGCTATTAACATTAATAAGCATATGCGCTGTCGCTGTGGTCCGGGTCTGTTTGTCGTCAGGCGTCATAATGAAATCCATTAGGCTCCAGCCGTTCAGCTGTTAATGTACTGTACATGACAGGTTCGGTTTCAGCGAACTATATTGCAATTATATATTCACCCGTGAAATCTGCAAAGGAAAAACACAATGCTAAGGAGTTGCATGCATCAGCAACAACAAGTCATTTTCCCCAACAGAGATTCAAGGTAAACAATGTTTTACAGCGTATATGAAGCCTCTGAAAGCATGCATTCTGTTTGTATACCGAAGACCCAAGTAAACAGACGGTCATCATGGGAGAAAACGAGAGGTTTACTTCACAGTTTGTAATATTTACTCAGCTCTGTAGTTGTGTATTCCTGCTCCGTTTAGCAGTACCTGTAAGTAAATGTGACTGAGCGCTCACGGTATTTGATGATCCTTTCTGTAATTATTTCATGATGAAGTCTAAATTGTCCTTGGCCGATGAAGACAGCTCCATCATTTTAAGAGACTAATTATTCCTGCCGGGATCCAGCCGCCTCCCACACGCTCCTTTATATGCAGACTGACAATAAACAGCAAACCCACGTTCAGCACCCCATGTAATCCTCAGAGAAAAGACGCCTGGAGACGCAGAGATCTCATCTCGTATTACATACCTGCTTATGGCCTGTAGACATACAGCTTTGGAGATACGAGCCAAACGGACTAAGAAAGTGAAAATCACCAAAACTTTCAAGAACATTTCAGGTTCAGCAATGAGCTGTTCTGTAAAATGTATTATTATAATATTATTATACAAGTTGTCCAGCTGTTTTCCGCCATACTAAAAGCGCTATGGTTTAACGATTGTAAATAAATAAATACATAAATGTTAGTGGTGTAATTTTACTGTTATATAAATTATTATTATTATTATTATTATTATTATTATTATTATTAAATATTTTAATAATAGAGTATGATATGTTTAAATGATTTGTTTGATTTTAAATAATAATAATAATAATAATAATAGTAATCATTTTTATAATTTGATTAAATAATAATAACAATAATAATAATAATAATAGTAATAATAATTGCAATTAGATGTGTTTCCCCAATTTGTTCTGCCTTAATTTTTAAATGAAATAATGCACATACACATTATTATTATTATTATTATTATTATTATTATTATTATTATTATTATTATTATTATTATTATTATTATTATTATTAAACCATAACATTTTTATTAATCTTAATTTATAATAATAATAATAATTATTATAATTATAATAATAATTATTAACATTATTATAATAGTGATTATAATTATAATAATTATCATTAACATAATAATAATAATAATAATAATAATAATAATAATAATAATAATAATAATAATAGTAGTAGTAATAATAATAATAATAATAATAATAATAATAATAATAATAATTATTATTATTATTATTATTATTATTATTATTATTATTATTATTATTATTATAAATACATAATAATTATTATTATTAAATATTTAAATATTTTAAATAATAGTGTTTTTTTAATAATTGGTTTAATTTTTATAATTTGATTAAATAATAATAATAATAATAATAATAATAATAATAATAATAATAATAATAATAATAATAATAATTAGATGTGGTTCCCCAGTTTGTTCTACCTGTTTTTAATGAAATAATGCACATACAGTTTCAGAGGTGGTTAAAAATATTTATGGCATTTGGTATTTTATTTTATTTTATTTCATTAAATAAATAAATTCATTATTAATAAATAATAATATTAAATACAACCAAGAAGTTTTATTCCCAAGAATAGGCTGATTTGTTTTGTTTTTTTTCTTTATCCAATAAGACACACATTTTGCTGCAGCTCCACATGTCTCTGAATTGTGTCTATTGAACTGGCATAAATTTTCTTTTTGTTCAGCCTGACAAATATTTGTTGTGAATAGAACATCTTGTATGATTGGTTTTGCTTTATCATTTTGCTTTTGGAGTAAATAGGCCTTAATATAGTCATGAAAATATTGCCAAAGTGCAAAAAGAAAAAAAAAAAAAAAAATCTTAAAAAGGACTTCTTTTTCTGTACGCAACATCTAATTATTTTTTCCATTTATTTGTTGGGTTGAATTATAACAGAAAATGCTTTTGTTAGCTACCAAGGACACTGTATTTATTTTATTATTTAAAACTGTCAATTATTTTTCTCAAAAATGCATCCTAAGCTAGACTTGGAAAGCACTCTGAATTAAATTAAACTCTAGACTTTAGCAGTAATCATTTAAGTTTGAACATTTAAGTATCTGAGGTCTTGTTTCAAACTCCTCTAACTTCTAAATCATCTTTCTTTCGTCTTTTAGCACCTTCACACATTCCTTCCAGGGGCTGTTTACATATCCGTCAGGTCTGATTTAAACATGCTCCGCTGTGTGTTTCCACCCAAAACAAGCACACGAGAACAGAATCTCTGTGTCAGGATCCGTGCTTCTCATAAAGACGCTTTTACACCTCGCCGGGCCGCTCGCGGTGGCGTTTTCTTAGAAGTGCTACAGTGAAGCCTTATTTGCTTTTCAGCGAATCATGCAAAGTGTACAAACCCTGCATTCAGTCGGAGAGTGTTTTTTTCCTCTTTGACGTATCAAAAGACGTTTATCGGCACTGATCTGCCATCAGGAGCACCGACTGTGTCATTTTGCGACGGCTTGTTTTCTTCTAAGCACATTTTGTAAACACTCCCAACAACGGTTTTGAGCCACTTTGACGTCACGTCTTCGGCTTGTGAATGCGATGAATGTAGCAGCTGTGCGTTTGGTTAGGAAGCAATTACTTCAATTACACAGCCGCAGCTTTTCGCCTAATGTTTGGCTCGTGTTAAGTTTGTTGAATAAAATCCACTACAGTCTGTCCAAATCAACAAATTAAATCATCTCAGGCACAGTTCGTGAATCTTACAGTTACTTTCAAGTGGGCCAAATTGACTACGGATAATTTCCGGGACGCAGTCTGTCGAGGCTCAGGCTAAATTGCTATTTGTGATATGCAAGTTCATAATAAAGTGGGAAATGATGACAGTACTTGACATGCTTTGTTGATGTAACATCTGATGCAAACAAAAATACTCGATTGCTGTTGTGTCATATTTGATACATCAGGCTTTTATGGCACATATAGTATGATATAGTGAGAATATGGAGGAAGAGACATGCAGTTTTTTTTAGATGCTGATATGACCAAAAAATGAAATTCTTATAGCAATGTAATGTAAATATGTAATGTAAATCAATATGAGTATCAGTTGTCACTCTATATTGCATAATAATATGTTTTAGTAAGATGAGATTTAAATGCTAAGTTTTATAACTATCTATAGTTTTCTATAGATTTAAAACATGCAATGCAATAATAACTGAGAGGTGATAAATGTTCCTCAAAAGATGAGATTTGACATGTTTTTGAGGCTTGGGAAGATCATTTGTCCACTGAGCAACAGTGAAAGTAAAGCTTCTGGAAATAAATGCTCCTAAAAAGCATAATGATCATATTTGAGACTCACTTGAACAGGAATTTTCTAAAAAAAAAAAAAAAAAAAAAAAAAAAAATTATACATGGATAATTAAGTAAACTGAAGCTGCTTCAGTCCATTAAGTGTTCATCTTGAAATATTACTAATAAAAAAATACAGATTTCGCAGCAAAAATACATGTGTTTCACAACATGAAACCATTTTAGTTTTTTTACTTGCTAAAGTATAAACAGAAGGCTTGTAGTGGATTGTGTGCAACATGTTTTTCAGTTTTTCAAAAGTTTTGATCATTTAGAGGCCTTAGAAATTTATTTGTTGAATACAGTACACTTTATACAAAAAAAAAACTTAAGTAAAACTACAGCAGTTTTGTAAAACACAATTTTGTGAAAAATGTTTTTGCTTGAAGCACGAAAAAAAATCTGCCAGTGGGGCAAGAAAAATAATGTTGTTTTTTCTTTGAATTAGGTTTATTTTTTTAAGCCAATGGCAAATCTTTTTTTTTTTTTTTTTTTTTCCTTATTTTAAGCAAAAACTCAAATGTATTTTGATACGTTTTTCATAAAACAAGACTTAATGTCTTAATTTAAAGAACAGGTCATATGCGTTTTCGCAAATATCTCTGTTGCAGTTTGTAACGTAGCTATCCTTCAATGTAAACAGTCTCCAAAATTGTTAATCAAAAAAGCGCACGATATGTAGGGAATAATTGATGACGGGCCGTTGAATTCTTAGAAAACAATGCACACCCGTGTTAGTGATCCGAAGTCAATTATTCCGCTTAATAATTAAGCGACCCTAATTACTTAATATTTAGCCCCTGAAATGCGAATTTTACCAGGCAAACCAAAAAGTATGTATTTTTCTCCCCTGGAACACGATTTTTACGGAGGGATCCCTTCCGGAATGCGATTGGGCTAGTTTTGAGTAGTGATTGGGCGGGTTTTATTGTGAAAACCTGGCAACCCTGGTCTGTGCGTCTCTCAGAGGTGATTGACTGATTGAGTCTTCACTAATAGTGAAACTTTAAGTTCATTTTCTTCAGGAACAGCGCCATTGTTACCTCTCTTGTGAGATATGTCATGTTGGTTTTTAAAGGGGTCATCGGATGCAAAGTTCACTTTTTCATGTTGTTTGAACATTAATGTGTGTTGGCAGTGTATGAACACATCTACCCTATAAAAATCCATGCAGTGGTTTTTAATTAATCTGTAAAAATAATATTCCCTTTTTCAAACCGAGCCGTTCTCAGATGCCTGTCGTTGTGGCGTCAAACCCAGAGATGCCGCTCCCACAATAGTTGATTGACATGAGCTCTCACCTCAGATCAGCTGTAACAGTCCGACCTCCATTGTTTCAATGCCAGAGCAGGGATGTAAGTTAGACAAGAATATCTCCGATTGAGCGATTGAGGTGTTGTGTTGCTGGATGTAATAATGAACATAGTGGTCGTCATTTACTCCCGACATCTGAGCCACTGAAGATGCAGTGGATTACATTTGTTTGTGAAGGGAATGCGCCTCCCGATCTACATAAATATGTCTATGTTCGAAATCATTCATGATCCAGCTTCACTACAGCAGAAGTGAGTATAAGGGTTTTTTTTATGAATCTCTGCAATCACCTTTCCTAATAACGTGCTAGTTAGCAAGTTTCGCGGCTAAAAGCGCTAAATGTGGCTAAAGAAAACAATCTCTCAGAGCACAGCTTGTCACTCCACAGAGAGAAGAGAGGGTCGGAGCGAGCAGAGCTCATTTGCATTTAAAAGAACAATCCATCAGAATGGGTTGATTTTTGCAGAGCTCATTTTGACAAGGTCCCTCATTTTTGAGGGAGACATTTCAGCATTTCTCTTCATGCAATGGACTGCTATGCTGCCCCGATTTTGAACTTCCAAAATGCAGTTTAAATGCGGCTTCAAACAATTCCAAATGCGGATGTAAATGATCCCAGCCGAGGAAGAAGGGTCTTATCTAGCGAAACAATCGGTTATTTTCATTAAAAAAATACAATTTATATACTTTTTAATGCCAAACGCTCGTTTTGAACTCTGTGTATTCTGGCTGAAGACAGTTAGGGTATGTCGAAAAACTAAACTAAAACTAAACTAAAAAAATATGTCGTATTTTCTCCCTCAACTTCAAAAATCATTTCAAAATCATCCTACATCACTGAAGAAGTACCGACCCAGTCTTGCAAAGTGAGCATGCAAAGAAGATCAAACACCCTTAACAAAAAAGGTACAACAACAATACAGGACGATTTTGAAGTTGAGGGAGAACATGAGACGGGAGTTTTTCGACATACCCTAACTGTCATAAACCGGAAAAAAAAACAGTCCAGACAGAGTAAGACGAGACGAGCGTTTGAATTTGGGATCATTTGAAGCCGCATTCCTCAAAAAAAACATAATTTCTTTACGACTGAAGAAAGAAAGACATGAACATCTTAGATGACAAGGGGGTGAGTACATTATATGTGCATCTTTGTTTTGGAAGTGGACTTCTCCTTTGAGACCCTAAAGAATCATATCCACTTGTGGAAAATGGCCATCCGATGACCTCTTTAAGTTGTTAATCGTCAGAGCAGCGCTAACAACATTAGCGTCTATGTTAATGTATGTGCAAACTGTATGTGTGTGCGTCTGTGACTGGGAGACATAGAGTATGTGCTTTCCGTACATAATAAAACGTAATTTTTAAGGGTCCAAAAACATGGAAATATACTGTCATTTTTCATCCTATTGTTTACTGTATTTAGTTGTTTGGCCAGTATCGTTGTGGAGCTTTGAAATAAATGAAATCGTGTGGCAAGGTGATACAAACATGTAATGGGGTCAAGATCTGTCTGGAACTACGTTTGTCGTGCTTTTCCCTGAAAATAATTGCACACCTTGGAACGTTCGTCTGCCAATCAGATTCAAGCATTCAATGTCTTCAGTATAAAAAAAGATACTGTCTCTCAAAAGAGTCGACTCTCGCTTTTTTTTTTTTTTCCACGATGCCTCAGCAATACAATTCGAACCTTTTGTTGTTTGCTTGTCATTTTATTTAATCTTGCCATGTTTAATGCTGGATTCGCTAAGTGCTTCGTACTTTCTTTATTTGGACCAGCAAGTGTCTCCAAACCAAAACCTGTAAGTACGATTGATTCGTTATGTGTACATTTCCAACTGAGTGCTCAAAATATCAAGTTGTTTGTGCTAATACGATGCTTTACCTTGTTTCAAGGTAAACCACAATATTTCTGTCTTACTGAAATAGTTCTGATAATTCTCTGTGAACCCAATATTTCCTAAGAATGTGATGATTAATGTAGACTGTCAGTGTTCTAATTACTTCATTTAATAATAAAGAATGTAGACATATTTTGGTTTACAAACTATTGCTTCATCAGTTAGTCACATTACCACTCGGCTAACTTATCCACCGTTATTGTTTTGTAAAGTGTTTACAGTTTAGCTGTGGGCACGATTCGCTGGCATAAAACGTTTTTTATATTATTATTTTAAGAACGGATTGGAGCACTATACTTTTGTTTTATGTAATGGTGCATGCTTTGTCAGTGGTAGCGATCGCTAACTTGCTCAAGTACAGGGTTGCCAGGTTTTCACAACAAAACCCGCCCAATTGCTCCAAAAAACAAGCGTTTCGAGGGTGGGGTCCCCGTTAAACATCGCATTTCATGGGCTAAATATGACATTATTGGGGTCGATTCAACCCGTGGACATCAAAAACAACCCGCGGCGACAGTGTTAAAGTAGCCCAATTCCGCGGGAAAACCGCAGACTTGGCAACACTGCTCAAGTACTCCTTTATGTAGCAAATCAACAGGCTTGGCCAGCCGACCAATCAGAGCAGAGTAGCTTATGGAAGGGAGGGGTTTACAGACCTTTTGCTCAGAACTGATCAAACGAATCATATAGAAATCATTGACAAATAGAATATTAAATGTATATTCTAAAAAAATTACAATGTTTTTTTGACCTTGGATACATTTAAACTAGGGCTGTCAAACGATTAATCGCGATTAATCACATACAAAATAAAAGTTTGAGTTTGCCTAATATATGTGTGTGTACTGTGTGTAATTATTATGTATATATAAATACAAACACATTCATGTATATATTTAAGAAATATTTACAAGTATATGTATTTATTATAATTTTTATTAAATAAAAATATTTAGTACATAAATAACATATTTCTCTTAAATTGATACATTAATTTGTGTGTATTTATATATGCATAATAATTACACTCACTACACACACATTTATTAGGCAAACTCAAACTTTTATTTTGTATTCGATTAATCACGATTAATCGTTTGACAGCCCTAATTTAAACCTGTTGTAGGGGACTCCAACACAATATTAGAGCACTTTAAAAAAAAAAAACATACATCGTGCTCTTTAATATATATATTGATAATTTTACTTCTCAAGTAAAAGTAGCTTGGTTTAAGAATGTTTAGTTATTTGTACTGGAAAACAACAGCAACGTATTGCAGTTTAGGGTTAAACCAGTCGAATCATGAAAGGGTTTCTATGTAAATCCTCTCCATCTTTTCATTGTGATTCACAAATCTGAAGTGTGTTGCTTTTCTGTTGATTGATTGAAATAGTTGGAAGCCGTAAACTGGTCATTTAAGAATTCGATTTCCGCTTATTTGTGTCAACAGAACAGCTTGATCTTCCCAAACGAGAGACACTTTGCACAAACGCTGATGGACCTTTGAGCGCCGGTTCACCCGATGTTTCCCAGCAAATGAAAGCCATCAATTCTGAGTCGGTCCCGGCGACCCGTCGTTTCCGCGCTACAGTTCATGCCGAGAGGTTCGCCCCGTGTACTTAACACTTCCTGTCCGTGAAATCCCTTGACAGAGCCCTAGCCTCCCTCGACCTCCATCTCTTATCCTTATTTTTATCTTTACCCTGAACATTTTATTTTTGCTAGTAGGGAAAAAAGAAACCTTAACCTTGATGGTGGTGGACTGCAGGTTTTTCCGTCTGTAGAGGAAGAAATCCCTTTGCTGTTGTTCTGTGCTTTTAACGATTATAAAATGTCATATTAATGGCAGGGTAATGGTGCAGGAAGTTTCAGCATTAAATTAATAATATTTACTAGGCTATTAAGGACATAAAAAGGATGAGAGGCATTACAACAGCAAAATCCTTTTCCACAGGAAGCATTTTATTTTATCAAATGAATACAAATATGAATAGAAATAGTGTTTTATTTTGTAAGTAAGAACTTACTTACTTAAGTGGTTTTTGTCATTTTCACCCAAATATGGATCAGTCAGCTTGTTTTATTTTATTTTATTTTATTTTATTTTATTTTATTTTATTTTATTTTATTTTATTTTATTTTATTTTATTTTATTTTACATAGTTGTTCATATGAAACATTGAACTCATTATTTTATTAAATAATTCTTTATTTTATGTTTAATTCTGTTTAATTTTATCATTTTAGCTTATTCTAAAATAAGTTAATAAACTAGTAAATAAGTAAATAAAGTTTTTATTCATTATTTTATTTTATTTTATTTTATCATTTTAGCATATAGTTAAATTTATTGCCTACAGTATGAAAGTATAGAGTATTTATTTTTATTTTTTTATTTTTTTAACATATAGCTAATTCCAACATAACACACTTTAAGTCAGTATTTTATTAAACTATTATTATTATAATTATTATATTCATTTTTATTCAGATTTTTACCTTTTAATTTTGTTTTGACACAGTTAAGTGTGACATTTAATTAATTATGTTATTAAATAATTATTTATTTTATCATTGTAGGTAAATTCAATTAAAACATAAATGAATATAAAATGACAACAACAAAATGACTACAAATAAACAAATTAAATTGGAAAATGTAATTATATAAATAAAAGCAAATTCAAAATAAAACTAAAATAATATAAATATTTGGTTTCCAAAGATAAACTACCAAAGATTGTGTCTTTTGCAACATATTTAATAGGCATCTTGCATGCATACAAAATATATTGTCAAAAAAACGTTAAGCTAAATAATTTTTGTCAGTTTTATTTTATTTTATTTTATTTTATTTTATTTTATTTTATTTTATTTTATTTTATTTTATTTTATTTTATTTTAACATTATAGTTTATTACCTACAACATGGAAACATTTTAAGTCATTATTTTATAAAGCTATTCTATTCTATTCTATTCTATTCTATTCTATTCTATTTTTTCTAATTTATTTATTTTATTTTTATTTATTTTTTTAATTTCTTTTATTATTTTCCATAATTATCCTGATTTATTTATTTTATTAATTTTATTTTATATTTAATCTATATTTATTTTAATATATTTAAGTTCATTGCAGACAATATGGAATGTATAATATATTATTTTATTAAGCAGTTCTTTACTTTATTTTATTTTATTTTATTTTATTTTATTTTATTTAAAAAAAATGTTTGCTTTTGGCAGCCAGATAATATTGAGTATATCTGATAGATCCCTTGATAAAGCTTGATACTTGAGAAGAAAACATGATATGTTTTTCATGATATGTAAATCTCAAGTCGAGAGTAAAGGCTTGTAGAGCTGCAGCTGCATGTAATGGCTGCTCTCAGATCGCCGCCACAGCAGCCTCAGACTTCAGCGTCCCCAGCGAGACCTCGGCTCTGACCTCCAGCGAGCTCCTGATGGAAATCTAACCAAGCATCACGGGCAATTTGAGTCCTCCGAGTAAACAAACAGAAGTGCTCTTCAAAGGCCCGGGTCCAAACAGAGAGCGGCAGCCGCTGCGGGTCCATTCACACAGATCGAAAGACCCGTGATTAAACTGCCTCTTCCCAGACCACACTTCAAGCCTTAAAGGACACACTCAGAGGGGAAGCACTTTTAATAAGTGCCATATACATGTAGCTTTGTCATTCTGCCTTTGAATTTGAGTCGGTTTGGGGGAGCTAATGCACAAAAGTAATTAATACTGATCGCAGCTCTCTTATATTCCTGCGCTGTAGCTTAAGGGGATGTTGGAGGAAGGAAAGAAGAAAGTCGTTTGAGTCTTCGGAATTGTGTTTTTTAATTACCGACAGGATGCAGGACGTTAAATTTAAGCCTATGGATTGTAATTGTATGCTATTTCTTAATTTGCATACTTTGCATTAAAAGTATGTAATGGAAAGACCATACTTCTGATGCAGCAAGACAATGTGCCAGTATTGACTACTACAATAATTGCCGCTGACTCCTTAGTCATGTACTGTTACAAGTTCTTAGTTTACTTACTTATTTATTTTTTTTTTTTCACTTTTATTTATTTAATTATTTATTTATTGACTTCCATAATTACCCTTATTTTTATTTTATTTTATTTTAATATATAGTTATTACCTACAACATGGAAACATTTTAAATCATTATTTTATTAAGCAATACCATTCTATTCTATTCTATTCTGTTCTGTTCTATTCTATTCTTCTAATTTTATTTATTTTTATATTTATTTATTTTTATTTTTTTATTTTTATAACTTTCCATGATTATCCGGATTTATTTATTTCATTCATTTTATTTTATATTTAATCTCTTTTTATTTTAATATATTTAAGATAATTGCCGACAATATGGAACATTTAACATATTATTTTATCAAGTAATTCTTTATTTTATTTTATTTTATTTTATTTTATTAACATATAGTTAATTACCTACCACTTGGAAACATTTTAAGTCATTATTTTATTAAGCAATACCATTCTATTCTGTTCTGTTCTGTTCTGTACTATTCTATTTTTCTAATTTTATTTATTTTGATTTTTAATTTATTTTATTTTTATAACTTTCCATGATTATCTGGATTTATTTATTTCATGAATTTTATTTTATATTTAATATTTCTTTATTTTAACATATTTACATTAACTGCTGACAATATGGAACATTTAATATATTATTTTATCAAGTAATTCTTTATTTTATTTTATTTTATTTTAACATGTAGTTAATTACCTACAACATGGAAACATTTTAAGTCATTATTTTATTAAGCAATACCATTCTATTCTATTCTGTTCTATTATATTCTTCTATTTTATTTATTTTGATTTTTAATTTATTTTATTTTTATAACTTTCTATGATTATCTGGATTTATTTATTTCATTAATTTTATTTTATATTTAATCTTTCTTCATTTTAACATATTTATGGTAATTGCTGACAATATTGAACATTTAATATATTATTTTATCAAGTTATTATTTTTATTTTATTTTATTTTATCATTTCAAACAGTCAAGTTCATATGGAACATTTTATTCATTATTCATTAAATACGTCTTTATTTTATTTTTATTTTTATTTATTTGATCATTTCAGCATTTAATTAAATTCATTGCCTACAGTGTTATAAAGTATGTATTTTATTTTATTTAAATCTAACATCGTTAATTACAAACATGAAAACAATTTGTCTTTATATCAAATAATTCTTTATACTATTATTTTTTTAATTTATTTATTTATTTTATACATTTTTATTTCCTTTATTATCTTTTTATTTTATTTTAACACAGTTATGTTCATATGGAACATTTAATTCATTATTTTATTACATCATTCTTTATTTTATTTTATGAATTTATTTTATTTTATCATTTTAGCCTGTAGCTATTGTTTTTATTCACTGTTTTATTACATAAGTCTTCGTCTTATTTTATTTTATTTTATTTTATTTATTTTTTTTTATTTTTATTTTTTTTTTATTTATACTTCCATAATTACCCTCAGATTCATTTAATTAAAATAAAAAGTGCTAATGGGGTTGCATGCAATGTTCGGTCAGTTAGCATGTATAGATGCACAAATTATTAACATCCAAACACCTTCATTTTATTATTTACATTATGATTTTGGCATGCACTAATTCTAATCTTTCTTAACATATAGAATAAAAGCATGCACACGTGCATACAGGATGATTTTCATTAATACAGTAAAGAGAAATAGATTTTTTGCATTACAGAAGGAGAATTTAAGGTGAAAATCACAATGCAAAATATAACAAAGTTCCTAAAAATAAGCATTATGTCTTCCATGGCATTACACATTTGTGCTGATGTGAAAAATCGACCATTCAGATTGAAGCAAATCTTAGTTTACATCCATTTTCACTCAGCATTACAGACATCTGAGAGCGTTACGCGTCCATCACATTACCGGATCGAGTTTCCCCTGAAGCGGCGCTTGCATTTTCACCTCATCCAACATGGCAGCTCGACGGTTTCCTCCAGCGGCGTTGAAACTGGGCTACATTATCGCGCAGTATGCCAATAAATTCCTCCAAGTTTTAATTGCCTGTGCCATCGCATTGGGTTTCCGTGCCCCGTAGTCGCTCGTTCGCCACGAGCCGCCCCACAATGCACCTTTAATTGACAATCAAGTCTTAAATCAGCCTTTTGCGAGCACTTCTCACCCTCTTTTGTTCATAAATGAAACAAGTATCCATCACATCCTTCTTCCGGGGGCGTTTATGAGTTCAACCGAAGGCTAGGACCTAATAAAAAGATCAAATACTTTTTCTCCGGCCGCTTTCATGGAAAGCTCGTGCCGATCAATGCCATCATGCAGTTTGCTGTAATAGGTTCCATGTGAGCGCAAATTAATAACACAGAGGCTTAATGACACCACTGTGAGATTGGTGAATGGTCTGTCTCCACCATCGATTTGCGCCCCGGTCCACTCAAGAGTCATTTGGTCGACGGTAGGCCGACATCTACCTTCACCTAAAAAAAACCCGTCGCTTTGACAGAAATAGAGTGTGATAATGAAAACTAGAGCCCTTTTTATGAAGCTAAGAGGAAGCGGAGGCTGATAATGAATAATGTATGTAGGTAAATTTTGGTCAGGACTTTTTTTCCAAGTGCATAAAATGAACTTTGCAACGCGATATCTGTTCTCACTCAACTGCTTCCATAATTAACAATTCAGCATGAGCTGCTATATATGGCGCTCATTAATAAATTATCATATGCTGTGAAAAGGAATACTTCAGGCTAGGTTTGATTTTATTTCGTCGCTGTGCCCCGGTATATGTAATATTATCATATTGATATGAGGAGAGTCGTTAGGATTGTACGGCTGGGATCGGTAGCATCTGCTCTTCAGAAATGAGGAGCCAATGTCACATCTCTAGCTTTGACAGTTTAGTCCAGTGTGAATTACATTGCATTTTGCATTTCTGTTGGTTTACACAGCTTCTGGGTTAATGAAACATGCAACCAATATTTTAATATTTCCTATGTTTCTATGAATCTCATATGTTTTGACCTGATTTTTTTACTACAGTAATATAGTAATATATTACTATTAATATAGTGACTGTTTTTTTTTCTGCTATTATTAATAATACAAATATTATTTATTTATTTATTTATTTATTTATTTATTTTCATGTCACATCCACCATAAATAATGCATATTATTCATCTTTAATTAACAGAGCTATTAATATTTATAAAATAATTTAATCAATATTAAATAATTTAATTTTATGCTAATAAAATTTGATTTCTTTACTACAATAATAAAGTAATATGTTACTATTAATATAGTGACTGTTTTTTTTTCTATTATTAATAATACAAATATTATTATTTTTATTTATTTATTTATTTTCATAAGGCACATCCACCATAAATAATGCATATTATTCATCTTTGATTAACAGAGCTATTAATATTTATGAAATAATTTAATTAATATTAAATAATTTAATTTTATGCAAATAAAAAAGTTATTTTTACTACTTAAAATTACACTTTGTATGTACATTTTAAAACATTGCTTAAAAATGACCGCAATAATATTGGAAAAAGCATATTTTTATCATTTAATTTTTAGTTTATTTTACTACAGTGCTGTTTGGCTATTACTATTATTTGTATTAATGTTCATTTACTTGTTAAATGTTTTATATATAAAATTTGTGAATTATGTAATAAGTTATTTATTTGTTATTTATTTATTATTATTATTATTGTTATTATTATTATTATTATTATAAATAATTTAATATTAAATACTAAACCTTATTTGTGCCATTCTTAAGTACTACAGGTGAATGTAATTTTAATTTGACCCTATATATACAACGTATGTAACGTATAAATAAATATAAATAAAAATTTGTTTATATTATGTTAATACATTTTCAACCTGTCTGTTTTAAAATATTGCTTCAAAAATGTCTACAATACTAGAGTAAAATGCATATTTGTAGTTTGTTTTATTTTATTTTATTTTATTTTATCAATTTAGCATATACTTAAATTCATTGCCTACAGTATTATTTTATTTTATTTTAATTTATTTATAAATTTAGCATATACTTAAATTCATTGCCTACAATTTTATTTTATTATTATTATTATTATTTTTTTTTTTTTTTTTTTTTTTATTTTATTTTGGGATTTGTGGATCCCCCGCCTCTTCTGACATGTCATTTTGCTACACTTTAGGCCCTCTGTAAGGACATTAATGTCAAAGCTAACCATGTTTTTAACATTTTATCCACCATTAATATCACATACATCAGGAATCAGTTGGTTTGGTGTATTGTTGTTCCATCATCCATAACGTTATGCACTACTTCTTAAATATGATGTCCGGAAGCACAATATTCTCATGTGCATTTGCTTTATCTGTTTCACTGCAGGCTTTCCAGTCAGATCCTTTTATCATAGAAGTATATTCAGTATCTCTCTGGTACATTTCAGCTTTTAATGGTCTTTTAGTATAATTGCTTCATGTTGCAGAAATAAACAGATGCATAAAAACTTGTGAAATTGGATCCACGGATCACTCACTTTTTGCTTTTTAGTTGCTTCTGTGAAAATTAGAGCTGTAATGCAAAACCGGCCGGTTCAGATAGTGAAAGCGTCTTCAGAGGTCTTCATTTAGAATTTGTTTGTCTTATTTTCACCTCGCTTCACCTCAGCTGTACTGTTCAAGCAATTTAGTTTCTAAAGTTTCCTAGCTACGTTTAATTAGTGTGTTTCAGAGTTTTATCTGCTTAAATACTTTCAATCTGGACTGTAGAGTGTGTTATATGTATAAATGACATCCGTTTATGACTCAACACACAGACTTTACAAGCCAGTGAAAGCATGTTTGCAAATTTCACAAGCCAGCATGACCTTCAAAAGTGACTTATTGAAACTTGCAGAGTCTTATTTTTCTTCCATTGTAACTTTTTTTTGTCATTTTTATTGTCTTGTGTGATGGATGATTGAGGTGTCATCAGTTAATATGAGTCTGGTATTTTTTTTTTTTTATTTGCGTGAATTTAATAAAGCAGTATTTGATTTGAACCTTACACATAAGTACTGTGATGATATTTTATTTTATTTTATTTTATATTTTTTATTTTTTATTTTATTTTTTTTATATTTTACATTTACTTATGTATTTTATTTTCTAGTTTTATTTATTTATTTATTTATTTATTTATGCTGAATTAATATTTAAAGTAACTGATAGCTGATTGTCCTCAGTAATTAATCTAAGAAAGTAAAGTCAATTTTTGATGTCATGATGACTTTAAATGTCTGTTATGCAATCAAGCAAATTAAAATATGTAAATGAAAAAGCAGTATTTGACTTAGACTTTACAGATAAGAACTGTGATGCTATTTTGTTATATTATTTTATTTTTTATTATTTTATTTTTTTATTTTTTTAATTTTTTAAATAATTTTATTTTTATTTGATTTATTTGTTTGTTTTAGTTTATTTTGTAATTTTATTTAATTTTTATTTTGCATTAAAAAACTTTGTTTTATTTATTTATTTACTTATTTATTTATTCATTTTTTCTGAATTAATATTTCAAGTAAATGATTGCTTATTATCCTCAATTAATCTAAGAAAGTGAAGTCAATTTTTGATGTCATATTGACTTTAAATAATGTCTGTTATGCAGTCAAGCAAATTAAATTACGCAAAATTGCTGAAAAAGCAGTATTTCACTTGATATTTTGTTTTATTTTATTTTTTTATTTTTTATTTTAATTTTATTTTTTTGTATTTTATATTTATTTAATTTTTTTATATTATTTTATTATTATTATTATTATTATTATTATTATTATTATTATTATTTTATTTATTTTAGCGCAATTAATATTTCAAGTAAATGATAGCTTATTGTCCTCAGTAATTAATCTAAAAAAGTAAAATACATTTTAATGTATTTAAAGATGTATTTAATGTCTGTTATGCAATCAAGCAAATTGAATTATGCAAATGAAAAAGCTTTATTCTCCTGTTAATGCACGAGCACGCTATTAAAGCATATGAAGTGTCCGACAGATGGACTCTTGGTAAATACGAGACTCAACAGGCCCTCAGGAAACGGCACGGCTCGATGCACATTAAACTTCCTGTTTTCCTGATCAAGCCCTCGGAGCTGTATATATACGACTGTCACACGGGCATAAAAACATGTAATGTATCGATTCAATTAGTGTCAGCGAATTGATTTTACCCTTGAGGTTTTTCCCTCATGCTCATATTTTGAAATCTGGAGACGTATCGTTTCTCTGTAATGTCCCTCGCAGCCAAACAAACGGAGAGTCATTATGTGTTTCTGGCTGCGAAAGACAGTTTGTTAGAATAAGTAACACTGGCAGGGCAGTAATGTGTACATTTCCCTCAGAATCACTCTGGAAAATGGGAAGATGCCAAAGCAGCTGCTCGTGTGCTGTAATTAAACTGTCTTGATTTGTCTCAGCTGCTGAGGGATGAAATTGTGCATTATTTTGTCTTTTCTGTCAGGTGTAGAGAGTGTTTTTACTTATAGTCGCATGAGAGGTAAATGTGTTAATGTTGCATAATTTGCTTGATTGCATAACACTTATTGTTACTTGAAGTCATTATGAAAATTTACAGTTTACTTTCTTGAATATGTTATTATGGATAAACAGTGCATGTTGCATTAAGGAAAAAAATATGTACTTTGTTTTGCTTTGTTTTGTTTTTATTATTTAATATTTGTTTTTTTATTGCAAAACAGACATTGTTATTTAAATTCAGCTTGAAATAATATTGGCTGTTCAGTTTCTTAGATAAATTATTATGGACAAGTGCATGTTATTTCAAAGCAAAAAAAAATGTATATAGTGTTTTGTTGTTGGTGTTCTTGGTTGTTTGTTTGTTTTGTTTTAATTGCATATTGTGTTGTGCTCAGAAATGGTTTCATAAAATTACTTTCTTTTGTTTCTTTTTTTTTTTATTCATTTTTTTAAATGATTTTTCTCCCACTAATTGTATTATTAATATTAATATTAATATTAATATTATTAATATTAATATTATTAATATTATTTTTATTATTATTATTATTATTATTGTTATTATTATTATGGGCAGTTAAACCACCATGTCATTTTTTTTCTTAAACAAATAAAGCATTTTCAATTAAATGATTATACAGATTTTATTATTCAGTTGTTTTATTATGTTGTTGTTTTGTTTGTTTGTTTTTTAATTGCATATTGTGTTGTGCTCAGAATTGTTTTCTTAAAATTACTTGGTCTTTTGTTTCTTTTCTTTTTTTCTTTTTTTAAAGAAATTTGTTAAGATATTTTTCTCCCACAAAAGTTTATTATTATTATTATTATTATTATTATTATTATTATTATTATTAAGGACAGTTAAACCATCATGTCCTTTTTTCTGAGCAAATAACGCATTTTCAAATAAATGATAACACACATTTTATTATTTTGTTGTTGTTTTTGTTTGTTTGTTTGTTTGTTTGTTTTGTTTTGTTTTAATTACATATTGCGTTGTGCTCAGAATTGTTTTCATAAAATGACTTGTTCTTTTCTTTCTTTTTTTAATTTAAAAAAAAAAATATGTTAATATATTTTTCTCCCACAAACGTTTTTTATTATAGTAATAATGGACCTCCTTTACTTTTCTTTTTTTTTTTTTACTTTTTTAAATTAATTATTGTGGTCAAACAGTCTGTTTTATTCCTGAGAAAAAATATTTAAAATATTAAATAATAAAAAATATTTAATATTTAATTTGATTGTATAATAGACATTATTATTTAAATTTTCATTCAAGATGACTTTAAATATAGTATAAAATGGTCAGTAAGATTCCACAAATGGAGGTTTTGACTGCAGAAACATGAGGTTGTGCCTTTCTGTGGGTGTAGATGGGAGAGAGGCTCATGGCATCAGTGTGTGTGTGTGTGTGTGTGTGTGTGTGTGTGTGTGTGTGTGTGTGTGTGTGTGTGTGTGTGTGTGTGTTTGTTGTGTGTCGAGGGTCCTGTACATGACTGTGTTTCTGGCCTCATGTTGTGACAGATGCCATGCTGCTGGTGGCTGACAGACTGGAAGGGCCCTTCAACATCGAGGCCGTCATGGAGCCCATAGATGTAAAGATCTCCGAGGCCATCATGACCATGCAGGACAACAGCATGCAAGTTTCATCCAAGGTACATCTGCTCACACACACACACACACACAGACACACACACATTAATGCAGGAACACGTTCACATACACACAGAGATCAAGGACTGAAGCGGTTCCACGTGTCTTTCAAGACCAGAAGGAAGTCAAAATCCCTTCTTATTTTTAGTGCTTCAGATGAAACAAATGAGCGAGAGTGATGAACGTGACTTTGGCATTACTATTTGCAGTCTTGAGATGTTTGTTATTTGGGTCAATGACGAAGAAGGATTTGCAAGACAAGGATAAATCTCTTTCTATTCTTAGAAACAGACATTTTTATAGGATCTTAGAGACTCTTAGAAGTTCTTTTATATTCTGAATCAACAGTAAACAAAATTGAAATACATTTTATATTTAATATTTTTTATTTATTGCTAAATACATATTTTTTGTTATTATTTAATATTAAAAATAATAATATATTTAAGAAATTCTATATTTTTATACACACTTTTATACATATCAACTATATCAACAATAAAATATATCAAGTCAACTATCAATTGTAAATAAAAAAGGACATTTTAAAGAGGAAAAATAATGTTTGTAAAAAAATAATATAGTTTCTAAATTAATTAATCTATTAAATAAACACTGCATTGTATATAGCGCTATAGAAATGCATTTGATGATGAAATATTAATTTTGAATACATGTAAAAATGTATTTATGATATGAATCAGTATTTATTTATTTTTTAATGTTTACATTTCTGTATCTAAAACCATATTATAAATTAAAATTAATTGAAAAATATTTAACTAAAATAAAAATTATTATTGTTATTAATAATAATAATAATAATAATAATAATAATAATGAAGCTTAAACTTGTATGATTTTTGTTAATGCCATTTTTAAGTTGAACAAAAATTTCTAAAACTAAAATTAAAACTTAAAAACTATTCAGACATATTAAATAAAAGCTAATAAAAATGACAAAAACAGTACAAAAATACTGACATTTAACTAAAATGAAAACAGAACAATTTAAATCTAATTTAAAGTATATATATATATATATATATATATATATATATATATATATATATATATATATATATATATATATATATATATATATAATTATATTTTATTTTATAATTTTTAATATATAAATTAAAAAGTAAATACATTTTAAAAAGCATATAAATGTAAAATATTTTAATTATATTATTGTTTAGAAGTAACAAATTTGTATTTGTACAAACATTTTTACATTTTTTTTCTAAACCATTTATATATATTTAATAATAATACTTTTTACTTTAAACAATTATATTTAAATGTGAAATTTATATACTTTTTAAAATGTATATAAAATGTATATATTAAAAAGTTAATTTAATAGTATTAATAGTAAAAGTACATTAATATATATTAATATGTATCATTTTTATAATTATTATAATTTATTAATTTAATTGAGATACTAATTATATATATATAGTTTTTTCTCTAATTTTTTCTTATTATTGATAGTTAAACCATCATGCCAATTTTCCTGAATAAATAAAGCATTTTAAAGTAAATTATAACACTTTTCATTTCATTTAAGTGTAAAGTGACTGGACACAGACAGACAGACAGACAGATCTTGTATGGATATTTCTCAAATATATCACAAATGTCTAGTTTTACAGTTAGAAAGACTAGAAACATTTTTACAGACATTTGGTCCTGATGTTGATGAAATATGCATGTTGCTCATAAAACATGTTGTAAAGCAACACCGCAGGTAGCGGAGCTTTCAGGACCAGCTTTCATATTCAGGGAAATTAGTCGTGTCTCCCCAGTGGACCTCCACTCGGAGGCTGGGATGCAAAATAAAATGTAGTTTGATCCGCAGATTCTAATGTGAAAGAATGAAAGAAATAAAAGCTGGAAAGAATCCGGTCTGTGTGCTGTATCTCGAGTGCGGCGCTCCGCTTTTACATTAAAAGCTTCTGAAAAGCAGGACCTGATTGAAAATGCACAGAGAGATGAAAATCAGTGTGTACATGTCAGCTCGAGACTTTGAATGGTAATCATAGTGACAGATCGTCCGACATCAGAGCGCAGACAACATCCTGCCATAAGAGCCAGCCGTGCCATTAAAATGTTCCATCACTGTCAGCTCTCCCACAATTCACTGCAGCGACGAGACGTCAGCGTGCCGATGCAAAGCATGCATTAATGCTCTCGTGACACACATTTTTAACATGTTTGCCTTTCATTTGACCAGTTGAAAATCTTGATGGTCAGTATCCTTGGAATGATAATGTGCCTTTTAGCATTTCATGTATTTTTTGTTTATTCAACAAGTGTTGACATGCATGAATTTAGACACTTAAAAGACTTAGAATGGCATTTTGCCTAAATGGTGTGATGTAATGATGTATTATCAATTTGACTGCACTGGCACTATCAAATGAGAAGATAACTGAAAATGAAATAACAAAATAAAATTAGTAGTGATTTGTGCTGAATTAAGCTGAATTGTCTTCTGTAGAGTGTTTATTTTTATTTTATTTTTATTTTATTTTCCTGTTTATTGATTTGAAGCTGCTTTAATGACTGGCAACAGCATATGATAAAATATTAATTTTGAATAAATTTAAAAATGTAAAGTAAGTTTTTTTATTTATTTATTTAACTTTTTACGTTTCTGTTTCTGTGTCTAAAACCATAAAAACATGAATTAATTATAAAAAAAATAAGTTAATAATAATAATAATAATAATAATAAAAGCTTAAACTTAGATGCCAAGGAACATTTTTCCTTTTTGCTCAGTTTAACTCAAAGAACTAAAATTACAAAAACTAAAATTAAAACTTAAAAACTATTCAGACATATTAAATAAAACATGACAAAAACACAACAAAAATATTAACATTTAAACTGAAATGAATAAATAAGCTAAACAAAATTAGCTTCATTATTTTATTGAAATGAAGCTAATTAAAAAAAGACAAAAACACTACAAAATTGCTCAAAACAAAACAGAAAATTAAAATCAAATTAAAAATATTATATCTTTTTTTTTTTATTTAGAATATGAGTCAGTGAATAAGTGTTTATTTATTTATTTATTTATTTATTTATTTATTTATTTAACGTTTCTGAATCTAAAACCATTAAAACGTTACTTCTTTGAGAATTTTTTTTATTTTTTTTAAATAATAATAATAATAATAATAATAATAATAACAATACAGCTTAAAATTATGTTATTTCCATTAGATGCCAAAGAAGAAACTTTCATTTTTGTTCAGTTTAACGAAAACTAAAATTAGAAATAAAATGACTAAAACTAAAATGAAAACTTTTTAGACATATTAAATAAAACATGACAAAAACACAAGAAAAATATTACAATTTTAACTGAAATGAAAACAGGAAATTAAAATCTAATTTGAAATATATATTTTTAAATTATAGTATATCAACACATTTCCTGTGTTTATTTTATTTTATTTTATTTTTAAGGTTAAGGTTTTTTATACTTTTAACCACAGCCACTGGTTGTGACATATTTCAAAATTCAACCATGCACAAAGCTGGTTAAAATTGCCAGTATTCACAAACTTGCACAGAGTAAGTTTCATGCTTCGGGGATCCTGTCAAATCAGGATGTAGTGTTTAAAATGTGGCTCAAAATGAGCAGACTGAGAAAATGAACATAAACATTGATGCATTCGGGACATGCTTTTATCCAAAACGACTTGCACTTTGCACTTCATCAGTTTATGCATTCATCCACAGGGAACAAACAAATTCAGTGCAAATTATCTCCTTGTCATTGCACTTCATTCTTAATTTTCACCTTTTTCTAAAATAGCTGTTTTCATAGCCTGACTGCACGGACTGATGCTTTCCCACTTTGGTAATTATAGGTATTTCAGGGATGCGGTCATCCCAAACCAGCTGGAGTCGGCCGATCTGCCCGCGGGATCTCGGATGTGTTCAACAGTCGCTTCAGACCCTACAGCCCAGAAGAGAGGCCGACCACGGCAGCCGGCACCAGCCTGGACAGACTGGTAAGTGGGTGGCAGGGAGGGCAGAGCAGGGCAGCGTGGGAAGGCGTGAGTGGGCGATGATGACCTTTGCAGGTCGGACCCGAGAGAATGCAGCGGCCGCTGGGAAAAGCTTCAGTGGTGGTACTGGACAAAAAATGAGAAAATTTTCATTTTTTTAAGGGTTAAATTAAATCAATATAGCTCTAGAGTCAGGCTATAAGGTTTGGTGAAGGTTTTTGTTGTTATTGTTTATTATTTTATTGTTTATTTTTGGTTTTGAGGCTTATAATGAAGCAGTGTCTTTGGGTTCCTCTACTGGAATACAGCGTTCTGACTCACAATACATAACAAGAAAGCAGGAAAATATTCATTTGACCTAAAAGTAGAACAAGATTCCATTTTTCTTGGTTATACAAATATTTAGAGAACAGTCCATTTCATCATTTACCTCAAAGTACTCATAATACTTAACAAAATTAGAGGAACATATGAATTTGACTGAATAGTAGAACAAGATGCTTTTAAATCTTGGAAAACATATTTATTTATTTATTTATTCGACCATTAAGGAAACATTCTATTTTATCATCTTGCATTGAAAAATGTTACTTTTAAATGTTCTATGAACATTCTGAAACAAATCATCAAATTCAAAAATAAATAAAATAATAAATAAATAAAAATGGAACCACTTTACATAAAGCCTTTGTATATAATGCATTATACAAAATTTGTTTTAATACATAATTTATGCCTTGTAATGCCTTGTATTTTTTATTTTATTTTATTTTATTTTATCTATTTTATTTTTTAGGCTTTTCATGAAGTAGTGTCTAAGTGTATTTAAGTTTCTCTACTGGAATAAACACTTTATACTTTATGACTCATATTACTTAACAAGAAAACAGGCAAATATTAATTTGACCTAGGAGTAGAACGAGATTTTTATTTTATTTTATTTTATTTTATTTTATTTTATTTTATTTTATTTTATTTTTAGGCTTAAAATGTAGTGGCTAAGTGTATTTAAGTTTCTCTACTGAAATAAAGGGTTCTGTCTCTTAATACTTAACTAGAAAACATGAAAATATTAATTTGACCAAAAATTAGAACAATATTTTATTTTATTATATTTTATTTTATTTTATTTTTATAAGTGTGCTTAAGTGTTCTGACTCTTAATACTTAACCTGAAAACAGGAAATCTGACCTAAAAGTAGTTTAAGATTTTATTTTATTTTATTTTATTTTATTTTATTTTATTTTATTTTATTTCATTTTGCTTATAATGAAGTAGTGTCTAAGAGTTCCCTTACTAGAATAAAGTGTTCTGACTCTTAACAAGAATAGATGAAAATATGAATTTGACTCAAAAGTAGAACAAGATTGCATTTGTGCATAATCTTATTTTAGCCTCCGGCAAACTGGGGGAATTCATGTAAAATGACTTTCTGTCAAATATGGCCAAGTGTTTTTTTTTTTTTTTTCTTTTTTCCACTCAGCTGTGCATTGAATGAGTTTAAAGCTAACCCTCGAATTTATAATGGAGAGACGTGATGGTTAAATAAACGTTGAGTTAGCGAGAAGTATTTGTGTGTAAAGGAGACGTGCTTGGTTTTTTAGGCCGAGGGGAATGGGATGGAATATCCCAGCAATGCCATTCATCAAATGTAATCGTGCATATTGCTTTTCTGTCTAATGCATATTTATCATGTGTTTGCCCGTGGTATGCTCTCTCTCTTTCTCATCTCCACTTTCAATGAAATCCCTTTTTTCCTCTGTTTTTTGCTTCCGCATCCCAGAGGATTGTCTGGAGGACGATGCAACACAGCGTAAGCCGTCCAACCCTCCTCTCACTTTACCTCCGTCATTTGTCTTGTGGCTTCAAGCCTTCTCTCCATCTCTCCCTCCTCTTTATCATCCGCTGGTGTACTTTCTCATGGTTTCTGAGTAGTTTTGCGCTGTATATATCCGTGCCGGCGAGACTAAAGGAAGATGTTAGGTCCATGCTCTCATTAGAGGGATAATTCACTTAAAAATGAAGAGTCTGTCAGCATTTACTCACCATTATGTCATTCCAAACCACTTTACTAGTCATCCTTTTTCGTGCAATTACAATGCATGGGGACTGAAGTTCTCAAGCTTTAAAAAAGACAAAAAAGACATCATAAAACTAGTATGAGGGTGAGTAAATCCTGACAAAATTTGTATTTTTGGCTGTTGAATTTATGTGGGATGTGTATTGGGTTACTTCTATTATGGTGCAAGAGAGTATTACTGCTCAAAAGTTTAAGGTCAGTAAGATTTTTGTTGGTTTTGTTTTGTTTTGAAAGAAAGCAATGCTTTTATCCAGTGGGAATGCATAAAATTAATTTAAGAAAAATTAAAAATAAAGACATTTATAATGTCACAAAATACTTCTGTTTTAAATAAATGCTGTTCTTTGAACTTTCTATTGACCAAAGAATATGAAAAAAAATGAATTTATCATGGTTTCCAAAAAAAAAAAAAAATCAGCATATTAGAATGATTTCTGAAGGATCATGTGACACTGAAGACTGGAGTAATGACGCTGAAAATAGAACAAGATTTTATTTTTTTTTATTTTATTTTATTTTTAGGCTTAAAATAAAGTAATGTCTAAGTGTGCTTAAGTTTCTTTACTGGAATAAAGTGTTCAGACTCATAATACTTAACATGAAAACGGGAAAATACTACTTTGACCTAAAAGTAGAACAAGGTTTTATATTTAATTTAATTAAATTTTAATGAATTTTATTATTTTAATGCTTATAATGAAGTAGTGTCTAAGTGTACTTAAGTTCTTCTACTGGAATAATAATAAAGTAGAACATTTTATTTTATTTTTATTTTTATTTTTTATTTTTTCATCTTTGCAGCACAGTAATACATTTCGTTTTTATATATATTCCCATATAAAACAGCTATTTTGAATTGTAAAAATATTTCACAATATTCCTGTTTTTGCTGTGTTTTAATCAAATAAATGTAGCCTTGGTCAGCAGAAGAGACTTCTTTTAAAAACATATTTTAAATAAATCTTACCAACCCTAAACTTTTGAACGGCAGTATACGGTGTATTTATGTATATGAAGGTGTGTGTGTGTGTGTGTCTGGTATAAATAGCTGGTAACAAAGCACTTAAGCTCAGGTGGCTCTATAGGGATTGTCCAGTAGTAAACGTCCGATGAGTTGCTTGCTTGGAGAAAAAAAAGGGGGTTTGCTAACTGACAAATAGCCTCATACATCAGTTGGTTGAAATTGTCCTTACAGAAGTAAAGGCTTGGAAGCGAATCTTTGTGCCGTTCTCCGGCAGCGTTACTCATAACACCGAGGATGTGGAGTGGCAGCAAATTACTGCAGCTGCCAACGCAGCTAATTCAACATCGTACAGTTACCGAGACGAACAAAACACTCTGAACAGACTGCTGGGGTGCGACACTGAGAGATGAAATGAAAAGAAATTAAAAGCTTATTGGTGGAACTAGTACAAAGTGTATAATCTTAGTTTTTCATTAATTTTCTTGGGGTTTGATGGCATGTTTTGGAATCGATTCCAAAAGTTGATTCCAGACTCGTTTAAAAAAAGAAAGAAGCAAAATTGGAGTTTACTAAACAGATCTTTTCTTTGTACACACACAGATTAGCAGGAGTTGGAAGTGTCTTTAAAAAGTGGTCAGCTGTTGAAATCTTTTTCATTGGCTTTAATGGTGCTCATGTGTTCACTTACTCTTGGCCTGTCCGACATTGACTAACCCACATGACCACTAACTTTGTTAACCAGCTGCTAAAGTGTTTTCATGACCATTGACATAATGTAGACCTGTAAATACAGAAATAAAGCTGCACAGTGTTCAGTTTCTTGGTCCTTAACGACTGCTGTTTGTCAGATTGTTTGATATGATCCTGGTAACCCAGCATTTTGCTTAAATTCCTATTGAGTTTAAAAAAATAATTTCCGAATGTTCTCTAAATGTTCAAAATGTTAAATTTTTTAAGTGTTTAGATTTTTCTTGGTTATACATTTGTTAAAGGAATCTTTCATTGTATAAATGTTCTCTAAATGTCCCAAATGTGTTTTTTTTTTTTTTTTTTAATTGTTTCAAAACCGTCATTTATTACTCATACAAAAATCAATGGAAACATTTTTATTAGATTATTTTTTAAATGTATTAACACCAATTTTTCTTGGTTATAAACATTAAGTAAATATTTCAGTATATAATTTTGCAAATATAATGGGAACATTTCTTTTGAATGTTCTCTAAGCTTTTGAAAACATCCATTTTAAATGTTTGTTTTTTTTTTGTTTTTTTTTTGTTATACAAATGTTAAAGGAACATAACATCAGATTGCAAACATTATAGGAAAGTTACTTTTGAATGTTCTCTAAAAATTCTGAAACAAGTCATAACATCAAAAAAATGATGAATGTTCAACTGAAACATTAAAAAAAGTTTTGAGAACATTTAAGATCAAAACCTTGAATGAACGTTCTATTATTGTTACTGAATGTTCAAAATATTTAAAATATTACAAAAAAATTATAAAACATTCCATTTTATTTTTTTTTAACATTATAGTAATGTTACTTTTGAATGTTCTCTGAAAATTCTGAAACAACTCATAACGTTAAAAAAAGGATGAATGTTCAACTAAAACGTTTAAAAAAAAAAAGTTGCATAAAAAAACTTTTTGAGAACATTAAAGATCAGAACTTTAATTGAACATTCTATTATTGTTACTGCATTATTTCTGAATGTTCAAAATATTTTAAATGTTTCACAACTTTTTTTTTTTTAAACATTCCATTTTGTTATGTTGCAGCATTATAGTACCGTTACTTTTGAATGTTCTCTGAAAATTCTGAAACAAGTCATAACATTTTAAAAAAAGGATGAACGTTTAACTAAAACATTTTAAGGAAAAAGTTCCATGAAAAAACATTTTGAGAACATTTAAGATAAAAACTTTGAATGAACGTTCTATTATTGTTACTGCATTGTTATTTCTGAATGTTCAAAATATGTAATTAAAAAAAAAAAAAAAAAAAATTATAAAACATTCCCTTTTATTATTTTGCAACATTATAGTAATGTTACTTTTGAATGTTCTCTGAAAATTCTGAAACAACTCATAACGTTAAAAAAAGGATGAACATTCAACTAAATCATTAAAAAAAAGTTCCATGAAAAAACATTTTGAGAACATTAAAGATCAGAACTTTGAATGAACATTCTATTATTGTTACTGCATTGTTATTTCTGAATGTTCAAAATATCTAAAATGTTTTAAAACTTTTTTTAAAAACATTCATTTTTATTATCTTCCAACATTATGGGAATGTTACTTTTAAATGTTCTCTGAACATTCTAAAGCAAGTTGTAACATTTAAAAAGCTGTTAGACAAATGTCAAACTAAAGTGTTTCACAGAAAAAGTTCCATGGATGAACATTTTTAAAAATATTAAAGATCACATAACTTTGAACGAATGTTTTGTTAAAGGGGTCATCGGATGCTAAGTTCACTTTTTCATGCTGTTTGAACATTAATGTGTGTTGGCAGTGTATGTACAAATCTACCCTATAATGATAAAAATCCATGCAGTGGTTTTTAATTAATCTGTAAAAATAATATCCCCTTTTTCAAATCGAGCCATTCTCAGATGCCTGTCGTTGTGCCGTCACACCAACAGAGGCCGCTCCCACAATAGTTGATTGACATGAGCTCTTACCTCAGACCAGCTGTCACAGTCCAGTATCTTTCCATGTTTTGATGCCAGAGCAGCGATGTAAGTTAGACAAGAATATCTCCGATTGAGCGATTGAGGTGTTGTGTTGCTGGATGTAATAATGAACATAGTGGTCACCATTTACTCCTGACATCTGAGCCGCTGAAGATGCAGTAGATTACGTTTGTTTATGAATGGAATGCACCTCCCGATCTACATATATCCGTCTATGTTCGCGCAAATCGTTCATGATCCAGCTTCACTTAAAGCGTTTTTTTATGAATCTTTGCGATCGCCTTTCCTTATAACGTGGTAGTTAGGAAGTTTAGCGGCTAAACGCGGCTAAATGCGGTTAATGTAAACAACACCGTCTTTCCACAGAGAGAAGAGAGGGGCGGGGTGAGCCGAGCTCATTTGCATTTAAAGGAACAACCACTTAGAATGAGATGATTTTTGCAGAGCTGATTTTGGCAAGGTAAAAAGGGTGTTGTTTTACAAAACCATTGAGAATTTTTAATCAAAGTATATTAGAGACTTTTCATTAAGACCCTAAAGAATCATATCAACTTGTGGAAAATGGGCATCCGATGACCCCTTTAACGTTAATGGTAGAACGTCAGAACATTCTGAGAAAGTTTCCTGTTAGCTAGAAGGAAAGGCATGAAAGACTCGACTTCTTTTGTTTTTGTTTTTTTTGTACAATGTTAGCATCTGTTAAGTTTAGACAAAAGCACCCACCGATCATCATGCAAATAACCCGTATGTGCTGTATTTGTCATTTTGTTTTGCTCTGACTATTCTGGATGCGAACCAACCATCCCAAGTGTGTTAAATGAATAAAATATTACACAAGGTCGCACAAGTAAGCTGCAGTTGAAATGTCATGACAGAATCCCGCGAGCCGCCAACAAGCACGCAAAGCTTGACCTTGTTGGTTTCAAACATTAATATTAGATCAAATGTAGAAATCTCAGGCTTGCGATAGAAGTGTGACCCTTCATTGCAGCATAAGAGCTGTCCATTACAACAATTTGCATTTTTGTCTTGGAGAGTTTTTGTGCGTTCACTGCAATTCAGTTTTGTTCAGAGTGGAGTCAATAAATTGTCTGTAACAGCTTAAATGGTAAAACTGCTTGTTTGTCATACTGGAAGTGGGAGGTTTAGTTATTCCATATTGCATTATGTGTTTGCATACTTCATATTGCATGAAACATTAATTGTCTCAGTTCTCCTCTGATGTTTATAAAGAACAGTATTGAGCAACTGAGACAGATTCTGCTAATTTTCCAACTCCATCATTAAGTCCCCATCGTTATAAAACCCCAAAACCACAGGCCCGTTTTCAGATGAACCCCAGAGATCTGGAGAGCTTTGACAGCTGACCGTATACAACATTTACTAACTTGCTCATTGCCCAGTTTGCTTGTGTTTTGTGTTTTAGCGAATCAGTTTGTGATTCAAACACTGCACCAGCTACAGAAATCAGTGGCGCTGATGACAAAGGATTGCAAATGTCGGCCATCTGACAGAAATGTAAAGATGCATTGTCTGCGCTCTCGTCCAAACGCAGCACTGCAGCTCCATTGATTCTTCCTGTGCGCGTCTGGCAACCGTACTCATGGGTCTCTGCTCTACACCCAATTTATTTCCATCACTGTGTACATGACTTGAGTCGTAAAAGAGCCACTGCTGCTAACCTCAGGGAACAGACGTGTATAGGAGGCTGAAGCGCAGGGTTTAAGCAAGAACAGGCTGGACGTCCTTCATAAAATAATGATGAGGTGCTTCTCTATCAGTATAGAGATTGTTTTCTAACAGTAGGACGTTTTAGTGCTATTCTATTGTGTTGTTTCTCTGCGCATTGTTTATGATTTCTTACATCAGCAAAAGCAAATGTTTTTCTTGAGGACACCGAATAATGCATTTCAAGCGGCGACTGGAATTTAGCATGCAAAAGTATTTATTACTGCATATTAAAAAATGAACTTAAAATGAAGCATTGAAATGCTTGAAATAAAAAAATTCCTTTTAGTTTTAAGTGTTTTATTTTTTTATTTAGACAAAATAATATATTGTTAAATGTGTATATTTAAAATGTTTGATTTTAGTTCTAGTGTTTTAATATTTATTTATTTACACAAAATAGTATATATTTTAAGTAGTATATAAATTTAAAACAGTTGTTTTTAGTTTTTAGTGTTTTTTTTAAGTTAATGTTTAATTTTGTTTAAAATAAACCACTGTTATATCTAAAATATATCAATTATTATTATTATTATTTTTTTTTTTACATTGTTAGTGTTGTATTTATTTTTATTATTTAGACAAAATAGAATATATTATAAGATAACATTTAAAATAATTGACTTGAGTGGTTTATTTATGTTTTTATTTTATTTTATTTTATTTTATTTTATTTAAATGTGTATATTGAAAACGGTTGATTTTAGTTCTTAGTGTTTTATTATTTATTTACACAAAATAGTATATATTTTAGTTAGTACACAAAACAATTGATTTTAGTTTTTAGTGTTTTATTTTTTTGTTAATTGTTAATTTTGTTTAAAATATACCACCGTTATGTCTATAATATAGCAATTAATTTTAGTTTTTAGTGTTTTATTTTTTATTTGAACAAAAAAGTATATATTATAAAATAACATTTAAAATAATTGACTTGAGTGCTTTTTTATTTTATTTTATTTTATTTTATTATTTAATTTAATTTTATTTTATTTTATTTTACAAAACGTTAACTAATTATTAAGTGAAAACAGGGTCATTTACAGCAGGAAGATGTCTTATAAAATAATGATAATTGTTTATAATTAAAAAGTAAAACAAAAATGTCCTTAAAATCAAATATTCAAATATTCAAATATTCAAATATTTAAAACAATGATTTTAGTTTTTGAGTTTTATTTTTTAATTTAGACAAAATAGTTTGTAGTATAGAATATTTTGGGCCAATTTAATGAATATTGGTTTAAAACATTAAATAATTATTAAACAGGAGCAGAGTGTTTTTGTTGTTGTTGTTGTTTTGTTTTTTTGCAGAAGTTTCTCCTTTATAAAATAATAATGAAGTGCTTCTCTATCAATATAGTGATTTCTTTTCTTTTCTTTTCTTTTCTTTTCTTTTCTTTTCTTTTCTTTTCTTTTCTTTTTTAAACACAATGAAACATTTTAGCATTGTGCTGTTGTATTATTTCTCTATGCTCAATGTTTATGATTGCTTAGATGAGCTGCTAAAGCAAGTAAGTTTTCTTCAGGACCTTATGATGCATTTCAAGTGGCGACCAAAATGATTTACCATGCAAAAGTAAACAAAAAAGTCCTTGAGATCAAATATTAAACTGTTTTAAGCATGAAAAAGCTGCCTGTGTAGAGCAGCCCTCTTGATCTTTGGAGCTTTAAATGTCTGAAATGATTTGGATCAGAGACCTGAAAGGATCTTTTGTAACTAAAAGCAAATCGCTGTACGTGACCCAAGTATCATAAGTATGATTAAGGAAATGAATTTACATAGGTTTTATAGCTCATTGAAGTTTTAATGGAAGCACTTAGCCCTGAGACTTATAGACGTCCTCTTGGGAGCCGACTGAATGAGAACACGAGAACAAGCCGTTTAAAGTAACGAGCCTCTTCATGCTGGAAGACACTAAATAGCGTCAGGAAGTTGAGCTGGAGGTGTGTTAAAGTACATGCAGATAACATGAGCTGTCATACTCTTTCAGCACTGATAGATTTATGTCTTACATCATTCACGTCACAGACAGTAGTCAGGCTTCTATCTCATATTTTAATGCAAATTATGGGAAATCGCATTAAAAAATGCTTGACGGAAGAACAAAAGAGTGCCCTAAAGTGTTATTTTAGTTTATTTTATTTTAACATGTAAGGAAACATAACCAATTTTATTCTTCCCTAAACCGTAGGAAAAGGAAATCATGTTTCAGCGTTTGTCACTGAGAGCAGTGACAATAAATGCAAAGAAATTGAAAAGGTGATGTGTCTAATGTTTGCAAATTAATTTGATTTCACCCAAAACTGATTCTGTGTTGCTTTAAAAATATCGATCTGTTTGTTCGAGCAGCTTGGCACAGTAACATTAGCTCAACCAATGGCGTGAGCTTGGGGGTGGGGCTATATGTTTGTTGACCAATGGCAGATGGGGGAGTGTTTTGGAATCTTTTTTTCTGTTACAAATTTCATTTCATTTCATTTCATTTCATTTCATTTCATGTAATTATCTCTAACTTTTGATTGCAAAAAGTCATAATTTCTCCATTAGCGTCATTGCTATCATTGATTAATATCATTAACATTTTAATAATTTAATAATAATTAAATTTAATATTTGAATTTTTAAATAAACTTCTGAAATTTAAATTTTAATGATAATTTTTTTTTTTTTAATCCTGATATTATGCACACTAATCAGTGATATTAATGATATTAATCAATGATAGCAGTGATGTTAATGGAGAAATTATGACTTTTTGCAATCAAAAGTTAGAGGTAATTATTTAAATTAAATTAAATTAAATTAAATACATTTTTATTTGAAATTCTAAATGCATTTTTTAAATTAAAATTAAAATTTTAATTAAAAAAATTAATCCTGATATTATGCACACTAATCAATGATATGTTAATAATATTGATAATAATATTAAATAATGATAGCAATGGTATTAATGGAGAAATAATGATTTTTGCAATCGAAATTAAATTAAATTAAATTTAATTTAATTTTTAATTTGAAATTTTAAATACATGTTTTAAATTAAAATTTTAACTTAATTTTTTTAAAATCCTGATATTATGCACACTAATCAATGGTGTTTATGATATTAATCAATGATAGTAATGATGTTAATGGAGAAATTATCACTTTGTGCAATCAAAAGTTAGAGATAAATTTAAATTAAATTAAATTAAATTAAATTAAATTAAATTAAATTAATTTTTTAATTTGAAATTTTAAATACATGTTTTAAATTAAAATTTTAACTTAATTTTTTAAAATCCTGATATTATGCACACTAATCAATTATGTTAATGATATTAATCAATGATAGCAAGGAGGTTAATGAAGAAATTATGAATTTTTGCAATCAAAAGTTAGAGATAATTAATTTAATTTAATTTAATTTAATTTAAAATAAATTCTTTTTTTTTATTATATTTTAGTTTAATAAATATTTTGCTTAATTGAATATAAATCCTGAACGAAGAAATTTCTACTTTTTGTAGTCAAAAATTAGAGATCTCAATATGCATTCAAACATTTCTCATCAAACTCTTCCGATACCAAATGTGACCCTGCCTGTGAAATCCAGTCTTGAAGTCTTAAAATCTAATTATGAGATTACAAGCGTCAAAGTTTGATTTCAACTATTAATTTTAATCTTCGACATGGCCTTACTCAGTGAGTATTAAAGATATCAAGGTTACATTTTCACAGAATGTTCTTTACGTTACGAAGGATGATTTTATGTAGAAAACAGTAAATCACAAAAAGATGACTTAAGCTGGGTTCTCACATCCAGGGTCACAAATGATCTGACATGTGTACTTAATTTGATTGCTCTATACTATATGTGCTTTTTTTTTATTATTTCTCTTTACAGATACTCCTAGGAGAAATTCCTAGAAAACTGGCCAGTAAAGTCTTTCTAGGAAGTATTTTTAAAGTGCACTCTCAGTTTTGAGTTGAAGTTGAAGCCACGCTAGACTGTGTTTTCAGATAATAAAACATGTTCTGCAGCTGAATTCATGGTAATCCACATTGTGGAGGATGCTTCGGAGGCGTTCGCTCAATGCAGGCCCACTTTATATGTGTAGGCGTCGAACCGGACTGTTCCTCCTCTAGCTTGAAGGCTCGTCTGACTAATTACTTGACTTCCAGATGTCTCCGGCTTATGTGTACAGACACAGCAGAATGTCAAGCGGATGACGCAGGTTACACGATAAACCTATGGTTGCAGGTGATTCGTAGGATGTCATGCAAGTCAATTGCTTTTTTGGCTACAAATCGGCCGCTCGACATGCTCACGAACCGAAAACTGTCTTATTCCATTATGAATCATCACCTGTGATTTCGTTTTCCAAGCACCGATTGCTTCTAATTTGCATCCCAACGTCTAGACAGATGACAGGGCATGCAAAGAAAAATGGCCGTTGCGTTTGCGCCGAGCGTCAAATACGGTCACAGGGTTCCAGTAGAAATGAACATAATTTCATTTAGCAGTCAACAGTTGTTTGGGAACCAAAAAGATACGCCTTCATTGGCTATTATAAGCGCCATTTCCATAATACTCTCCATCTCCAGTGCATGTAGGAGGCGTTTAACAGCAGCCAGAGGAGAAATGGAAATAAATGAAGAGGTTTGGGAAACTGTGGATGAATACGAGCCACATCTGCAGGTCATTCTCGTGCTACATGTGAATCAGGAGTATATATATGCCTGCTGGGGGACTTGTAAGTGTAAAATGGGAATATGCATTCCTGCAGACACTTTTTAATTATATGGCAGACGGATTTTATGTTGGACTTGGCAAGGAGCGCTCTGACCCAAACAACTGGATCCCCGTTCTCTCGTAGGCTGCCAGTGGCGCATTTTTGTCCGTTAATGCCAAGCGTAATTATCCTGCGAAATAAATGAAGACGTTTTATAACCTCGGTCAGCCAGAGAGCGAAGATTCTGTGCCCTGAATACATTCATAACGTCATAAATAGAAAAACCCTACCTGACTTTCAAACGCTCGGGCCGGTTTTTAGCACAGCGCTAGTGATATTACAGTATGAAGATGTTAATATTTTAGCAGAGGATTTTCTTTCAGGCTACAAAAGACATCCTCATTTTTTATTTCACTTCATTTTCCTTTTTTAAATAGTGGAAAAGAGGCTCAACTGAGTTCAGTTTAAGTACGATTATATAAACCAGAGGTTCTCAAACTCGTTCTTATCAGAGAAGTTACCAGAGAAGCTTACAGAAATTTCCACTTCCATTAATCAGTTTCCCTTCAATTAACATTTATATAGCATGCATTTCAATATTTTAAATACATAATATACTTTGTGTGTGTGTGTGTGTGTGTGTGTGTGTATTTACACTACCATTCAAAGGTTGAGGTAAACATTTTTAATGGTTTTGAAAGAAGTCTCTTCTGCTCAAAATACAAAAATACAATAAAAACAGTAAAATTGTGAAATATTATTACAATTTAAAATAGTTGTTTTCTGTGACGGCGTTTTAGTACCTCGTTAAAAACTAAAAAATATCCAGGATTACAAGATTTAAATCTTAATATTTTGAGAATACAGTTGAAATATTACAAGAATAACATCAAAATAGTTTGAGAATAACACTGAAATATTTTGAGAATAAAGTCGAAATATTTTGAGAATAAAGTTAAATATTACAAGAATAACATCAAAATAGTTTGAGAATAACACTGAAATATTTTGAGAATAAAGCTGAAATATTACAAGAATAAAGTTGAAATATTATGAGAATAAAGTTGAAATATTATGACAATAAAGTCGAAATATTTTGAGAATAAAGTTAAATATTACAAGAATAACATCAAAATAGTTTGAGAATAACACTGAAATATTTTGAGAATAAAGCTGAAATATTACAAGAATAAAGTTGAAATATTGTGAGAATAAAGTTGAAATATTATGACAATAAAGTTGAAATATTATGGGAATAAAGCTGAAATATTACAAGAATAAAGTTGAAATATCGTGAGAATAAAGTTGAAATATTATGACAATAAAGTTGAAATATTATGAGAATAAAGTTAAAATATTTGGAGAATTATGTCAAAATATTACAAGAATAAAGTCAAAATATTATGAGAATAAAGTCGAAATATTACAAGAATAAAGTTAAAATATTACAAGAATAACATCAAAATATTTAGTTAATAAAGTTTAAATTTTGAGAATAAAGTCAAAATATTATGAGAATAAAGTCAAAATACTACGAGAATAAAGTCGAAATGTTTTAAGAAAAAATGTAAATATTTTGAGAATAAAGTCAAAATATTATGTGAATAAAGTCGAAATGTTTTGAGAATAAAATTGAAATATTTTGAGAATAAAGTCAAAATATTATGAGAATAAAGTCGAAATGTTTTGAGAATAAAATTGAAATATTATGAGAATAAAGTCGAAATGTTTTGAGAATAAAACTGAAATATTATGAGAATAAAGTCGAAATGTTTTGAGAATAAAATTTAAATATTTTGAGAATAAAATTTAAATGTTTTGAGAATAAAGTTGAAATGTTTTGAGAATAAAGTTGAGATATTTTGAGAATAAAGTCGAGATATTATGAGAATAATAATAATAAAGTATTTCATATTTAATTCTTGTAGTATTTTGATTTTATTCTTGTAATTTTAACTTCATTCTTAAAATATTATGACTTTAATCTCATAAACAGCGAAAACGCTGTTGTAGTTTTCTATGTGAATATATAATAAAATGTAATTTTTTTCCGTGATCAAAGCTGAATTTTCAGCATCATTACTCCAGTCTTCAAGTATCACATGATCCTTCATAAGTCATTCTAATGCTGATTTGCTGCTCAAGAAACATTTCTGATTAGAAAACAGTTGTGCTGCTTCATATGAATAGAAAATTAAAAACACTATTTATTTAAAATAAAACATTATGAATGTCTTTACCGTCACTTTCAGTCAATTTGATGTGTCCTTCTTTGATAAATGTATTAATTTCTTAGTGTAGTATGCTGCTAAAAAAAAAATCAGACGTTCCCGTAAATTCCCTGGCTTTTTAGACGCTCATCTAAAGATTTCAGATTGTTATTAGCCATCACCGTTTTGAAAAGTGACATCCTACAGTTTCCTTTTTGCGGCTACATAGCCTCCGTTTCTCAATCTGTCATTTTATGGCTCTGTTGACGTTCCCCCCCTGTCTTAAGCGGTCTCTGTTGACATTTTACAGTCACCGGGCTGCGGCATCCCGGGCTAAATCCGTGTAAAATACAAAGGATGTGGCTGGGAAGAAAGAAGCACTTGTAAAAAAGCAAACCCGAGCGCTGGCTGATAGAGCGTCCAACCGCCTCTGCCAGTAAAGGGTTTGAATAGCTTTAAAACACAAAGACATTCCATCAGATGGTTTAAGTTACAGTTTAATGGAGGCGTGCATTCAGATAGCCACTCTATATTTTATTCCCCCAAAGCCACAATTACTGTGCGGCTGAGTAGGGTGAATAAAACACCAGTGCAGTCAGCAGGCTGTTTTTTTTTTCTCCGCGGCATGGCATGCTGCTGCGTCATGTTGTTTTGCAGATTCAGCAGATGTTTTTATGAGCAGAATAACCACGACGGGCATAAATGTGGGCATTTCCTAACCACCTCGGAGAAGACGTTTTCAAGGGAGGACCCACGAAATGGGCTTTCCTAAACCAACATCCTTCCAGCTCACTCATATAATTATGGATGTTTTACTGCGCCTTCTGTCGCGTTTGAATAAACTACCACAGCTTGTGCATTTCCTCGGTGTAATGATGAGTGTCATGCATGAAGTCTTGAAAGGACAAATTTCATTTTTTTAAATAATTTACTTACCCTCGTATCGTTCACTCGCATTATTTTCATTCAAGGCTTTGTGATAAACAGACATAAATAAGGCTGTCGTTTTTGTCCTCTGCTTTTCACACACATTCAAATGCACAACCATAGCGTAAGCTTTCATGCCATTAACGATTAAACTTTTAAAGGCACATTTCAAATTTTATTTAACAGGTTACATCTAATCAAAACTGGCTTTTGCAACATATTCCAGCATTTTTGGTGACATTTCAATTGCCATAAATATATAAAAGCTAAATATCTCTAAAATCAACTGGATGAATGTGATTATCGTTTCATTTAATGCATTGCTTAAATGTTAAATTGAATATAATTGAAATATTTTGAGAATAAAGTCAAAATATTTTGACAATAAAGTCAAAATGTTGCAAGAATAAAGTCGAAATTCTACGGGAATAAAGTCAAAATATTTTTAAAGTCGAAATAATATTAACTGGAGGAATGTGATTATCGTTTCATTTAATGCATTGCTTAAATGTTAACGTTATTATTTAACGTTCAACTATACCTCCTTTACATACAGTTTCAAATGCAGCAGCACGCGAGTCGTATTGACCACATTTTATGATGCTTTTTTGGGACAAAAAATAAAAAAATGATCCTCATTGTCAACAGTTTCTGCCTTATTTGAATGGATGCAACTACAGTTGAGGTCAAAAGTTTGCATCCCCCTTTCAGAATCATTAAAAATGCTAATTATTTTACCACAATAGGTGGGATCATACATAGTCCACAAGAGAAAATAATAGTTGAATTTATAAAAAGGACCTAGTTCAAAAGTTTACATATGCTTGATTCTTAATACTGTGTTCTTACCTTAACTGCCTGCTGTTCTTCAGAAAAATCCTTCAGGTCCCACAAATTCTTTGGTTTTTCAGCATTTTTGTGTATTTGAACCCTTTCCAACAATGACCGTATGATTTTGAGATCTGTCCTTTCACACTAAGGGACTCATATGCAACTATTACAGAAGGATCAAACGCTCACTGATGCTCCAGAAGGAAACACGATGCATTAAGAGCCGGGGGGTGAAAACTTTTGGAATTTGAAGATCAGGGCAAATTTAACTTATTTTGTCTTCTGGGAAACATGTAAGTAACTTCTGTAGCCTCTGAAGGACAGTACTAAATGAAAAAAAAATATGATTTTTAGGCAAAGTAAGAAAAATGTACACATCTCCATTCTGTTTAAAAGTTTTCATCCCCCGGCTCTTCATGCATGGTTTTTCCTTCTGGAGCATCAGTGAGTGTTTGAACCTTCTGTAATAGTTGCATATGAGTCCCTCAGTTGTCCTCAATGTGAAAAGGTGGATCTCAAAATCATACAGTCATTGTTGAAAAGAGTTCAAATACACAAAAATGCTGGAAACCCAAAGAATTTGTGGGTCCTGAAGGATTTTTCTGAAGAACAGCAGGGAGTTTAACTGTTCAGGACAAACAAGGGACTCATGAACAACTATCACTAAACAAAAAACACAGCTGTGGATCATTCAGGTAGCCACACGGTATTAAGAATTAAGCATATAATCACGCTGCGTATAAATGCAGCTATTATTTTCTCTTGTGGACAATATGTAAGCATCTTTTATGTAATATATATTTCAAGCTTTTTATATATTTTAAAGAAAAAAATGACACATTATTGACAATCAAACCATATCATTACTTACATTTCATTCTGTTTAACACCGAATACAGTGCACAAGTCATAATGACTACTAATATAATGCTTTTTATGTACTTTGGAGACATAAATGCGACATTAACAATCATTACAATAATTACAGTCATTTTTATATTATATTTAAGTGAATGCAAATATATCTTCATTTAAAATTTGGTCTGTTTTGGTCTGTATGACTTTGAAAACATTGAATATAGTGCACAAGTCTTATTAATTACTTTTATGATGCTCTTTTTTTGTAATTGTGATCATTGACAATAATTTTTGTGTCATATTTGAGTCAATGCAGCTTAAATTTCAGTCTGTCCATCATCACACAAATCTATCATGCGATTTCAGAGAATATAGTGCATAAGTCATATGTAGAGCAGTTTTATTATATTGAAAGGAGCGGTCAGTTCATTTCTCAACATTTGCAGTTCTGTGCAGGTCATACTGGTTTGAGTAAGTGAGGGCAGGCTTGTCATTTTTGGCTGAGTTATCCTTTTTAACATGATCCCTGTGCTTATACATTCTAGGTTGATTTCAGGACCAAGCGTTTGTCACCCCATCCGTTCTCACGTACCCTTCATTAATGCCGGCCGTATTGTTATTCAGAAGCGCCTGGTAAATTAATTTAACGTAATTGAACCGCGCCACCCCTGATGTCACACGGAGCGAGTGCCAGCGACTCGCAGTGCATCTCAATAGCCTCCTCTTCGTGTATCCAGAACTTACAATTCCCCACACGTCATGCCAGTGGAAAATCCATTCATGTCCCGGCAAGAAAGGGGCGAGTAAAATTCCTCTCTCTTTGTTGATCAAGTGACATCCCGCTCCTCTGAAGCGCAGAGGAACCTCAAAAAGCCTCGTCTCCTTAATCTCCTCTTGACTTTCTCCTGTGTTCAGTCGTTTGTCGGCTCCAACGTGCTTCCCCCTCGCTCTCCAGGTCGTCTTAGAAGGCATGATGGGAGGTCAATAAGGCAATGCGCTCTGCTCAATTAGAGAGAGTTTAATGCTCTTGTTAAAGAGCAAATGGTGAAACAATGTGAGTTTGTGCCTGATTATATCAGTCTAATTATCGTGTTAACTGGTTTACTGATTACCATTCACATTTCTGGGCATGCTGTTATGTTTTTGGATAAATACACCATGGTATATTAATAGGGTAATCATGGTATTTGTCATTGTTTCTGTATTTAGACATGTACTATGGTAATACAGTGGTATGAGAATATGGCAAGGCAAGTTTATTTATATAGCACATTTCATAAAGAATAGTAATTCAAAGTGCTTTACATAAAAGAAATTAAAATAATCATAAAAAGAAATTTACAAAAAAATAAAAATGATTTAAAATTTGATTATAAAATGAATTAAAATTATAAATAAATCACAATCAGTCTATTATCAATTTTAAAATATTAAAAATAGCTAAAATATTACTATTTTTCAAAATATTTTTTTAAATATGGTACCATGTTTTTTAACATATTAATACTAAAGTATATGGTTATAATATGCTAATTATTTAGTACCATTGTATTTATCATAGTTAATTACCATGTTTTTGGACAGGATTGGCAAGCATTTAGTTGCACAATCAGTCTGTCATCAATTTTTGAAGTAATTAATAAAAATGATGATAGTATCACAATGTTTTTTTGGACATAGTAATACTATGGTACATGAATATGGTAATCTTTCAGTACCAAGGTACTTATCATTGCTTTTGAATAGTTAATATGCTATGGTACTATGGTATTACAGTCACAATCAATCTATACTCAATTTAAAAAATATTTTTTAAAAAACTGCTAGTAATACTGTGGTATATAATATGGTTATCATTCAGAACCATGGTATTTATCAAAAAAAATAAATAAATCTGTACTAAAATGACCATAGAATTACCATGCATTTGGACAATTTTTATTTTATTTTATTTTATTTTATTTTATTTTATTTTATTTTATTTTATTTTATTTTTCTGGACAAGTACTCTGGTAATACTCACCATTTTCAAATCAAATAATACAAGTTTGAATAATATATATATATATATATATATATATATATATATATATATATATATATATATTATATATATATATATATTTATTTATTTATTTTAATTTATTTTTTTAACAAGTACAATGGTAATACTCACCATTTTCAAAATAATTTATACAAATTGCCATTATATATATATATATTTTTTTTTTTTTTGGACATAAATATTATATATATATATATATATATATATATACAAACTGCCATTATATTATTATTATTTTTTGGACATAGTAACAGTGTGGTACATGAATATGGTAATCATTTAGGTACCATGGTACTTATCACAGTCAGTATGTTTTCTGTCAAAGATGGGATGATTAATTAAACAATATTTTTGGACTTTTTAGCACAGTACCACCATGGTTAATCATTCAGTATTTACGACCATCAATATTTTGTCCGTGGAAATTGTTCCATGATAATTCATCAACCATTCAGCAATCCATAAAACATGAAAACAACAATCGTAAATGTTCAAAATGATCAAGAAATATTTTCATTATGCCCTGGAAAAGACAATAAAAACGCACTTGCATTAAAATTTCACAATCGCCGTCGAGCCTCAGTCGGAGCAGCTCAATTGGCAGTAAAAGGCAAACAGAGAGGACTGGTGATTAGATGGCAGCTTCAGGTGCGCTAACAGGCCTCCGGTGGAGCGTTAGGACACACTGGATTAGCAAAAACAGCCCATAAAACCAACAACGCACTCACACACTTGACATGGAAAGTCCTGCTGGCTGAAGCTAATTTATGAGTGTTTTCCAGCGTCGAAGCGCCCTTTGCAATAACCTCTGCTGTTCAGGAATGAAAGTGTTGATTTCCAACAAGTACACTTGAATTCATCATTCGCTCATAATTATAGGAATGTGTTACAGAATGGTGTTTAATGCAACAGAACATGGACTGAGAAGTAAATATAAAGTGGAAAATTACAGTGAAAACTGTGAAAAAGTTACAATATTAATTTAGATGTAAATGCACGCACTTATTTCATTCCCAAGTGATTTTGCATAGTTTGGTTAACCTAAAACTGCATGCAAAGCTTCTGTCAGTGATCATGGGTGTAGCTGTTATAGACATACATGTGGTTTGTTTTGACAGACTTCGTGTGAATGAAAGCCTGTGAATGTAACATAAACAAAACAAATAGCCATTTTAGACCAGCAGTCTGGCTAAAGTCAACAGAAAGCTCGTCCAGTTTAACCCCGTACAGCCTTTCATAAAGCAGGACGTCCTGATAGGCCTTAAATGGCTATTTGCACAGTATTGATTGGAAGACTACGATTACTTTAAGTAATGCAGGCTTTTAGAGTGCCGTACGAAATGGATAATGCTCGACGCTATCTGCAAATGGCTCCGCTAATAAGAGTAGAGGGTAAAAATGCTAAAGAAGTGCTAACAAGGCATCGCTGAGCCTTTTACAGTGAATACAGTCATTATCACCATCATGACTGCATACTGACCTCAGAAATTCAGCACAGATCTGTATTGATGACTTTTGCTCTTTGATAAGGTTATTTATTTATTTGCTTTATTTATATATGCTTTATGTGTGTAACACACCAGTGTTATTTTAGTATCACTGAAATAATTTTTCATTAATATTTTGAATCATTTTAGATTTTCTATTTTAGTTCTAGTTCTAGTGTTTTTTCATGTATCTGTAGTTTTTTTTTATTTTTATTTTTTTAAATGTAAATTTTAACACACACACACAGACATATAATTTGCTTCACGTAACAATTTTTTAAAATGATTTTAGATTCAGTTTTAGTTAAATATAATAACCCTGATACACACACAGCACCCATTTTGTAAAATGACCCGACTAATTGTGTGTTCCACGAATGCAGATTTCCCAAAACAGTATATATCTGTCTTTATGACAACTTCAATTGCACTTGGAAAGACGAAAACAAACAAGTACAGAGATGCCATTAAATATTTGGCGGAGCGGCAGCAATTCAAGATGTTCTGGGCGATAAGCGTCACTATTCTAAATGTCAGAAAAAGAGGGTGAAAAAAAACAATAAAACTGTGAGAATGTGCCATCTGTGCAACAAAGTCCCTCAGACAAAGGACAGAGCAGACAGATACTGTTCACTCGCCCATCTGCGCTCATCTTATAAGACTCATTCTCTTATGAATTGGTTCACACTAAAAGAGAGAAATGATAATGATTATCTTAATTTTTCATTAACGCGGAAAAATGACATTGATGATGTGGAACAGTTTAACAGAGTTGAATCCGTCATGCAGTATTTTCTGTGGTATTGTTTTTGCATTTGAATGCACTCTTGTAAACCATAGTGAGCTGCCTGTATAGACAGCATAGAAATAGTTTTAGTGGATAAAATCAAAGTCAATGGGGTTAAAAACAATACTAGACCCCACTGACCTTAATTCTGCATTTGCAATAAAATAAAAAAAAGAGGGGAATTTTGTCAGAAATATATGTATTTACAGTTGAGATCAAAAGTTTACATCCCACTTTCAGAATCATTAAAAATGTTAATTCTTTTACCAAAATAAGAGGGATCATACAAAATGCATGTTTTTTGTTTATTTAGTACTGACCTGAACAAGATATTTCATGTAAAAGATGTTTACATATAGTCCACAAGAGAAAATAATAGTTGAATTTACAGTATAAAAATGACCCGTTCAAAAGTTTACATACACTTGATTCTTAATACTGTGTTTTTTTTACCTGAATGATTTTTTGTTTAGTGATAGTTGTTCATGAGTCCCTTGTTTGTCCTGAGCAGTTAAACTGCCTGCTGTTCTTCAGAAAAATCCTTCAGGTCTCACAAATTCTTTGATTTTCCAGTATTTTTGTGTATTTGAACGCTTTCCAAAAATGACTGTATGATTTTGAGATCCCTCTTTTCAAACTGAGGACAACTGAAGGACTCATATGCAACTATTAGAGAAGGTTCAAACACTCACTGATGCTCCAGAAGGAAAAACGATGCATTAAGAGCTGGGGGGTGAAAACTTTTGAAATTTGAAGATCAGGGTAACTTTAACTTATTGTCTTCTGGGTAACATGTAAGTATCTTCTGTAGCCTCTGAAGGACAGTACTAAATGAAAAAATACACTATTTAGGCAAAAAAAAAAAAAAAAAAAATGTATACATCTCCATTCTGTTCCAAAGTTTTCACCCCCCAGCTCTTAATGCATGGTTTTTCCTTTTGGAGCATCAGTGAGTCTTTGAACCTTTTGTAACAGTTGCATATATGTCCCTCAGTTGTCCTCAGTGTGAAATGAGGGATCTCAAAATTATACAGTCATTGTTGGAAAGGGTTCAAATGTTGGAAAAACAAAAAAGTTATGGGACCTGAAGGATTTTTCTGAAGAAGGCAGTTTAACTGCTCAGGACAAACAAGGGACTCATGAACAACTATCACTAAACGAAAAACACAGCTGTGGATCATTCAGGTAACAACACAGTATTAAGATTCAAACATATGCAAACTTTTAAATGGGTAATTTTTTATAAAATAAACTATTATTTTCTCTTGTGCATTTTGTAAGCCTATGTGAAATATCTTATTCAGGTCAGTACTAAATAAAAAAAAAAATAACATGCATTTTGCATGATCCTCTTATTTTGGTCAAATATTAAAATGTAATTAATGATTCTGAAGGGGGATGCAAACTGTTTACATATGTTAATTACATAGTTGCACCTGTATAAGTATACAGCATATGTAAATACAGAATTAAATCATACTAATAAATGATTCAAGTCTTAATTAATATGTGCAATGTTGTGGCAGATGATTCAAGTACTAAATAGCGATGGCATATTAATCTGACAGCTCAGTTTGGCTGTGATTCTGATGTTTGAGGCGTAAAAAGGAAATATTATGAACTGGCATGGAAAAACAACCCTTGGCAATACTTGAGAGTTAAAAACAATATATATCACTAATTAAAGAAAAACAACTAATCATACGATATATACCGCTAATGAAGTGATGAAAAACTAATTATACAGTATTTTAAATGAAAGTCCCAGAGGTCAAACAGGAAGCTTTCTGTAGTCCATCTGGCAATTTGATAAGCAAAAACGAAAAAAGACAACAATGCATGTAAAACATTTGTGTTTTAGTATCAGAAATGCATGCAGCCAGAAAGCAGGTGTTCGTAGTTTCCTTTGAGCTCCATGCAAATGTGTTCTTCCATGACAGCGGCAGAAACGAGACGAGGGGAACTGCTTCACGAGAGCATGTGACGGCATTGCTCAAGCGGAAGATGAGGCGTTCGTTTCAGGGGCATCATGGGAGGCGATGTGTGCGCTTCCTCTGGGCCTGACCCCTCTGTTCTAGCAGTCTGGGATTTTTTTCTTGCATGAATAATATATAGCTCACAACCATGAACCGTAGGCTTGTTTCATGTGCGCACAGAACCTTTGGGAAGCTCCTGAAAGCGTCCTCGTGTTGATACGCCGCAGTTATGTCATCCATCTAATTCAGCGCTTTCATATTTAACGTAGATTACCGTTTCCTAGGAATTGCTGACACGCTGGTTGATGGATCACCACTCCGATCTAACACACGGGGTGCGTCGTGCATTTATCATGGAAATGGATATGTCCGTAGACTCTAACTAACCCGTAAACGCATTACATTCATAGCCATGTTGCATAGATAAACTGGATTTCAGAGTCCAGCTGCATGGGGAATCGCTTTATCTGGAACGTTCCTCGCAGGCTTATCGTCGTGCTCATAGTTGAGAAATTTTCAGACGGACAACCTTTTACCCAAAGCCTCTTTTTTGACACAAACAACCCAGCAGACAATGAAACCTCAGCACGCGTAACCTTTACACAGATGCTGGAGATATTCTCAGCCAAACTCAGACTATATTCATATCCACAAAGCCTTTATGTGCAAATAACGCAACCGAGGGTTTCCCACGAGTGGCATAGCAAATGAAACGATGAATATGATGTAGAATACAAAACGTACAGAAGGAAGCCATACAGATGGATTATTGAGTTAATAGTGCACATAACTAAAACATTACTAGAGAGAGAAATGTATACGAAGATTTCATACAAAGATAATGGGCCTCGTTCAGGGAATAAAAGCCATTTGCAGCAGAGAAAAGCAACCAGAAGTCATTTATTTTCCATAAGGGTTTGTAATTTGAGGCAATATTAGTGACAGACTGTTCATGTTATGAAAAAGTTGAGCAGATTTCAACTTGGAGCAAATAAAAAGGCGCGTGATATTGCGACCGAATGCAAATTGAACATTTTTGGGAAAACTACTACATGCAATTTTTTAAAAGAAATTAATATTTTATTCAGCAAGGATGCATTAAATTGTTTAAAAGTGACAGTAAAGACATTTATAATGTTTATAATGTTAATGTTAATCTTTTGAACTTTCTATTCATCAAAGAATCCTGATAAATAAAATGCATCACGGTTTACTTAAGGGGAGACACTGCAGGCAAAAACACTGTTTTTCGCATGTTCCTGTCAAGTTTGAGATTTTGGGCTTTTTGGTTTTTCAAGAAGTGTTTTTTCAGACTAGTGGAAAGAAAACATCCAAAAGACTCTGTTAAGTGTTTCTTTTATAGCACTCTATCCATTTGTGTCAATAGAGTTCAATTATACGATCCATATTTTTCCGTTTTCTCAAAATGAGTTTTTTTCTCCTACACTGAGCCAGAAATCTCCACTTCACACACCAAACTTTAGATTTTTATTTCTTGTCTATATCCTGAAGGTTTTTACAGAAGGATTTGTTCATATATAATTTTATAATTTATAATCTTATAATTTAATACAACATTTTCTGAATTTTGGAGTAACAAAATGAGATACCCAAAATTCCCTTTGTAAAAAACATTTGACTCTAACATGTCAAAAAATATAAGTTATAAGTGTACAAGTTAATGTGAAACAACAAACAAGTTTATTTAAAAACTAATTTTTAAGTATTAAGTTTATTTAAAAATTAAATAAATTGAATTAATACTTTTATTCGGCAAGGATGCATTAAATTGATCAAATGTGACATTTATAATGTTACAAAAGATTTCTGTTTCAAATGCACCAATGGATCCTCTGCAGTGAATGGGTGCCGCCAGAATGACAGTCCAAAGAGCTGATAAAAACATCACAATAATCCACAAGTAATCCACACCACTCCAGTCCATCAGTTAACGTCTTAAGGCTGAGTGTAAGAAACAAATCCATGATTAAAATGTTTTAACTCCAACTGTTTTTAACAAAGATAATCAGAAATGTGTTTTGAGCAGCAAATCAGTATATTAGAATGATTTCTGAAGAATCATGTGACACTGAAGACTGGAGTAATGATGCTGAAAATTCACCTTTGCGTCACAGGAATAAATTACATTTTACGATATATTCACACAGAAACAGTTCTTTTAAATTCTAATAATATTTCACAATTTTACAATTTTTCCTGTATTTTTCATTAAATAAGTGCATCTTAGGTCAGCATAAGAGACTTTTTCAAAGCATTAAAAAAAAATATGTCCAACCCCAAACTTTTGAACAGTGCTGTACAAGTTAGTATGAAATCAAAAGGAATAATTTCGGTGTAATGTTGAAATCTCGAAGGACGGCCAGTGAAAAGACCCAGTTGTTCTTTGTCTGTGTTTGTGCTGCAATGTTTAGAATAGTTTGTAATATAGCTTGTGTTTGGTTGGAATGCAAGACAGGAAAGTATAACAGATGACTATTTTAATATTAACAAAACATACATCAATCTATCATTTCACTGCTCTGGAGGGAAACAACGAACAAGTTTATTTAAAGAAGAAAAGCCCAACAGGGAGCTCAGAATTCAAATTTGGATCAAACTGTACACAGTGTTTTTAATAATGAGGGTCTTGGTGTTCAGGGCAAGAGATTTGAACATAATGAATAGATCTTCTTTCTGGACTCATAATAGCATCTCTATTGTTCTTCTGTTTATTTAAAGAGATTTCTGTGGTGTTCGTGTTAATATGCTCACAATACCCAACAAGTTTGCCAGTATGGTTGAAATAACTTGGTGTAAGTGATGCAAAGCTGAATTTTCAGCATCGTTATTCTAGTCTTCAGTGTCAGCTGATGCTTCAGAAATCATTCTAATATGCTGGTTTGCCGTTCAAGCAATGTTGAAAACAGTTCATATTGCGTAGAAATGCTAAAATATTGGGATGCTGTGTGAAGTTATGTCAAATGTATGCCCTTTAAAGCACTGCTTGCAACAAATCCATCACGTTTTCAAAACAATTGCTGTTGGACACTCTGTGTAAACATGAAAATGGATTTCTTTGACCTTTACACCACATATTTGGAAAATATGTGGTTGTGCACATCATATTAGCTGATCAAAAGACATATTTTCTACTATACAGACAGGATCTCAACCTATTTAAATATTTAAGCCAGTCCACTTCTGGACTAGTTTATTAGTTAAAGGAATAGTTAACCCAAAAATGAACATTTGCTGAAAATGTACTCACCCTCAGGCCATACAAGATATAGATGAGTTTGATTCTTCATCAGATTTGGAGAAACGCAGCATTGCATCACTTGCTCACCAATGGATCCTCTGTAGTGAATGGGTGCCGTCAGAATGAGAGTCCAAACAGCTGATAAAAATATTACAATAATCCATAAGCAATCCACATTACTCCAGTCCATCAATTAAGATCTTGTGAAGCCAAACGTGTATTTGTGTTTGTAAGAAACAAATCCATCATTAAGATGTTTTTAACTCTATAATCCATCATGTTGCTTCCTCAAGTGTAAAAGTTGTCTAGTCTGAATCAGGAGCGAAATCTACACAGATCAAGCACCGTTTACAAAACAGTCCAAAACAGCTCTAAACTGGATTTCGATGTGAGAGGACAAGAAGAGATGGACTTTTTACTGAAGGAAGCATTATTATGTACTCGTATTTTGACTCTTCAAACATAAAACACCTTAATGATGTATTCGTTTCGTACAAACACGCAGCTTTTTGCTTCTCAAGATGTTAATTGATAGACTGTAGTGGTGTGGATTACTTGTGGATTATTGTGATGTTTTTATCAGCTGTTTGGACTCTCATTCTGACGGCACCCATTTACTATAGAGGGAAGTGATGGAATGCTACAAACAAACTTACTTCATTTTTGGGTGAAAAACTCCTTTAAAATGTTTTAATCAACAATGTTGAAAGCTGTAAAGTGAAACCAGATAATTTAGTCAACGCTGTGACATTCACAACAAAGCAGTTGTTTTCTCTTCTCACATGCCTAACTGCTAGTGTTTTGCTAGCGAAAGTGGCTGTAAAAAAAAACGTTGTTAAACGGTGAAGCTCTACGCTGATATATGAGCGTCCGCAGTTTATTTCATATAGCCTCTCTTTTATTTAATTTAATTTAATTTAATTTAATCTTTTTTATTTAATTTTGTTTTATCTTTTTATTTTATTTTATTTTATTTTATTTTATTTTATTTTTTATTTCAACCCCAGCCACTAGCTGTGACATATTTGAAAATTCAACCATGCACAAAGTTTAATGACAGATTTGTTTCTTAGAAGCACACAACTTTGCACTTAACAAGATGTTAAGTGATGGACTGGAGTGGTGTGGATTACTTGTGGATTATTGTGATGTTTTTATCAGCTGTTTAGACTCTCATTCTGACGGCACCCATTCACTATACAGAGGATCCACTGGTGAGCAAGTGATGGAATGCTACAAACAAACTCTTCATTTTTGGGTGAAAAACTCCTTTAAAATGTTTTAATCAACAATGTTGAAAGCTGTAAAGTGAAACCAGATAATTTAGTCAACTCTATGATGTTCACAACACAGCAGTTGTTTTCTCTTCTCACATGCCTAACTGCTAGTGTTTTGCTAGCGAAAGTGGCTGTAATTAAAACGTTCATTTAAATGTTGAAGCTCTACGCTGATATATGAGCGTCCGCAGTTTACTTCATATAGCCTCTCTTTTATTTAATTTAATTTAATTTAATTTAATTGTATCTTTTTTATTTTGTTTTATCTTTTTATTTTATTTTTTTATTTGTTTGTTTTTTTTATTTCAACCCCAGCCACTAACTGTGACATATTTGAAAATTCAACCATGCACAAAGTTTAAAGACAGATTTGTTTCTTACAAACACACAACTTTTCACTTAACAAGATGTTAACTGGTGGACTGGAGTGGTGTGGATTACTTGTGGATTATTGTGAGGTTTTTATCAGCTGTTTAGACTCTCATTCTGATGGCACCCATTCACTGCAGAGGATCCACTGGTGACCAAGTGATGTAATGCTACATTTCTCCAAACCTGCATCGAAACAAACTCTTTTCATTTTTGGGTGAAAAACTCCTTTAAATTGTTGTGATCCACAATGTCAAAAGCTGTAAAGGGAAACCAGATAATTGATGTTCACAACACAGCAGTTGTTTTCTCTTCTCATATGCGTAACAGCTACTGTTTTGCTAGCGAAAGTGGCTGTAATTAAAACGTTCAGATAAACGTTAAAGCTCTGTGCTGATATACGAGTGTCCACAGTGACAGGCACTAAAAAGAAAGGGGCTACATCACTTGCAGCTCATCCTGTTGGGGTTGGCTTTCAGCTCTTGGCAGGGAACGCCAAGAAGACGGGCTGTAAAAAGCGCTGAATTAATGTGGAGGGTCAGCCTTAGCGGTGTCACTCGGTTCACTGGCGCTTTCATGAGAAAGCAGATGACTAGACGGTGCAATGTGAGGACCGTCTCATCTGGATACATGCATGTGTTTATAAAAGGGTTTTGACATTCTGATGGCAACTTGCTAAGTCCTGCTCTTAATCGGGACGTCCATTGGCTGCTCTGCTCATGTCAGGAGTTTGTTCATAAAATCAAGAAGAGTGCCAAAGAAGAAAATGGTTTCGCTGTGGGATTTTTATTTCCTAATACACCAGAAACCAAAAAAATACAGCAAAAACAGCAATATTGTGAAATATTATTATAGTACTGAATAATATTTTTTTATTTTAATATATTTTAAAATGTAATTTATACCTGTGATGCAAAGCCGAATTTTGGTGACACTTTATCAGGATTGTTTGTTGAATACAAAGTTCAAAGGAACAGCATTTAGTTGAAATAGAAATCTTTTGTAACATTTTAAATGTCTTTACTGTCACTTTAGATCAATTTAATGCATCATTCCTGAATAAAAGTATTTATTTTAAAAGAAAAAATTTTATGAAGTAATTTACATACAGCAAAATGCTGATTAAAAAAATAAAAACAAAAGTCAAATTTAAATGGTGTATTTATTTAATAATTATGTGTATATTATTATTATTATTATTATTATTATTATTATTATTATTATTATTATTATTAAAGCTTAAACTTATAATTTTTCCATTTGTAAAGAGCTAAAATGACAAAAACTAAATTTAAATCTTAAAAAACTCTTCAGATATAATAAATAAAAACTAATAAAAATGACAAAACACTACAGAAATACTAAAAATTTCGCTAGAATGAAAACAGAAAATTAAAATCTATAATAAAATATTAAACAAATTATAGTATAACACATTTCCTGTGTTGTGTTATTTTATTTTATTTTATTTTATCTCCACCACTGGTTGGGACATATGTGAAAATTCAACCATGCACAAAGCTTATTTATTTATTTATTTATTTATTTATTGCATATGATATTACACAAAATATTTATTAGACAATCTGTAAGTCAGGTAAAGGCCTTAAAAGTTAAAAGTATGCATTTATTTTAAAAGAAAAGGTTAAGCAATTTACATACAACAAAATGCTGATAAAAAAATAAATAAATAAAAAACTATTGTATTTATTTAATAATTATGTGTATATTATTATTGTTGTTGTTATTATTATTATTATTATTATTATTATTAAAGCTTAAACTTATATTATTTTCATTATCGAAGAGCTAAAATTACTAAAACTACATTTAAAATTTTTTAAATGTTGAACAAATTATAGTATGTTTATTTATTTTATTTTATTTTATTTTATTTTATTTTATTTTATTTTATTTTATTTTACCTCAGCCACTGGTTGTGACATTTGAAAATTGTTTTTATTATTTATTTATTTATTTATTTATTTATTTATTTGTTTGTTTGTTGCATATGATATTACACAGAATATTAATTAGATAATTAAGTCAGGTAAAGGCCTTAAAAATTGTTTACAGTATTGAATAGTCAATTTATCATTGTCAGTCGCTTTAAAACTTAAAATTAGTCTTTATAATGAGCCAACTGTTTTTCTTGCACAAGTAATTGATGCATAATAAAGCAATTGCTCTTTGTAATTAAGAATTGCATTTTAAAATGAATATGAATGCATTTTAGGAAATTATTGTTTTTAGTATGTTTTTAGTATTTTTTTAACAAGTAACACTGAGTTAAATGTGAAATTTTATAGTAGAAGTATGTTTTACTTCAATAATCTTTATTTGCAACTTCAAAAAATAATTTTAACAGTGCAGATTTCATATAATCTCTTTAATGATTTTAATAAATCTATTTAATAGACGCAACCAAGACTAAAATCCAGTTTAAACTGATTTCAGATGGCATTTAGCACGTCACGCCGCAGGACGTGTCAAGTATTTCATGTCAAAACCCACATGCAAGCTCACTCAGTTGGAGTCCAGTTGATTTCTAATAAGCACAAATCATAACTCAGGTTTTTACTCAGTCGAATATCGTTTCGGACGAAATGCCACTCGCATGCTGTTTGTGTACAGAACGCCAGGGGACGTGTTCCTGACTGCGAATGACACAAACAGTGAAACACCACGCTGCGTAATCCCCCGTCCAATTAGCCAAATCCACTCCACACATCTAATCTATAGCAGCATGAGATGCCGCATTAACACCACGCCGCTCCTTCCCGTAGGGAGGAAGGAGTGCGAGAACAAGTAGTCCTAATGAGGAGCTCTGACCTATACGAGCCTCAGATCTTAACGCTGTTCTGAGGGGTCGTGGAGGGCCCCCGATCTTCACAAGGAATGCTTTAGGGGACGTGACTCACCAGCCATTTGATCAGACGCTAAGAAGGGTCACCAAAGCCGGCCCCACATGAAGCGGCGAGGGCACATTTGGTATGCGGAGCCGAGAGCGAGACGCTTGCATGACTGGTTCAACTGGCACTTGACATCACTTCCAAGATCTCAGGCTTCGGGGAAGGGTGAACTGTAGACACAAGAGACGAGGCTGTAAACTTGGTTTTCACTGTTACAGAAGTCGGCTGTGCCTTTGAACTGTTGAAAATGCTTAGTTAGGGTCAGCTCGTGAAATACTGTTCGCAAGCCGTTTCACTTATGCCGTATGATGTATTTTCAAGTGAAAACGGATGTTGAATGAGTAAAAATTTGAATCTTTTGTTACATTATAGGTCACTTTTGATAGATTTAAATAATCCTTAAAGAATAAAAGTATCAGTAAAAAAAGGTTACTGACCCAATACAAAACGTCTCAGGTTACGTATGTAACCTTGGTTCCCTGAGAAGGGAACGAGACACTGCGTCCTCTAGGGGGCGCTAGGGGGAACGCCGTCAGCGTGACCCGTGTCTGAAGTATATATACAAAACAACAACAAAGTTGGCCGGCGACAGCCTATGACGTCACTGCCGGCGCGACTCGTCGCTGCCGGCGCGTCACTACCGGTGCGACCACAGTATAAAAGGACACCGGTAGAGCAGGACGGCCGCTTCTTCGTCTGAAGCTCACATCCTGAAGCATGGCCCCGAGCCTAGAGGACGCAGTGTCTCGTTCCCTTCTCAGGGAACCAAGGTTACATACGTAACCTGAGACGTTCCCTTTCGAGGAACTCGAACTGCGTCCTCTAGGGGGCGCTAGGGGGAACGGTTATACCCACGCTGCCATGCTGAGGGGAGTGCCTGACTTCCGGAGAGACAGGCACTAAGTACCAACTCCCTAGGCCTTAAGGGAGTCGCCCCTAGGATAAAGTGATGGCTGTCAGTGACATATCCCCTACGGCCAGAGCTTAGGCTGCATACCCAACTTACCTGTAGGGCAGATATCGGCCCGGGGTAGAGCCCAAGCTTGGAAACAAAGTATTCCTTTAAGGGGATACGGCCAGAAGCCTAGGATACCCAGGTTGGCCTGTCACACAGGGGCTACTGCAGCCCTGCACGACTCCCTCAGAAGTCGTACACAGAACGCAAGTGGTAACTCCCTGCTCAACCCGGTTGAGCGAGCATAAAATGCGCACCGGAACTAGGGCGCGTAAAAACCGTTCTTTTAGCCTGGCAGAAGCTCTGGAGATGGACCCGAGACGACCGGGTTTTAGACCACCTCGAGAAAGGGTACGGGCAATAGCGCGTGAATCCCTACCATAAAGGATTTTAGAATGGACGCAGAACACCGGTGCCTTCCATACCACAGCGTGGATTTTAGAAAAGTGCCCAAAGGTTAACGTGTGCACTTACCATATACATGGATTTGAGAAAGTGCCCACAAACGTGTGGGCCTATTTTTAGACGTACCGTTGAGAAACGGTGGAATAAGAAGACCCTCAGGGTGAGGGGAGCACTGCCGGCTTAACAAGGCTCTAAGGGGAAGGCAGTAGGGGCGCATCTAGCCGCCCAATTAGGCAAAGCTCAAAGCAAAACCCTCAAGGAGAGGGGAGCACAAAGATGCCAAGCAGATAGAGGCCGCGGCTATCTATCCACTAAAACTGCCAAGAGCCGATACACTTAGCCACACAGGATAAGGCAGTGTATCGCGACAGGCTTCTACTCCCATGGACAGGAGGAGCCACTGATCCCCCCAGGGGGACGAGCTCAGAGACCCTTTCCGTAGAAAGGGGAGCATCACCGTGCCCTGTACAGAAGCCTTGGATGAGATCTGACCCGCGAAAGTTCCCTTTGGCCTGGGGAAGGCAGTAAGGGCGAACCTCAGTTGCCCAATGGGGCAGTGCTCAGGTAAACCCTCGATGGGAGGGGAGCACCCTATGCAGTAGCCGCAGCTAACTGTCTAATAATACTGCCCTGAAGCTGATATACGTACCAAGGAAAGGTAGTGTATCGAGACCGGGTTCCACTCCCGAGACACGGGAGGGACACCTGATCTCTCCAAGGAAGACGAACTCTAGCAAAAACCCTTTCCGCAGAAAGGGGAGCATCGTCGCACACTCCCAGGAAGAGATACGGGGATCAGAAATGACGGGGAGCCACCTCTACAAGACTGCACAGAAAGCAGTCACATCCCCAGCCCTCAGGCTGTTCTGTGGGTAACCTCTCAAGGGGCATAAGCCCTTCTCACCCCACACAGACCTATGCTTACCTCCTCGATGGAAAGCACGGGCCCTGCTCTACCAAGACCCGCAGAGCCTTGGGACCAAGGGCCAAGAATGCTTAGCTGAAGGCTCCTCGGAGCACTCAGAGGGTTTCCACAGAAACAGCTCTGACTTGAGAAACAGTGAAATAGCGTGACCAAGCCCACTCCTCGGAGGGGCGACCGCTAGATCACCAGATGGCATAGGTAGGAGGTCTGTGTGAAGGGCGGAAACCCCGCAACCGAAGCCCCTCAGGGCAGGATGAAGACAGAGGGTCTCAACCCGGTGGTCAATGTGTCTATCCAAAATGTCCAGGAGCTCCCTGTGAAAAGAGATTCTGAAGAGCTTACCCAGACGTAGGACCGAAGTCCTAGTTTTTCTCAGTGCTGTAAAGGGAACCTGAAAGCTTCCTATTCGAAAACGGGAGGCAGACCCAGGCAAGCAGCCCATAACCATGATTGAAGATCAGAGGGGGGTGCTCGAAGAGGACCTACCAAGGAAGGCACAAAAACAGGACCCAATTGTATACAGCATGGTAGACACATTAAACATGAGTCGTACTCACCCCACCATGGTTCCTGCGCATAACTCCAGAAGACTCAGAAAATCCTTCTGAGAAACCATCTAGACCATTACTATGACCTGTCGGGGGAGATTAAGAAGAGACCAGGTTATAGGGGAGTACAGCAAATCATAAAAAATGGGCTGTCTACCCTGCTTTCATTTTTCGTAGGGGAAGACAGCACTCACCTGATTACCTCAAAGAGATCGCTTATTAGAAACCCTAAAAAGGGGAGCGACCACTGAGCTAGAAATATGATTCATAGTTAGACATGAAAAATGGATCGAACTCACCCATCCATGGTTCCCGTTTCGATCAAACTGTGAGAGGAGGCCGAAAGGCCGAGCCAGACCATCAGTAAAGGTTGCTTTTTAACAAAAAAGCCAACCTAAAACATCATAGGTCCGGCAGGGGTGCGCAGGAAAAGTACCACCAAACCTCAGTCAGGTGGAGAGACTAATATGAAGGGGGAATTAAGAGGAGGGAGACAGGAGCCCCCAAAGGAAGATAAGCAGAAGCTATCTTCTACTCTGACCCCGGCGAGCACGCTGTCTCGTCTGGATCACTTCCCTCAGGTCCTGTCTACCTCCTCTAGACCCACGCTTCCTCCCGGAACCACCCGCAGGTGGGGGAGGGGCGCGAGTGGCCACACTAGTCTTCTGGGCCTGTCTTCGTCCCTCAGAACGAGACGGGCCAGGACCCCCATACTGTTCGGGCTCAGATCTGGACCTTCGTGGAATGAAGGTTTTGAAGGCCGCTGAGCGCGCCCTCGCCTCCCTGAACTTCTCAACCACCGTCTCAACGGAGGTACCAAAAAGTTCGGAAGGCGAGACTGGTGCGTCGAGAAGAAAGCCCCTCTCTTTCTTCCCGAGGTCAGCCAAGTTCACCCACAGATGTCTCTCCGTAACCACCATGGCCCCCATAGACCTGCCCATGGCAGTGGCGGCCTGCTTGGTGGCACGGAGAGCGAGATCCGTGGTGCGGCGCAGCTCAGCAACTTCGTCCGGGGAAAGACCCTGACCCTTATCCAGATCTTTCAGCAAGTCAGCCTGGTAGGCTTGAAGCACCGCCATAGTGTGCAACGCACCCACAGCCTGACCTGCTGCTGCATACGCCCTGCCATTCAAACGAGATGTTACTTGAAGGGGAATGGATGGCAGGGAGGGAGTCTTCAGGGAAGATGCCTTACCTACAGAGAGATAGCTGGCCAGCGTCTCTTCTACAGGTGGCATCCTCTGATAGCCGTGCTCACGCATCCCCTCAATATTCGCATAATTAGAGTGCGGAAAATTATGGATGCGTGAGGAAAACGGCCTCTTCCATACCTTCTCGATCTCCGTATGCAGATCGGGAAGGAATGGAAGACTCACCTGGGCCGGGAGGTTATGATCAGAAAGATAGCGCTCATCGAGACGACCCCGAGGCGCCACCTCTCTGGCTCGCTTCCACGGCAAGTCAAGCCTTACCGTGGCGCGATCCATAACCTCCAACAGCTCCTCGTATGCAGGGCAGGAGATTAGAAAGGGTTCAGCCTCAGCTTCCTCATCTTCCAACATCTCCTGCTCTTCTTGGGAAGGACCCAACAGAGCACTAGCTGCTGGATCGGATGATGTAAGAGAAACAACATCATCGTCAGCCAGCAGCTCGTCCTCGCCCGCGACTGACGCGCGTGAAAGGGAAAGTCCCTTTTTTAGCTCGTCAGCGAGGTCCACCTGGGATCCCCACGAGCTCATTTTTCTCCGTGCCTCAGCAGCGGAGGGTCCTGAGCCACGGGGAACAGGTGGCTGTCCCTCTTCCCTCGAGAAGAGAGACAGACGAGAACGGAGCTTTCTCATGGGAAAAAGCTCACAGTGCACGCAGACTGCCCCCTCGAGGACGTCGCGTGCATGCTCCTCGCCCAAACAAAAGACGCAAAGATCGTGCGTGTCATCGGGTGTCAAATAACGAGGACACGGATCCACGCACTTTCTAAACGCCTTACTAGTGCTAGCCATATTTTTCCAAAGAAAAGGGGTCTCTTACCGTTTTGCTACACACTCCAGACAAAGAGTCAATGAAGACGAAGAAGAGGCCGTCCTGCTCTACCGGTGTCCTTTTATACTGTGGTCGCACCGGTAGTGACGCGCCGGCAGCGACGAGTCGCGCCGGCAGTGACGTCATAGGCTGTCGCCGGCCAACTTTGTTGTTGTTTTGTATATATACTTCAGACACGGGTCACGCTGACGGCGTTCCCCCAGCGCCCCCTAGAGGACGCAGTTCGAGTTCCTCGAAAGGGAATCTAAATTATATTTCATTTAAATTACATTTAGATTTTGCCGTTAAGTACAAAATCTATAAGGACCCATAAAAGCCTTAAATGGTTTACTGATGTGCCTGGGTTTTTTTATAATGAGCAGTTTTTGAAAATTATTTTAGATTTTTTTTTTTTTTTTGGCATTGTACCATTATGAAATACTGTACTTGTGATGTGTTTCCAAGTGAAAATGTAAATTAAATGACTAAAAATGCAGGGTGATGCATCATTTTAGTTGTTTGCATTGACAAAATAATTTTTTTAATCAGTGTTTTTGTCTTGTTTTTTTAATAAATATACATAAGCATCCTTTCAGCAAGGAAAAAATAAATAAATATTGCTCAATATTAGATTTATGCTTTAAAAAACAAATTTTCAGTATTTAAAAGCATATATATACAACATTCAAGACATATTCCTATTTTAATCTTGCTTTAAGGATGTTTGTTTGTTTGTTTAGTTATTTGAAAATTGTTCACCAATAAATCATACACACACACACACACACACACACAAAAAAAAACAGAACTTGTATTATGAAACTAAATGATACATTCAAAATGTCATTACAGTCACTTTTAAAGCATTTAAAGAATCCTTGCAGCATAGAAATATCAATTTATTAAGAAAAAAAAAAAAGGAATGAAAAGGTTACTGACCTGAGACAAAATCTATAATTACATTTAGATTTTGCCATTAAGTATAAAATATGCAAGGACAAAAGCCTTAAATGCTTTATTGATATGCATGGGGTTTTATAATCAGTGAATTTTGAAAGTTATTTTACATTTTTTTCTTTTCTTTTCTTTTTTTTTACATTATGTTTCCAAGTGAAAATGTACATTAAATTAAATGACTAAAAATGTGGGGTGATACATAATTTTAGCTGTCTGCATTGCTGCGCATTTTTGTCTTGGTTTTTTTAATTACCATACCTTAACATCATTAAAGCAAGACAAATGTTAAACCTTCAATATAATAAGATTTATGCTTTAAAAAAAGCAATTATATTTTAAGCAATTAAATTTAAGGCATATATGCGGCATTCAAGACATATTCCTATTTTAATCTTTAAATGATTAAATAATGTGCATTAGCATGCCACAGCAAAAGAGAAAATGTAAAATCGTTTTTTTAAGTGAAAATGGATATTAAATGAGTAAAAATGGAGGATGGGATGCAATTTTAATCTTTTGTTACATAATAAATACCTTCACGGCCATTTTTGATGCATCCTTGCATAACAAAAACATCAACTTATTAAACAAAAAACAAAACAAAACAATAAAGAGTGATTTGTGAAAATTTAGATTTATTTATGTATTTATTTATTTATTTTTGTGCATTAAACCATCATGAAATACTGTAATTGTGATGTGTTTCCAAGTGAAAATGTAAATTAAATTACTAAAAATCTAATGTGATACATAATTTTAGCTGTTTACATTGACAAAAATAATTTTCTTAATCAGTGTTTTTTTTTTTTTTTATAAATATGCATAAGCATCCTTTCAGCAAGAAAAAAATAAACACATCTTGCTCAATATTAGATTTATGCTTTAAAAAAGAGGGAAGAAACATTATTTATTTATTATTTATTTATTTTTATTTTTTTGAAAATTATTCACCAATAAATCATACGCAATAAAAAAACAGAACTTGCGTTATGAAACTAAATTTATAATTTTAAATAGTAAATAGTTCGTGATTTTGTGTTGAATTTAAATATCATGATTTTATGTTAATTTATTTAAATTTAGTTTAGTTTATTTAAATAATCAATTAAACAATGTGCATTAGCATGCCACAGCAAAAGAGAAAATATAAAATCATTTTCAAGTACATATAGTATTCGAGATATATTCCTATTTTAATCTTGTTTTAAGGATGTTTCTTTATTTGTTTATTTATTTATTTATTTGATAAGTGTCCACCAATGAATCATGCACAATAAAAAACAAAACTTGTATTATGAAATTAAAATAATAATTTAAAATAATAAATCATTTTGATTTTATGTTCAATTTAAATCATAAATAATGTGCATTAGCATGCCATAGCAAAAGAGAAAATATAAAATCTTATATTAAATGAGTAAAATGTGGAATGGGATGTATTTTGAATATTTTGTTATATTATAAATGCCTTTATGATAACTTTTGATTCATTTAAAGAATCCTTGCAGCATTAATTAATTAAGTAATTACTTTTTAAAGGTTACTGACCCGAGAAAAAAATCTAAATTACATTTAGATTTTGCCATTAAGTACAAAATATGTAAGTACTCATAAAAGCCTTGAATGGTTTATGTGCTTGGGTTTTTATAATGAGACATTTTTGAAAATTATTTAAGGTTTTGTTTTCTTTTTCTTTTTTTTTTGCATTAAACCATCATGAAATACTGTACTTGCAATGTGTTTCCAAGTGAAAATGTCAGTTACATAAGTAAAATTGTTGGGAGATACGTAATTTTAGCTGTCTGCATTGCCAAAAATAATTTTTTTAATCAGTGTTTTTGTTATGTTTTTTAATAAACATACATAAGCATCCTTAAAGCAAGAAACATGTTAAACCTTACTCAATATAATAAGATTTATGCATAAAAAAGTAGCAATAAAGTAGCATTTTAAGGCAAATAAACATCATTCAAGACATATTCCTATTTCGAATAACACAAATAACAACCAGAACTTGCATTATGAAACAGAAAATCCAAATTATTTATTTTTGAAATTATAAATTAAGTTGACTTTGATGAAAAAAAATGAAATAATGTGCATTTGCATGCCACAGCAAAAGAGAAAATACAAAATCATACCGACTCTCAGTAACAATAACATCAGAAAATATCTTGTGCATTTTATTGCACTGAAATCATCTGAACGGTCCTTCGGCATAGCAGTCATTTCAAAAGGATCTTTTGTTTGCTATGATTATTGCATGCCCTTTGCAGTCTTCTCCATAATAAATTTTCTTGTTATTCTAGTCATGCAGTCTTTAACGTATCATTCCATAGGCATGGGCCTCATAGCGTAGGGAAAGAAAAACTCAGCTGGGAATAAAATCATTATAAATTGGGGACATGTCATCTCCTAAACTTTCTAATAGAGGGCAGTTGCATGGGAATTTTGAAGGTTGAAAGTCGCATGTAGACCTGGCCAGCAATGATGGGTCCTGCTTGTATTCCCCTGTGAGCCGGAGAACTATCAGGTCTAAATGGTGCCGAGCACATTTAGTACCACAATGATGGATTGCACCCACCAAACATTTCCTCCTATTTTAAGTGAAAAGGAGTCCAGAGGCTAAACTCCACCGGTATGCTGTTACAGGCACATTTATATCCATTTGATAGAAAATGGACAGTTCTGATCCTTTATTCTTATGACATATGTTCAAAAACATAAAATTGCACCAGTTGAAGTGATATAGCCAGAGAGCCTGCAATTATTTTAAACGGATGACACAGTAAGAAATTGTATGCATATTGGAAATTGGGACAAATAGAAATTGGGAAATATATATATTGTTGTTGTATTCTTAATAATAAAACTATATATTTAATAAACATTGCTGTTTTTACCATGGTAAAATAATGACTAAGATCCATGCTCTTGTGGTGTAGTGTGTGTGTGTGTGTGTGTGTATGTATAAATATATATATATATATATATATATATATATATATATATATATATATATATATATATATATATATATATATATATAATTTTAATTTTTTTATTTTATTGTATTTATTTATTTATTTTATTTTATTTTATTTATTTATTTATTTATTTTTTATTTTTTTGCTGTTTACTTCATTGTTCATTTTTCACCATCCACAGTTGTTGTAACATTGCTGTATTTTATTTTATTTTATTTTATTTTATTTTATTTTATTTTATTTTATTTTATTTTTTTTTATTTTATTTTATTTTATTTTATTTTATACAAATGCAATAAACCAATGGAGGCCGAATGGCAGGGTTTTTTTTTTTTACCATGGATTTGGGCATTCTCCTTTGTTTTACCATGGTACAGAATCACTCTAATTCCAATATGCGTACATTATTTATATATATATATATATATATATATATATATATATATATATATATATATATATATATATATATATATATATATATTGTTGTTGTATTCTTAATAATAAAACTAAATATTTAATAAACATTGCTGTCTTTTTTTTTTTTTTATTTTATTTTATTTTATTTTATTTTATTTTATGTGTTTATTTGTTTACCATAGTAAAAAATGACTAATATCCATGCTCTTGTGGTGTATTTTATTTTATACAATAAACCACTGAAGGCTGGACAGTAGTGATTTTATTTTTGTTTTGGGCATCCGACTTTGTTTACCATGGCAAAAAATCCATGCTCTTGTGGTGTGTATATATATATATATATTTATATATACATTTATATATACAAACGCAATAAACCACTGAAGGCCAAACAGTAAAGTTTTTTTAACCATGGGTTTTGGGCATTCTCCTTTGTTTTACCATGGTAAAAAATCACAGATAACACAATGACGTCTCAGCTGTTGTTGTCTAAACTGAGACGCCTGTTACAGAAATGTTTTCTAAATGAGTGTTACGAATGAATAACACACTTTTTGACTGCAAATCAATTTACTCACCCTCAATTCATTTCAAACCTGCATGGCTTGATTTTTTTTTTTTTTTTCCCATAAGAAATAAAAGCAAACGAGTTTTGAATGACATGTGGGTGACTAATATTTTATTTGAGGCTTTGAATTATTGGTTTAAACATCTCTAATGCTTCAGCCCAGAACATCACGTCATCAGGGAGCAGCAGATTTGCTGGTAACCCACGTGTCGAGCCGTGGCACATGTAGGGAATGATGGCCAGTGTTCGGACTCTGCTGTCTGGCTGTTGTCGAGCTCGGGCGCGCGTTGAGCAATGAGGCCCAAGCGAATAACAGCTCTGCCCTTAACTCATCCCTTCTGGCAGGCCTGTGTGCTAATGATCTGTGTGGCCAAACGGTTAGACGATCCGCAGCCTGTCCCAGCGCGCAACGCTTGCCCAATATACAGCCACTCACTTACCGCTAACATAAGGCTTCTCTTAATACACGGCATGTATTTTAATACACCTTTGAAACATGAGTTGGTTTATTTATTTATATGCACGCTCTTGGCACGCTCTCTACTGTCTGGGGAGTCCTCCTATATCGCTCTCTCTCTCTCTCTCTCTCTCAGAGGTGCAGCAGCATCTAGCGGTCTTGCTGGAAAGAAATGTTTACGTGAATGAAATGTATTTTTCTCACCTTTGCCTTTGTGGTGTTTATGCAGCGTCTTGCAAAAAGGTAGTTGCTGAGTAGGTCTTTATCTCAAATCTGTTGTGCAAATCAAAATGCTTGGATTTTGTGCTGGGCGCATGCAAGTAAATAATATATAGTTGCATGCATTCACGAAACAGAACAGAACAAATTTCTGTGTAAATTTATCATAATGCATGAATTGAAACTTAAAGAATGCAACAAAGTATTGCAAGAATTTGTGCACGCATACTGTAGCTGCACAACTACAAACAAGCGATTTGGTTTTAAAATTGATTAACAATGCAAGTAAGTATGTAAGAAAGATTTTGCGTGCAATCTACATAAAATGCTTAAAAGGTTTAGCCTGAAGGCCTATTTCGCACCAGTGATGATAATTATAATGATAAAGATAAATTTTTAAAAATAGTTCATGCATTCATTTTTTACAAAATAGTATTTATTTTTTATTAATTTTTAATATAAAATATTTGTAATTGTTGATGTAAAATCAAATGATTTGCGAGAAGTATTCATTTTTTAGAAATTGGTATTTATTTTTTATTACAAAATATTTTTTATTGCTGTAGCAGCATTAATTTTTCTGTAAAACTGAAAATTATTTGTTTTAATTTTTCTGTTTTTATTTCTTTTTTTACAATAGTTTTTGTTATTGTTCTTTTTTATTACAAAAAATGTTAATTATTACTGTATAATCATAAATTATTTATGAGAAGCATTCATTTTTTGCAAAATAATATTTGTTTATTTATTTTTATTACAAAATTATTAATTATAATTATTGTATTTTGTAAAATTATTAATTAGTAATTATTGATGTAAAATCACAAATGATTTGTGAGAAGCAACATTCATTTTTCTGTAAAAATGAAAATTATTTGTTTGTATTTTTCTGCCATTTTTATTTCTTTTTTACAAAATAGTTTTTATTAATAATTGTATTAATTATAATTATAGTATATTGTAAAATTATTAATTAGTAATTATTGATGTAAAATCACAAATGATTTGTGAGAAGCAATATTCATTTTTCTGTAAAAATTAAAATTATTTGTTTGTATTTCTCTGCCATTTTTATTTCTTTTTTACAAAATAGTTTTTATTATTATTATTTTTTATTAATTAAAAAATGCTAATTATTACTGTATAATCATAAATTATGAGGAAAGACATTCATTTTTAACAAAGTAGTATTTATTTTTTTATTTTATTTTATTACAGAATATTTGTAACTATTGATGTAAAATCACAAATGATTTGTGAAACGCAGCATTCATTTTTCTGTAAAACTGAAAATTATTTGTTGTCATTTTTATTTTTATTTGTGAGAAGTAGTATTTAATTTTTACAAAATGCTATTTTTATTACAAAATATTTTTAATTACTGTAAAATCACAAATGATTTGTGAGAAGCAGCATTCATTTTTCTGTTATTGTTTTTTTTTTTGGTTTTTATCATTTGTTTATTTATTTTTATTACAAATTATGTTTAATTATTACTATAAAAACAGAAATTTGTAAGAAAAAAATATTTATTTATTTTTTTAAAAATCTTTAAACAGTCTTATTTATTTTTACTACAAAATGTTTAATTATTACTGATTTGTGTGAAGTGTTCTGTTATTTTGCTTCCTTTTTGTGACTTGCTCTGGTTCCCACAGCTAATATTTAGTAATAAGAAAGTGTTTTTTTTTTTTTGCATAAGGTTCATCTAATCCCACTAAATCTAACAAAAACATCACATCTCAGCCACTTTTCCTGTACGTTTCGCTGTTGTGTGTTTATCTCGACACCCTCCTAGAGCATCCATGCTAAGGTGTTAATATCAGCATCCAGCCTAACAGCTTATGAATGCTAACCAAACGCACGGTGTGAAACCGCTCCGGATCTCTGCAGCCCGTGCTCGCAGATTAGCACTTCAAAAAGGGCAAAGCGGTCTCCAACTCTGACACGCCGTCAATACGCATTCTTTAATGTCGTGCCTCTGGCTGTTGCTGTTGACTCGGCAGATAACCTCGGCGTCATTTAGCGCAGCTTATTTCTGCAGAACGTGACATCCGGCACCTTTTAATCCCATTATATCATTATTATATGTCAGAAACCTAATATACTCACATGATGACACATACAGGATGTATACAGGTTTCCTGTGCCAACCAGAATTAATGTCACTTTTCGTGAGGTATTTATGGTGTGTAAACAGGTCTAATATCAGAAAATAACTCAAAAAACAACCCATGTCAAGGATCAAAGCTGCATTCAACCTAATGCAAACATACAGCAGCAAACCCTTTCCTTGGACAGTAATTTTCATCTTATTTTCCAGTAAAAAAAAAAATATTTAAGCATGCAAGATCAATTTACTTGAAACTCAAAAACTAGAGTTCACCCAAAAATGAAAATGTCATGCCATATAAGATGTAGATGAGTTTGTTTCTTCATCAGATTTGGAGAAATGTAGCATTGCATTACTTGCTCACCAGTGGACCCTGAATGGGTGCCGTCAGAATAAGAGTCCAAACAGCTGATAAAAACAATAATCCACACCACTCCAGTCCATCAGTTAACGTCTTTTAAAACTAAAAGCTGCATGCATGTAATAATTGTGCTTAACCCCTAACACGTGTCACATGACAGTATTTCCTACGATTTGTGTTGCATATACAGTATCTTGCATCAGATCAGTCAGAACCCTGCACTGATAAGCATCAGTCTGTTTGCTTTCTGGAGTGCAGTGCACTTCATTAATAAAATCAATCTGTACACGTCTGATGCTCTGGGCTCAGATCTGGTGATGTACCAGAAGGCAAGATTTTATCAATGACTCTGTAGTGTCTCGGCACGAGCTAATTTTCTCTCGCTCAAAAGGCAGTAAGAGCATAATGCAGATAAATAATAGAGTGCACCTTTGGTTGAGTGAAGACCGTCTGGGGCCATTTTACTTTGCCCTGGAATGTACACCTCATACAAAGCAGAAAATACAAGTATATTATTCACTGAAACCCTTGATAGGAATCTTTTCAAGGAATCTGTTCAACAGTAGACTTTACATAGAATGGATGAGATTAGCAGTTCTTTTGTGTCAAAAACTTGCACCACGATGCTATGCATGGCATTTTTATTGTATTTTCTGTATTTTGTTTTATGGACCATCTGGGAAAAATCTAAAATCATTTAGTCATTCAGCACAAAAACTGCAAAGTGAGTTATGAAACAAACTGTATTATGTAACACATTGATGGAACACAAGAAAGAGTGTTTGTATACAGCAATAAGTTGAGTAACTTTTTTGACACAATATTGTTGTGTATCTTCAAACATCTTTATCTTCGTAAAGACAGCTATTTGTTTTGCCCCGAGTGAATCCATGCTCTTTTGCAGTTCAGTTCATGCTTCAGTCAGACACTCACATGCTTTGTTCCTCAATGAATCAGTGATTTGAATGATTAGATCCAATGAACGATTCGGTGACTCACTCATAATGACTGCAAGTTGTTTTATCCCTCTGAATCAATGTTCATGAATGGTTCAGTTCATAGGTTAAGCAGATGCTTCAGACTCTTGCATTCTTTGTTCCTGAATGAATCAGTGTTTTGAATAAATCAACTGAATGAACGATTCAATCACTCACTCATAAAGACAGCCATTTGTTTTGTCGCTAAGTAAATCCATGCTCATGAATGCCTCAGTTCATAGATTAAGCAAACACTTTAGTCTCTCACCTGCTTTGTTCCTGAATTAAATCAGCGTTTTGAATGAATCAGTTGAATGAACGATTCAGTAACTCACTCATAACGACAGACAGTCGTTTTATCCCTGTAAATCTGTGTATGTGATGCATCAGTTCATTGGTTAAGCGAATGCTTCAGTCACTGACCTGCTTTGTTCCTGAATGAATCAGTGTTTTGAATGAATCAATTGAATGAGCTATTCAGTGAGTCACTTGAAAAAACAGCCATTTGTTTTGTCCCTGATTTAATTCATGCTCATAAATTCTTCATTTCATAGGCTAAGAGAACACTTCAGTCACTCACCTGCTTTGTTCCTGAATGAATCAATGTTTTGAATGAATCGATCGAATGAACGATTCAGTGACTCACTCATAACGACAGCCAGTTGTTTTATCCCTGAGTGAATCCATGCTCATGAATGGTTCAGTTCATAGGTTAAGCGAATGCTTCAGTCGTTCACCTGTTTTGTTTCTGAATGAATCAGTGTTTTGAATGAATCGATTCAATGACTCACTCGTAAAGACAGCCATTTGTTTTGTTGCTGAGTGAATCTGTGTGCATGAATGCTTCAGTGCATTGGTTAGGGAAAGCTTTAGTCAGTGAATCAGTGTTTTGAATGAACAATATAGTGACTCACACATAACGATAGTCACCTGTTTTATAACCTGTGAATCTGTTCTTTGTTCCTGCACCTGCTTTGTTTCTGCATGAATCTGTGTTTTGAATAAATTGATTAGATTAACGAAACAATGACTCACTTATAATGACAGTCAGTTGTTTTATCCCTGTGAATCTGTGTTCGTGAATGTTTCAGTTCATCAGTTAAGTGAATGCTTCAGTCAGATACTCACATGCTCTTTTCCTAAATGAATCAGTGTTTTGAATGAACGATCCAATGGCTCACTCAGTTGTTTTTGTCGCTGTGAATCCGTGTTTGTGAATGCTTCAGTACATCGCTTAAGTGAACGCTTTAGTAAGATATGCTTTGTTCTTGAAGTAATTAGTGTTTTGAATGAATCAGCTGAATGAATGATTCAGTGAGTCACTCATAAAGGGAGCCAGTTGTTTACCTGTACAACAATTCAACAAGTTTTTGAATGAGTCTAGCGAATGCTTTAGTCAGTCACTCACTCATCTGCTTTATTCTGTGATGGAACACTCGCATTTTAGCCAGAAGCAACAGTTTGAAGTTAAATGTCTTAATGACAGATTTGTTTCTTACAAACACACAGCTTTTCACTTCGCAAGATGTTAATTGACCTGCTTTGTCACCTGTTTTGTTCCATAATGAATTAATGTTTTCAACAAATTGGTTGGGTGAATAATTCAATGATATGCTGATAAAGACTGTAGTTGTTCGTGTTTTTGAGTGAATCAGTTGAAAGAATGCTCAAATACGCTCACTTGTCGCCACCTACTGGTGCAACGCAGAAGTCGCTAAAAAGACTCCTAAATGATGCAACTAACCATTGTAGAATTATAATTTGTTGGTTGTTGAAATCGTTATTCCAATTTTAAGTACTAGTAATAGTGATACTTGCCCTGACAAGCACTGCTAGCCAATAGATAGTAGAAATATTGTGCATATCTACAGAGTTGAAGAACAGCAACCGTTTAATAAGGCATGTTATGAGTGAAACAGACAACCAGTGACACGTCGAACAATGAACTAGACATTTATAGGCAATTTCTACAGATAAATCTTGGCATAATGCCTGCAAACAAGTCCAATTTATAAACCTCTCACTGCTCCATGGTGGGTTGAGAAGAGATTCCAGCGATCCCATTCAGTCACTTTCAGAAAATCCGTCCTTCTGGTTGGTACAGAAAATACCAGAACAGCTTAGTGGAGGATTAGACTTGCACCTGGTCCCCAATGAATTATCTAACAGTGTTAAAACTGAAAAAGTGAACTGTGCGGCGAGCCAGAATGAGATTTCCATGCAAATTGTTGGCTTCATCTTCCTCCTCCTTTATAATAATCCCGACTCAATCCATCCCTCAGTTCGAAATGTGCCTAAATCTTCATTCTCTCAGAGTATTTTAGTGGTGTTGCGTATGCTAAACTGACTCTCTGTGCATAATTCCAGGTGATCGACATTAAGGAGAAGCTGAAGGAGTCGAAGAAATTCTGGTCGTCGCTGCCAGACAGCATCTGTGCAGAGGACGAAGTGACTGACCCAGATGAGGAGCAGTGCTGGAACAGTCACACGAAGGGAAGGTACGACGGTCACCTTCAGACACAGATTCCCTTGAGTCGCATTGCAGATTGTTGTGTTTCAATGACACCTTCCGTGGTAATTGTTTTAGCGATAATAGGTCATAGGAAAATACAAAACACGCTGTTGGCACAATACAAGGTTGCTGTTTGTCCAAGAAAAAAACATTACCCAACTTTTTTGGTTATCTAAAAAAAAAAAAAATCAGTGTAAATGTGCTAATATTGTATTATCCACTGGTAAAATTAAATTAAATTAAATTAAATTAATATTTCTGAAAATTTTACACTGGTTAAAAGTTCAAGTTTGGAATCATTTCATTCAGCAAGGATGCTTTAAATTGAACAAATGTGAGAGTAAAGACATTTGCAATGTAATATCCAAAATTCAGCTTTGCATTACAGAAATAAATTACATTTTAAAATATATTCAAATAAAGAAACAGCTGTTTTAAATTGTAATAATATTCCACAATATTAGATTCAATAAAATGTATTTTAATAAATTAAATGTACTTAAATAAATTAATTTTGCCTATAATTTCTCATTTTAAACTTCATCACAGTTACGTTTTAAATTTTATTTTAGGCAAAAAACTAGTTGCATAGCATTTTGATTTATTATGTTCAATAAATTCAAAACAAATGTATTGAAATAAATTCTATTTAAGTATAATTTCTGAAAATTCAGCTTTGCATCACAGGAATAAATTACATTTTAAAATAAATTAAAATGGAAAACAGCTATTTTACTTTGTAATAATATTTCACAATATTAGATTGTTCAATAAAATGTATTTAAATAAATAAAATGTATTTAAATATATAAATTTTGCCTATAATTTCTAATTTTAAACTTCATCACATTAAACTTCATTAAATTTTATTTTAGGCTAAAACTAGTTGCATAGTGTTTGGATTTATTATAAATTCAAAATATAAATGTATTGACATAAATGATTTTTTACTGTAATTTCGGAAAATTCAGCTTTGCTCACAGGAATGATGAATGATTCAAATTGAAAGCAGCTATTTTAAATTGTAATAATATTTCACAATATTAGATTAAAATGTAATAAAATAAAATGTATTTAAATGAATTAAATGTATTTAAATATATAATATTTTTCCATTTTAAACTATCACAGTTAAGTTTTAATTTTATTTTAGGCAGAAACTATTTGCATAGATTTATAATGTTCAATAAATTCAAAATAAATGTATTAAAATAAATTAATTTTGACTAATTTCTGAAAATCACAGGAATAAATTACATATTTAAATATATTCAAATAAAGAAACAACTGTTTAAAATTGTAATAATATTTGTAATAATATTAGATTACAAATATTGTAATAATATTAGATTGTTCAATAAAATGTATTTAAATAAACTAATTTTGCCTATAATTCCTCATTCTAAACTTCATCACATTTACCTTTTTAATTTTATTGTAGCCAGAAACTAATTGCTTAGTGTTTTGATTTATAATATTCAATAAAGTAAAATGTATTTAAGTAAATAAAGTTTGACTATAATTATCATTTTAAAATTCATCAATAAATTCAAAATAAATGTACTGAAATAAATTAGTGTTTTTTACTATACGTTTTGAAAATTCATCTTTGCATCAAAGGAATAAATTACATTTTAAAATATATTAAAATAAAGAAACAATTATTTTAAATTGTAATATCACAACATTAGATCAGTAAAATGTATTTAAATAAATTAAATGTATTTAAATATACAATAACTTATTTTAAACTATCACAGTTACCTTTTTAATTTCATTTTAGGCAGAAACTAAGGTAGAAAACTTATTTTGACTATAATTTATAATAAATTACATTAATACAAAATAAATTGCATTTTAAAATATATTCAAATAGAGAACATATGTTAAACCGCAAAGAATATTTCACTATATAAAAAATGCAGCCTTGGTCAGCAGAAAAGATATTTTTCCCCAAAAAAATAAAAATAAAATAATAAACTTTTGCATGGTTATGTATATTAATATGTGAGGCTGAGATGTTGCATCCATAAACAACTAAACTACTTTGTGTTTAATAACAACTTTTTAATAAGTTCTTCTTTGTCTTGACTTGTTTGGAACAAGTGCACTGACAAGCTATCAATGCAACACATTAATTTAGTGTGATTATTATTAAAAAATGGTGCAAGACTTGAGATGCAATGAAATGCCCAAAGACAGCAGTTTGCATGTCACATGAGAGTTTCTTAAACAGCATTTAAGACAGATACATCTGGTATAAAAAGCAAAAAAAGGTTGTGAATGGATTGACAGGGCTGTGGTTTTACAGTAGCTCATTCCTTCAGTTCATCTCAGTTCTCAGGAACACGCCATGATGTCTGTCACTCCGTCTGCCCGCCTTTGACAATAAGCCAGACGACTTGGCGGAAAACCAGTGCGCTTTTCAGTCCTCCACAAGTGATAATATCAGCAGATGGTGCAATATAAGATGTGTTTCATTTTCTTTCCAAGCGGCCTCATCATGTAAATGACCCGTACTGTGTGAAGAGGTGTTTTTTTTTTTTTTTTTTTTTTAGAGCACCTAAAATCAAATTAATGCAGATGATAAGACTTGGTGGAGCTGAAATACATGTGATTTTTTTTATTTAAATTTTTTTTTTTTTTCACATTTTTCAGATCTGGTCTCCACGGAGTACAACCGTCTCATTATTGGCTAATTACTGCTTAAAAACCACACAGATTGCATTTGAATGGGAGCACATTTGCGATGCCGCAACCTGGGAGCATTCAACAAGTTTCATTTATTTTTTCCACAAAGCACCACCTGAAATATTAATTAGGCACAAACAATTACCTCTTGCTAAAGCGCTTATTAGGAGATTAGATCTCAATAGAGTTCGTTGCATGCATAATGCTGCAACATGTGTTTATACTGACTCACAGGGTTCGGATAAAAAGGCAGAAATTCAGCAAAGGCAAACATGATATATGCAAATAATTCAGTGCAAATCACAGACTCTATAGACGTCATTGTGCACAGTAGATCATTCAAAAAGATCACTGTGACTATAATTTCTTATTTTAAAGTCCATCATAGTTACCTTCTGAATTTAAGCCAGAAACTGATTGCATAGTGTTTGGATTAATGATGTTCAATAAATGTATCAATAATTAAATGTATTTAAATAAATTCATTTTAAATATAATTTCTTATTTTAAAACTGTTCACATTTGTACATTTATTTTAGGCAGCAAATAATGTAATTTGGCTGCATAGTGTTAGTTTTTTTTTTTTTCCAGAAACTGGTTGCATAGTGTTTGGTTTGGATTTATAATGTTCAATGAATTATATATATATATATATATATATATATATATATATATATATATATATATATATATATATTAAATTAAGTTTGAGTATATTTCTCTTTTTAAACTTTAAACAGTTACGTTTGTATTTTTATTTAATTTTATTTAATTTTATTTTATTTTATTTTATTTTATTTTATTTTATTATTTTCCCAGAAACTGGTTGCATAGTGTTCGGATTTAGAATGTTCAATAACTGAAAAAAAAGAAAAAAGAATATTTTAATAAATTAATTTTACTATATTTCTAATTTTTTTAAAAAAAAAAAAGTTAAAAAAAAAAAAAGTTAAAAAAAAAAAAAAGTTTTTTTAAATATTATTATTATTTTTCTGGGCAGAAAATGGTTTTATTGTGTTTGGATTTATAATGTTAAATAAATACATTTTCACTATATTTCTCATTTTAAACTTCATAACAGTTATGTTTGTATTTTTTACTTTATCAAACTTTATCAAAGTTACTTTTATTAATTCATGTTTATTAATTTAATATTAGTGTTTGGATTTATAATATTCAATAAATTCAAATAAATGTATTTAAATAAATTAAGTTTGACTATAATTTTAAACTTCATCAAAGTTAATTTAAATAAATGTAAATAAATGTAAAAATTGGGAATCTTCCATTGACATTGTTAATAGATCATTGTTACGACGTTACAATGATCTAATTTACAACAATGGTATATTTACCAGATTTACATATTTATTCCATTTATTTATTTTTACATTTATTTATTTTTTATTTATACATACATACATACATACATACATACATACCAGTTAAACTCTTGTAAACTCCAGTAAAAAACTTTCTTGTCTTTTCCTGGGCAAGCAGTGCAAGTATTTAGACAAAATTAATTACTAAATAAATAAATAACTTGTATATCAGATCTTCATATGCTAATGCCCATTTACCACAACTGTTTTATAAAACCTGTTAACGCAAAGCCTTTCTGATTAGCTTAACTAAAACACTTTTATTAGCTGCCTTGCAAGCACAACATTTCCTTCAAGAAATGCAGACTAGTTGTAACGTTTGCACCTTTTCAACCAAGGTGATTTTTACGCTATAGGTGAAAGTGCAGCTTGCAGCCTGGCATTATTCTTGTGTTCTACAGCGCAGGGCGACGCAAAAACGCTGACTTCTGATGCACGTAGTGCGAGTGAATATTGCAAATGAAGTCATTCTGCACACAATGTAGAGCTGCAGGGCATGTTAATGTGAGTGTGAGAGGTGCTGATCCTGCTAAAGTCACTCTTGATGGGGTCACGCTTAAGTCAACAACAACAACACTTCATCACGTGACCAGCACAAATGCACCGAAAAATTAAGGTTTTATTATATTCGGCTGAAGATGCTTTTCGAGGCACATCAATTGGGCATGTGTTTGCATAAATTATGATTTTTGTTTAATTTATTACGTTTTTGCACATAAATGCATTTGCGTTTGCGTGTCTCTCGACTTGCTTTTTAAGATTTGTCATCAAATATAGATCATATCAAATCACTGATTCAAAAAAGTGAATCATTTATGTGTTTGTTGAACCCCGACTGTGCAAATAAAATATTCCCACCAAATGTTTGTTTGCTGATTTCTAGATACTTCCCTGAAGTTGTAAAAGACGGCCTCACGAACCAGCTCAATAACCCGGAGGTGGAAGTGGACATCACCAGACCGGACACCTTCATCAGACAGCAGATCATGACCCTGCGAGTGATGACCAACAAGCTCCGGAACGCCTACAACGGCAAAGACGTCTACTTCCAGGACTCCAGTGAGTCGCTTCACTTGAAAAATCTATCTGCATCAGTTCAGATCATGCATCTTAATGTGCAAAAAAGCCTAAAATTTAAAAAATATCAATAAAAACCTACTATCGTATAGAGTTTTTTTCACAAAATAAGACAAAGCATATATATGTATCAGCTTTAATGCACTTATCAAAATAACAAAAGCAGTCATGCCAAAAATTTCTGGTTTAATGACAAAAAGAATTACTTAATCATTTAAAAAAATTAAAATACTAATATAATAATATACTTTAACTTTAACTGGATATATATATATATATATATATATATATATATATATATAAAGTGCAATGTATATATTACATAAAATAAATATTTATACATTTCTTTCAATCTCTTACATACATAATAAATATTTTATCATCCAAAAAAGGAAAAATAATTAATTACAATTAATTTTTTTGTAATATGTGCATTGCATTATTTATATATATATAAAATAATGTGTAATGTATTTATTACATAAATATATATAATGTATATATTTATACATACAACTCAGCAATTTCTTACATATGTAATAAATATTTTATCATCCAAAAAATAAAAAAATAATTAATTACAAAAAAGATTATACAGTATAATCTTTACCTACCAGTATATATTCAACAAATCAACTGAACATGCAGGAAATAAATAAAATAAATATTTAATTATCAAAAAAAAAATTTATAATAATAATAAAAATAATGATAATAATAATAATAATAATAAGTTATTCATTTTTTTTTTCAGGATGGACAAAAAACAAACAAACAAAAATTCTATTTATTTTGTATTTTTCCTAAAATATTATTTCTAAAATATTAGAAGTCCTATTACTATATATATTATCTATCACACGTTTGTATTATTATATTATGTTAATATTATATTTTAAATTATACTTGATTCTTAATCTTAATACTTAAACTTATAAAGAACTTAATGACTGCATTTTGAGTTTTTTTTTACAATTATTTTTTTATTATCAGTTGCTAAATTTTGTATGTTTAATTTTACATTTATTTTTAATGCTTTATTATTATTATTACTACATGTTTTTTATGAGATCATATTTATTTGTATTAATTTCTTTATTATTTAATTCATCTACTGATTTCTGAATTGATTTCTTGAATGATTATTAACTGGTCCCCATATAGAGTTCCTCCTGATCAACTCAAACCCCAGCAAACATAAATGGCACCTGAGGACGTGAACATTCCCAAACCATCTAGCGTCAAATGTGACCCGACCCTCCGTTATCATAATTCAGCTTCCTGTTGGTGTGGCTCGCGGGCGGCTCTCTGTTTGTGACAGACGAGGGATCTCATTTCACTGACTCTGGCAGAGGGTCTAGACGCGAGTGACGCTTTCTGACGCCGTCGTGTGATTAATGGAGTCGGCGGGTGGCCGTTTGAGGGATGGGCTGGCCTCTTTACGGGGAATAACACATGCTGGAGAGCTTTTGCATCAGAAAAGGGTGTAAATGCGCATGTCGGTTCCGGCTTATTTTTATCCGTGCAATTGAATCTATTTTCATCTATGCATTATACCGTTAAGAAAGTCAGATCTAAAGTAGGTCGAAACCAAAATAAGTGTCAATAACGGAGCCTATGGTGCATGACTTAAATACTAATGTGTCTCCTTGAGAACAGAGTGCACTGCAATGGAGAGATGAACTTCCTGACTTTTTCACCTTTGAGTTGTTTGTGTACCTCAATATTGCACTGAAAAGTAAACACAAACTCCTATAGGCTGGGAATTTTCCAACTGAACGGAACTTGGAAGTTAGATGTTTTATAACTTATGTAAGTAATAACACTTGCAATGCTAAGGTCATTTGATTTTTTGTATATGTAATTCCTTTTGTTGAATTTTTGCCAGTGTAAGTTGCTTTGGATGAAAGCCAAATGCATACATGTAAACATTTAAGTTTTTCCTTGTTTGTTTGATATCAGGATGGACAAATATATATATATATATATATATATATATTTTTTTTTTATTTTATTTATTTATTTTGGTATTTTAAGTTATTTTTTGTTAGATTTTGCATGCTCCTTTATATTTTTCCTTTTTATTTTGTGCTTTATACTTCTAAAATATTTTAGATGTCCCATTACTACATATATTATATATTACACGTTTGTATTATGATGTTAATATTATATTTCCAGTTATACTTGATACTTAATCTATTTATAAAGAGCTTAATGATTGCATTTTGATTTAATAAAAAAATATATATAAATATACATAGGTTGGAAAAAATAAATTAAAAATACATTGAAAATACAAAATTTTGTAATTGATAATGTGTAAATAATAATAAAAAAACGCAAACATTAAACCCTTTATAACACACATTAATAATGGTATATATTATAAAATATATTTTTTTAAAAAATATGGCTTAATGGTTGCATTGTAATGTTTATATCAACTGCTAATTTTTATGTTGTATTTTCTGTTGATTTTATATTATTTTAAAATATAATTTTTTTATGAAAATGTCACATTATTTTAAAACAGAATTTTTAAATAATATAATACAAAAATTTTAAAATAGCCTGCTGGATAGTAATGGAACGTTTGAAGTGTTTTAAAAATAAAGAGCAAAATTATAAAAGAATATGCAAAATCTAACAAGAACTTCAAAAAAATCAACAGAAAAGAAAACATAAAATGTAGCAACTGATATAAACATTAAAATACAACCATTAAGCCATTTATAAATATGTATTAAGTATATATTAGCATATAAATATAATAAACGTATTACTACAGAAAAAATAATATAAAGGAACATGTTTTTATTTTTTGAAATAAAATAGCAAAATTATAAAGGAGTATAAAAAAGCATCAAAAAATAAATAGAAAATATAACAGAAAATTTAGCAACTGATATAAACATTAAAATAAAACCATTAAGCTATTTATAAATATTTGTTCAGTATCATATATAATGTAAAATATTAACATATGAATATAATAAACATATTAATACAAAAAAATAATAATATAAAGGAACATCTTTTTATTTTATTTCATTTTTTAAATAAAAGAGCAAAATTATAAAGGAATATGCAAAATCTAACAAAAGGCTTCAAAAAAATCTATAGAAAATACAATATAAAATTTAGCAATTAATATAAACATTAAGCTATTTATAAATATGTGTTCAGTATTATATATAATGTAAAATATTAACACAGTAATATAAGAAACATTAATAGAAAAAAATATTTAATATAAAGGAACATGTTTTATTTTTTTTTAATATAAAGCATAAAATAAAAAAAATGTAAAGATGTGTCACATTTAACCAAAGCATTAAAAATTGTAAATACGTTATAAAATGTATCAATTCATAATATGTAAATAATTTTTAAAAGTTCAAATGAATTTATTAATTCCTATATAAATGCATGTTCTATATCATATAATAATGTTTTTTTTTTTTTTTTTTTTTAGATTTTATTTTTAGGTTACTTTTTATACTTTTACGATTTTACATGGGGAAAAAAAATTCCTAGTACATTTTTAGACAGGTTTATTTATGGTTTAATTACGTTTTGCCCCATTTTTCTAAATTTTTATGCAGATTCTTATGCAGACACAAGTTGACTAACATTAGTTTTTTTTTTTTTTATTCCCCAATTTTTAACTGTGTTGAACCTGCACTTTTCAGTGATTTTAAATGCAGTTTGTTGTCATTTCTGTGCATTTCTTCATATATTTACTTGCGTTTCTTTGCGCCAGGTGATGAGGAGAGCGGCTCGGGCAGCGGAAGCGGCTTCACCACAGAACCTGAAGTGGTCCATACGGAGCCGCCGATGCTGGAAGCAGACAAAAGCGACCCGCAGCCACCAACAGACGCGGCGGGCCACCAGCAAACGCCTTCGCTGCAGTTACTATTCGCTGTAACGGCCCTCACATGGCTGCTGCTGCTGCTGCGGTGGAGATAATGGCAGTAGGCGGCACGCGGCCACACGAACATTTAAGACAGACGCAGCGTCGCTCGCGCTGTTAGCCTTTCCCTAACTGGACCGGACGTTTTCCTAAAAAATAAAAATAAAAAATCAAGAAAAAGCCCATGAAAAAAGGAGAGCAAGCTAGCTAGCTAGACGCGAGGAGAAGGAAAAGCGAGCGCAAACCTTTGCATCCTGCTTGTTCCAAAGAATGCTTGGTGCAATCAGAAGCCGACTGCTCTCATTTCTAAACGAAGTTAAAGGAAAAACAAACTTTTCGGATGAAAAGCGATCGCCGTGCAAACGGGATCGCTTTACTTTTTCGGGAACGAATGGGAAAATATGAAAATCTATTTTTGTTTTCCTTTTATACTGCATAAAATGACAACAAAACACGCTTTTTTTTTTTTTTTTTTTTTTGTGTTTCGCCCCTCCCGACTTCATTGTACGATAAAAATCAGACGTTATACAAAAAAAAGTAAGAAAATAAAAAATCTATATAAATCAACTTGTTTATGTACCACTGTGAGAATGCATGGGGAGGTCATGAGTAAATGTTTTTAACTGTGATTTTCACACAATTTTAATGCTTTTACTCTTTTGTTGAAGTGTTTTTGTTGTTATTTTGCTAGGCTGATGGCGGTCATTTTGTAGGACTTCAGATGGTTTTAGGTGAGCGTGAAAGTCGAGTTTTACCGAGGGCTGCTCCTGCTTAATTCAAAATAAATGATCTGTATCTTAATATATAATGGTTTTAGTTATAAAATGTTTTCTTACAGAGAAAGATTTATTTATATTTCTAATATAATTATATATTTTGGCTTTACCAGTTAGCAACTTTTATTCAAAAGCGCGTATCTAACAAAATCTAACAAAATAGCTTGTTTTTTCAGTGCAAACCCATTAATTTATTTTACTTTTCTTTTTTTTTTTTTTTTTTTCAGATGCACCTGATACAGGCGGTTTTAAAATATTCTTACTGAATAAATCAGTTTCCTTTGCCCCGTATGTAATTCTGATTTGGGATAATTTCGATAGTTTCGAAAGCCAGTGTTAAACCCGACTGATTCATGTTCCTTACGCTCATTTATATACTCATCATTGTAATCGATTATGTATGCACAACCCTCATGTACTTCATTTTTTCAGTTTTTATATGTAGCTCACCATATCAGCATTTCATGTATAAACATTTACATTTACAAAATTACTTTGTTGTGAATCAACGGGCCTAATTTGTGAAACTAAAGCAGATTCTATTTTTAATCCAATTATAAACCATATATAAAAATGTCTGTTTTATAGAATGCAACATGCAAAGTGTTTTTTTGAATTTGCATTTTAAACCGATTTGGAGAAATGAAGCATTGCAGTGTAGCATTGCATTGCAGTGAATGGGTGCCGTCAGAATGAGAGTCCAAACATCTGATAAAAACATCACAATAATCCACAAATAATCCACACCACTCCAGTCGATCAGTTAACATCTTGCTAGGTGAAATCCTGAGTGTTTGTAAGAAAAAATTATGTTTTTAACTAATAAAACAGCCATAATGCTTCCTCCAGTGAAAAAGTCTGAATCAGGAGAGAAATCTGCACAGTTACAAGTGAAAACAGTCTAAAAGATTTCTAAACAAATATGTCGTTGGGTTTTGATGTGAGAGGACAATAAAAAATTGACTTTTTCATCAAAGGATGCGTTGTTATGGATAAAGTTAAAACGTCTTGATGGATTTGTTTCTTACAAACATGCAGCTTTTTGTTTAACAAGATGTTTATTGATGGACTGGAGTGGTGTGGATTACTTGTGGATTATTATGATTTTTTTATCAGCTGTTTGGACTCTCATTCTGACGGCACCCATTCACTACAGAGGATTTATTGTTGAACAAGTGATGCAATGCTGCATTTCTCCAAATCTGATTATGAAGCAAACTTATCCACAATTAGGATGTCCTGAGGGTGAGTACATTTCTGCAAACTTTCATTTTTTGGCTGAACGACGCCTTTATTTTAAATTGCATTAAAAAAAAAAAACATTGTTTTGCTTATGTTTCACGAACGAGGCCTGATGAGTTTGAGTCGCTATGAATGTTACAAGGGCACTTTCTTGGTTTGACTTGTATCTGTAGTTATGAATGTTCCCAATCCATTGCAATTGAAATCCGATTTACACGTTGAACAAACTGACAGAATTACCCGTTTTAATGGCTCAGACCTCCCTCTACGAATGCTGGCATGTGTTAATGTATCGTTTTATGACAGCCTCCCCAAACAAACTCGTGCTTTATAGAAGGACGCCGTGCATTCATCCAGAACCGCAAAGCCGCGCTTTATGTTGAAAGCCGCCTGCTAAAACACTCTTTTCATCATTGAAATGCAAAGATGCTAAAGGATCCTCTAACGTCCTCTCCTCGTAGATGCGTGAAGGTTGAATTGCAGCATCAGTGAGGACGTGTTGAATATAGACACACAAACTGAAAATGAAATGTGGAAGTGGGAGAGAGAGAATAAGAAAGAGAGAGAGAGTCCGGTGACGCTCCGCTGCGTCTGGTTTCGAAGGCAGGACAGGAAGCAGAAGACGATGTGCTTTTTGCTCATGCCTGGGTACTTTTGTCTTCCCAGAGAGGTTCAGAAAGCACCTCGGTGGGTTTTGGAAATGAGAAATTCAGTGAGCCAAGAGAGAGGGCGCGTTGAGGAAAGGTCGAACACACAGCTGTGTCTTAAAGTCAACATGAAGTCAGATTTTGATCCCTATTCACTTTGTAACATCTTCCTAGCCCTTGCGCTGTGCTGAAAATCCTTACCTAATTTGCTATTCCCAGGTCAAAAATGACCGGCCTTTTAAATATTGCTTGTAAATCTGTCATGATGCTTTATTATTATCAAATCTTTCAGTTGGCACAACTTTATGAACTGACTGATCGAATGCCCCACTGATCTGAGCTCATGCATGCGTAAAAATTATGCACATATATTGCTTTTTCCACTCAAAAACTGAAGTGCATAAGCTCATTTTTTTCTTTAAGCAACTTTTTTATAATTAGTGTCAGCCTTTCCTACGTTGGATAGTCAAGCAACATTTAAATTATACAACGTATTAAAACATTTTAAAGCATTGCAACACATTATACATGGTGACCGTTTCATGCATTAACTGTGGCAGCCCAAAGCTAAAACTAAATTGTGACCCTGGACAAAAAAAAGTCGTAAGGGTCAGTTTTTTGAAATTGAGATTTATGCATCATCTAACTATTCAGTAGCTGAATAAATAAGCTTTCCATTGATGCATGATTTGTTAAGATACAATTATTTGAAAATCTGTAATCTGGGGTGCAAAAAAATAAAAATCACCTTTAAAGCACCTTTAAAGCTGTTCAAATGATGTTCTTAGCAATGCATATTACTAATCAAAAATTAAGTTTTGATATATTTACGGTAGGAAATTTACAAAATATCTTCATTGAACATAATATCCGTTTAATGAAAGTAATATCCTAATGATTTTTGAAAATCGATAATTTTGACCCATACAATGTATTGTTGGCTATTGCTACAAATATACCCTTGCAGCCGTGCAACGTATGACTGGTTTTGTGGTCCAGGGTCACAACTGGCAAAAAGCTAAAACTAACAGTGAACATCACTGAAAACTAAACTAAACTGATGGTACAATTCTGAAATAGATGCAGACCTGAAAAATGTTGCCTAATGAAAAAGTGAGTTTATGCACCTTATTTCTGGATAACTTTGTCACTGTTCACAAGTGAATGAGCTCAGATCAACAATGCATATGATCAGTCAGTTCTAAAAAGATACAAAACCTGTCCTAAATGAAAGAAAACAAGTTGACAAAAAGATGCATCCAAGATTTGATAAAATTAATAAAATAGCAAGAAATTTATAAGCAATTTTTGACTGGGAACACCACAAGTATAACAAGGTTATTGTTAGTCCAATGCTTTTTCTATGTTTGATAGTCAAGCATCCTTTAAAATATACAACATATTAAAACACTGGAAAGCATTGCAACTCATTATACGTGATGATCGTTAATGCATAAAACTATATTGTGACCCTGGACCACAAAACCAGTCATAAGGGTCAATTTTTTTAAATTGAGATTTATGCATCATCTGAAAGCTGAATAAATAAGCTTCCCATTAATGTATGGTTTGTTAGGATAGGGCAATATTGGCTGAGATACAGTTACTTGAAAATCTGGAATGCAAAAAATCTAAATATTGAGAAAATCGCCTTTAAAGTTGTTCAGATTAAGTTTTTAGCAATGCATATTACTAATCAAAAATTAGGTTTTGAAATATTTACAGTGGGAAATTTACAAAATATCTTCATGGAACATGATCTTTATTTAATATCCTAATGATTTTTGGCATAAAAGAAAAATTGGTAATTTTGACCCATATGGCCATTGCTACAAATATACCAATGCAACTTATGACTGGTTTTGTGGTCCAGGGTCACAGTTGAGAAAAAGCTAAAACTAACAGTAAACATTAATGAAAACTAAACTGATGGAACAGTTCTGAAATAGATGCAAACCTGAAAAAATGTTGCCTAAAGAAAAAGTGAGTTTATGCACCTTCAGTTTTTTGTTTGAAAAAGCATTATTTCTGGATAACTTTGTCACTATTCACACAAAAACTGAAGTGCATGAGCTCAGATCAACAATGCATATGATCAATCAGTTCCAAGAAGAAATACAAAACTTGTGCTAATTTAAAGAAAACAGCAATTTTTTTTTTTTTTTTTTGTAGACTGGTCATTTTTGACTGGGAATACCACAAGTAAAACAAAGTCGTTGTTAGGCCAATGATTTTTCTATGTTTGATAGTCAAGCAACATTTAAAATATACAATGTATGAAAACATTTGAAACCATTGCAACTCATTATACACAATGATTGTTAATGCATTAATTTTAGCAGCCCAAAGCTGAAACTAAACTGTGACCCTGGACCACAAAACCAGTCATAAGGGATTAAATTTAAATGTATGCATCATCTGAAAGATAAATAAATAAGCTTTCCATTGATATAAGGATAGGATAATATTTTGTTTGAGGAATCAGAGGGTGCAAAAAAAATCAAAATATTGGAAAATCACCTTTAAATTTGTTCAAATGAAGTTCTTAGAAATGCATAATACTAATCAGTTTTAATATATTTACGGTAGGAAATTTATAAAATATCTTCATGGAACATGATATTTACTTAATACCCTAATGATTTTTGGCATAAAAGAAAAATTGATCATTTTGACCCATGCAATGTATTTTTTGGCTATTGCTACAAATATACCCGTGCCACTTATGACTGGTTATGTGGTCCAGGGTCACAATTGGAAAAAAGCTAAAACTAACAGTGAAAACTAAACTGATGGAACAATTCTGAAACAGATGCAAACCTGAAAAATGTTGCCTAAAGAAAAAGTGAGCTTATGCACCTCAGTTTTTAGATTGAAAAAGCATTATTTCTGGATAACGTTGTCACTGTTCACACAAAAATTGAAGTTAATGAGCTCAGATCAACAAACCCTATGATCAGTCAGTTCCCAAAAAGTAATGCAAAACCTGTGCTAATTGAAAGATTACAAGTTGACAAAAAGATGCGTCCAATATTTGATAAAATTACGCCATGGCAAGAAAATTACAAGCAATTTTTTGTAGGCTGGGAACACCAAAAGCATAACAAGGTTATTGTTTGTTCAGTGCTTTAACATTAACTAGCATTTGCAGGAAAAAAAGAAACTTTCTTTCCAGGTCAAAATGGCCTGAACACAACATGAGGGCTAAATGAAATATTCACTTTAAAAACATGTTTTTTTTCCACTCAAAGTGAACATTACAGAGGTAAAATGGGTAATTTAATGCTGACTTTAAGTGTTGGATGTGAATGCAAAGGAAATGCAGACTGATTTCCAGAAGGTACAATTCATTAATGCTTATCAAATGCCAAGCTAACTTTATTTTAAGAAAGTCAAAAGTGGTTGAGGGTCTCAAAAGGGCTGGTCGCTACATAGATCGCAAAGGGACGCGTTAGCGCAAAGACGGACGTTTTTTTCCTACGCTTTCTCTTCCGTTGCCCGTTCTTGTGCGCTCCTGTCAGAATATGAAGACGAAGCATGTCATGTAAAACTTTTCCTAATAGCTTGCGTGTTTCTACTTGTGGTCTGAATGTATTTGGCTTTTCTCTATCGTGCGGAGATGGTGTCGATTCAACGGTAACGCCTGTTTTATTGGTCTCGGAGGATGCGAAGACTAAGCCGTCCATCCGTCAAATGGATTTTATTTTTCATGTTTTAATGTGTTTGATGGATACCAGAAACCAGATCCAAGCACTCGGAGAGAATCTGTTTCTATAGTTTCGATTTCTTTTTTCACATTGCACTTTGAAATTGAGTTCCACATTCAGATCTTTATATGAGTGACGAAATGAGAAAAAAAGAAAAACGTTTACAAGTACAAGCCATGTCAAATACATGTTTGAAACACTTTAAGAAAAGATTGTGGTCTGAAAGTGAACATTGTTCCTACTGAAGCACGCTGCTTTGAGCTACTATAGGTGACGTTTTAAAGCGACGTTTATGTCGTGCAAGCAGACATGCCTTACAGTTTGTTTGTTTTTTGTTTTTTTAAAGAAAAAAGTACTAAATGGATTGCATATTTGGATTTTGTTACTCTCTCTTATATACGGACAAGTAATGAAGGGGTGCAAATAAACATTTTATATGAAAAAAAGACATTGGTTGTTATTTTATGTGTGTGCATGTAAGCTTTAATCACGTGCATTTATGAAACGAAGTCGGTCGTCAATTAGAGATATGCTGGGAACACTCATGCAACCTTTATTTAAGCATGCATCGTTACTCAAGCATTCAATCTGCAGATCAAAACTGATTTCGATGGAAACGCTGATGCAAATTTAGTGAAGGAAATGAAATCAATCAGGCTTTAAGGAATAATTACATGCATAAGAAGTGTTTATGGTTTAATCTGAATGAAATTGCATTTTTAAAACTGCATTATAAAACATGATTAAATTAAGGTTTGGTGAATGAGGGAGTCATCCAAACAAAATCAATCGATTCAGTTGATTCTTTAGAAAGAAATCCACCATTTGCTTGTTTGTTTTTGTGTGCATTTTTATTTTCAATATACTGTTTTGCAGCACCCAATCTTTCTCTCTCCTTGCACACAATTCACAACCGCTAAAATAAAAATATATATTTACGCTGCAGCACTGCAGATTCAGAAAACGCTGCCGTAACCACCTATTCAAGTTTTAATGAACCATTTCTCCTGAAACAATTTACTGGAAACCAAAGGCCTCTGTTGATGTGGAAGAAACATTAGGACAAACCTTCATCTGCAAATTTGGCTCAGATTCGATTTATGTGCACAGGCACAATTTGATGCATTTATGCACCTTTGCTGTGAGTAATTAGAAAAGAGTTTTGCTTATGCACGTTCATTGTGGGCACATTTGACTAAATTGTTCCCAAAGTAGGTGCTGCTGAATACACCTAATAAAGCTGAAATTTTTTTTGCATAAAACTTGGTAAACTCAGTACCCAATAGGTCAGAAACCTAAACTATTATTTCAGATGACTAATTTGACAATTACCACTTAAAATAATCCCTAGCAGTTTGTAAATGATCTTTAAGCTGCAGCATTGTAGGAATAATGGCTGTTTTTTGAGATCCTCTTCATATGAGCATCTGCCACTGGATATTTTCCAATTCTCACTTATGATTTTCAAGCGTTTTGGGCTCAAGGAGGAATCATCTTATATTGAAGCTGCTTTCACAACACAGATTTTTGTATTCAGTTGCGTAGGTGATATAAAAATGTGAATGCTTATGACACCAACTTCCTACAAAACCTGTCAAGAATATGTCTGGGTCAAATCAGACTTATAATACTGTTATGATTATTATTTTTCCAATTCGATCCACCAAAAGAAATTACATGCAGTAATAAAAACCAAAGACACTTTAGCAAAGGGAACACTAATTAATGGTGTTTTTTTTCATGAATATATATATATACAGTAAAGTGCAAACCTAATATCAGTGCTATTTATACTAAATGTTGACTTTTTTCATGTAATGTTAGCTTTTAAAGTACACAATGTATTATAGCATTTTAAAGCATTTCAACTCATTTGACATGATGATTGTTAATGCATTAACTTTGACATGCAAAAACTGAAAAAACTAAAAAAAAAAAAAGAAAAGAAACACTGAATTAGATAACAGTGAATATTACTGAATACTAAACTAAACTGATTTTTGGGACACTTCAAAAATAGACCAAGAAATTTATATAAAAATTCAAAACTGTAATACTTTACCAAACAAAAAAAAATATAAAAAAATTAATTAAATTAAAATTAATTTTAATAAAAAATGAACCATAAAACATAATGAGAATAAAACTAAATTCAACGATGCCATAAAAAAGCTAAAACTAACAGTGAACATTAACTAATACTAAACTAAACTGACGTGACCACAACAAAAAAGATGTGATAATTCTTTAAACATTCATAAAACTAATACTTTACCTAGTAACATTTATAAAATAAACAAAATAAAACTTGAAATTATTAAATTAAAAAGTTGATGTAATGTCAACTTTTTCTACGTTAAAAAAAAAAGAAAAGAAAAAGAAATACATTAGACATGCTGACTGTTAATGCATTGATTTTTGGATTTGCAGTCCAGAAATACTAAAATATCTCAAATAAAATCAATATACACTAAAAGGCTAAAACTAAACTCAAAAAATTAAAATAAATAAATAAATAAAATAGATTCAAAACTAATTATTTACTGATGACATATTTGCAAAATATATATGTTTGTTTGTTTTTTAAATGTTGCTTAAAAGACAAAGTTCATCTAAACCCCACAAAGCGAATAATGTAATTACTAAAAAAATAACAATACCTAGTGTATGACGATAACCAGTAACCCAAACCATTTTAAATACCCTAAAACAGCAATGCAAATTAATAAATGTTATACTTTGTACTGAAAAGACGTTTTTGCAAAGTTAAAGGGACAATGTCAAAATGATCACGAATCAGGTCTCTTTTTTTGGAGTTTAATCATGTAACTCAAACTAAAGTTAAATGAAACTAAAGCCAATGACTCCATGACCCCGTCGCCCGCATCTCATTATTTCACAGCGCACGCCTCGGCTAATGACCTCACAGGTCATAAAAATCATCAGGTGCCAGAGACCATCTGAATATTTGATATGATAAATTGGAGTTCCAGTTGAATTATACAGAGCATTACACTGGAACACCCCGTTATGAAATATTGATGACATCATTTCCTTTTTTAACAGACCCCTCAAACGACTCGAATATTTTGCTCTTGTGATAAAATCTCATCCAAAACTTACACAATTGCACTGTACTCCCTGTATAGGCATCTATGTCGGCAGGTAGGCAGATCACTTGTTTTTAAAACAGAAATACAGAAATTCAATATCTCTCTTGACAGCAAAAATGTTGTATGACATTAAAATAAATTGTAGAATCTCATGCATTATATTGTTGCTGTAAGGCAACATAACTATGACTTAATCAGGAGTTACAGATACTTGGCAACCCGTTGGAGCTTTGCACTCGTTTGATGATTCCCAGTGTGTTTCTGACTGCAATCTGTTTTCCCTCAATAATTTTCCGGGTTTAACATGTATGGCGTGCCAAATCCATTGCCTTTTCTTTTTAAAAAAACAGCCCCCATTCCAGTTCATTTATATGCCGACTTCATTTATTTAAGAGATAGTGGGCGGTAAAAATGGAAGGGCACAATATTAAGGATATTAAGGTCAGAATGTACAAAGCGATTGTGCGCTTTCATAATACCCTTCGTTTCTAGACTAATTGGGAATGGCCTTTGACTTACAGCTAATAGCACAGGGATATTGGAGACACAGTAATTCCCATGGAAATAAGGGAACGCGTAATAAAATTAAATCTGAGTTTTCAATTTTCCAGTCCCATTAGAGTTTACAAACTAAATGGGTTCCTGATTTCACATGCAGGCTAATGAATTTCAAAAATAAGCTGGAGAGGGGAATTTAAATACGGACGCTTTCCCACTGGAAGATCGTTCCACATAAACGTGGCCTTGTTTTATCGTACACGGAAAACAAGGTGGAGGTCAGACTGATTTGAAAGAGATTCAAATTTTATTGTTTGCAACTGAAAACATGAGCAAAAAGCCAAAACTGATGGAAAGACTACCGAAAGAATCATCTGATGTAGTATTATATGTTAAAGATGTAAAATAAAGCAATTATTTGTGATTAATCAAATAATGTTTTTATTTGTAGTTACTTTTTACTGCACTGTGTTTACAATAAGAAAAGAAAAGAAAAGAAAAAAGAAATCAAATGTAATGCCACACAGGGACTTCTGGGAACAGTTACTAATGCACAATATATATAAAATCTTGAAAATAAGAGGCAGAGAGGCAGTAATCATTTTAATTTTAATAATTTTAAACTAATAATTTTTTGCAAGACTGTTCAATGTTTAGCAATGCCAAGAACTTTAATAAGTTTTTCTATTTTTCTATTTGATTTTCAAAGCTTATATTGTGATATAGGCTTTGCATTATTTGCCTTTTAAAACGGCATGAACTAACAATAAGCAATATAATTTTACAGCATTTCTTAGCCTCTGTTAACCTAGTAAATCAAAATATTCAACCTCATGTTTGTGCATTAATTAATGTTAACATGTATAATGTTTGATCTTAAAAATGTAAATGTTGAGATGCTACATGAAATGCTAAGATGAATAAATTGGTAATACTTCACAATAAAGTTAATTAGTTAACATTAGTTTTACAGTAGTCATTACTTTATTGTACATCTGCTTTTTTTTTTTTTTTTGCACTATAATTTCCATTGTATATTTTCTTGCATATATTATATTTATGTTATAGTGTAATGCTGCTGGTTGTTGAGAGCTACCAAACTAAATTTCATTGTATTTTTTATAATGACAATAAAGTTTCTATTCTATTCTATTCTATTCTATTCTATTCTTAGTTAACAAGAACTAAGAATGAACAATGAACAATATACTTCCACAGCATTTATTAATCTTAGTTAATGTTCATTTTAGCATTTACTAATGCATTATTAAAATCACAAGTTGCGTTTGTTAACATTAGTTAATGCACTGTGAACTAACATGAACTAACAATGAATGACTATTTGTATTAACTAACACTAACAAAGATTAATAAATAGTGTAACATTTTGTTCATTGTTAACAAATGACACCTTATTGTAAAGTGTTACCAATAAATTCTGTAGAAGTGTTGTTCATTGTTAGTTCAGGCAGGTTAACTAAAGTTAACAAATGAAACCTTATTATTTAAGTGTTACTCAAATCTCAGATATGATTAACAAATGTTGCGTAGAAATATGCTGGGAACTTGCACAACATTGTTTGGATAACTCTATTTGGAAAGTTGAACAAACATATGAACAAATACTTCATTATCTACGTAAGATAAACAAAATAATTTTTGTTATTAACATGTTTAAAATGTTCTGTCTAGTTTAGACAAAATAATAAACTGATTTCAGCTGCTTTATATTAGTTGAGAGGAGATGTTTGCAGTGTAATAATATGCAACAAAATATGAACAAAAAGTCTTTTGCAAAATCTTTGCCAGACTGTCAGCTGTTATGTTTAAGCATTCAAGTATTGTTTACAATGGAAAATAGCACAATATTAAAGCCTAGTGCACTCCAGTTCATTTTAACATCGCAAATTGCAGCAAATGTTAATAAATCTAAAGCTGAATATGTAAAATGCACACTTTAGCTCAAATTTTCCCTTCAAATATATGGCATGGTGAGTTCTTTAAACATTAGCTTGTCTCATATTTTGATTTTTATTTGATTATTTTTTGCAAAACTTTTCAAAGCATCTCTTCAGAGGATGTTGAACAAGTTCAAAATGCCAAGAAAGAAAAAAGAAAGAAAGAAACTAGAGTAGATGATTTGGAAACCTTGGGAGGAACTCTTTTGTGTCTTTTGTGTCTTTTTACGTCAGTTTAATTTAAGTTTTTCATCACCTACCAATATTTTCTAGTCAGGTACAAAGAAACTACTTTTAAATGAAAGCTTGAGGATTGAGAATGACTATAGCAATTGGTTTTCTCTCTGAATGCAGGTACACACATGCTATTATACTTCTACAGCGGCTCAGAAACTGGCTGTTATCAGTATTCTGTATGCATGATCCAACTTTTTTGGAAAGTTTAGCTTTTCAGTGGCAAAAAGCTATCATCATCCTGTGAATGAAGCTGAATATGTATGCGAGAACCGGCTTTGCCGGCGAATTGAGAGGCGCTCTTGTTTCGAAAAGTGCTACTCGAATAGCAGTTGAAGACATTATGATGAGCTTTTTTTTCCAAAGTGAGATATCCTTAAGAGAATATTTCTCCCAAAAGTGATTCTATCATGTACTCACAACATTCAAAATGATTTTCTTTCTTTTTAGCACGATCTCCAACCTGCACTTTTCCATTACAGTGAAAGCGAACGCAAACTGAAGCTGTCAAACCCCAAAAAAGACAAAAAGGCACCATGTGGTTCATGCAAATGGTGCGCTGTAATTTTCTCCTCCGCCATAGCCGTCAAATCTCATTTGTGCTTCTGTAAAACTTCCAGCACATAAATGGTTGCAACTTACCAAACTACAAACTTCTTATCAGTTAAAGTAGTTCAAGAACAATTCAATCTACTCTTGTGAGAAAATTGTGAGCTATTGCTTTAGTTCACCCAAAATGAAAATTTGCTGAACATTTACTCACCCTCAGGCAATCCAAGATGTAGATGAGTTTGTTTCTGCATCAGATTTGCTCACTAATGGATGTCAGAATGAGAGTCCAAGCATCATCACAATAATCCACAAGTAATCCACATCACATCAGTTAACATCTTATGAAGCGAGAAGCTGTTTGTAAGAAACAAATCCATCATTACGAATGTCAAACCATTGTTAAAAAAACACAAGCCTATATTTATATATCTATATTTCTCTGCTTTAGTGAGCAGTGTGTTTTCAAACTTGCTCTGTATCAAAATAAGCTCCTGTATGTGAAAATGACCTATATGTAATAATTATATGAGCAATATCACACGAATAGAAATGCTAAATGGCCGTATATCAGCAGTAGGTAATCACAGCGTGCCGATATACAGCCATACCGCACGGCTATGAGTGTGATATTGCATTTATACAACAGTTTGACGGCACGAGTGTGTAAATACATAAGAAACAACAACAGAGTGTTTATAAAAACCTGTGTAAATACAAATTTCAGAGTTGACAGTTTAACGTTTAAGGAACGTTGAGTTGCATCATTGAAAGCTTATTGTATTACTGTATTAAAAGCTCACTGTATAGAGTGTTTTCACAGCATGTCATCAAACGGCCATATTAGCGGCATTGAACGTAAATGCCACTGAACAATGAAATCTGCATATTTAGCTGATTATTGCTGCTGAAAATGGTCAATTACTGTCATGTTTTGGGCTGTTCTAATCGGTCGGACTGGGAAAAACATTTGGAGTACTATAGACTGACAAAAGTTATAACAAATCAAGGAGAAGAGTGCATTTGTGGCATTTGTGGTTGGCCAAACTGAACCAGGAATTTAAGGGCAAGAATCTTGACAACATTCGTGTTTGTTATCATCATTTCAAATCAGGTAGGTGAAATATTAGTCTAATATTTTAAAGGGGTCCTATTATGCTCTTTTACAAAGTCTTGATTTTGTTTTGGGGGTGTACTAGAACATGCTTTCATGCTTGGTGGTTCGAAAAACGCATTGTTTTTTAACATAATTTACATTATTACAATACATTTCTCCCAGCCTGGGACAAATGGCTCGTTTAGTTCCGGGTTTAATGAAGGCCCGCCCTCCAAAAAATGAAATGTGTTGTGATTGGTTAGCTGTTCCACTGCGTTGCAATTGGCGAACAGCTTAGACGGTATTTCAGTACTGACACACCCCTTGTCAAAGAAGTATTATTGGACTGAGGAGGAGAAACACCTGTCTATACCGTTCTAAAGCTTGAGAGGATAAATTTTAATATAACTCAGATTGCATTCGTCTGAAAGAAGGAAGTCATATACACCTAGTATGCATGGAGGGTGAGTAAATAGTACGCTACAGTGGTGTTGGGTCCTATCGTCAGCCTGCCAGATCGCCAATTCATGATATTATGGTGCTATTATATTTAATTATTTACATACTTGGTTTCATTGCCCGAAACCAGCTCCAGCATAAGGCTAAAAGCAAAACCCGCCGTGCTTTGGTTCATTGAAGCGGCTCTCCGCGCTGCATTGTTTTAGGCTAATCCCCCACCTCGTCCCAACCCACCCCCCAACAAGTTGAATTTCCGTGGGTGGGATTTAATTTAATGATGTTCTAATGGACCGCGCTGTGACATCATTGCATGTGGAAAACAAACGTTGTAGTCCAAAGGAGCCGTTCGTTGTAGTTCTTGAAAAGGGATTTTTTTAAAAACTAAATATCTCCCTTTGGAGTAGACTTTTTTATGACCAAAGATACACACCACACACTGACTAAAGTTCAAAAAGTGAAAAAGCATAATAGCACCCCTTTAATTAATGCTTGTGCATATCTTTATCACCTGTTAACTTTAGATTGTCAAAATATTGCACCCTTTCCCACTTACTCCTTTCCTATATGATTTAGCAGCTTCCACACATTTATTCCATGGTTTAGACAGCATAAATTAGCAGAACAATGTATTCAGTAGTATATTAACTGTGCAATCCGAAAGTGATGTAAGTGTGAACCCTCTATCATGAGAAAGAGAGACGGAGATCGTGATTACCTGCATCTGATACAGCATTCATTCATCAGCTCAATCTCATATTCACAATAAAACATTAGTTTGAATGTCCACTGAGGACAGCGATATCTTTGTCATACTATCCTTTCATCTGTTAAGGTCAATTTCTGATGACAGCGCTGCTCAGTGCATTTGTTGGCTGCATTTTGCAAGCTGTTGTTGAAAGTGAAAATAACGTCCTTGTTTACAACCAAGTTTCAGTCTCTTTCAATATAAAAGTCTTTCCTGCTGACTCATAAAAAACAGTCTATTGTTGGCATCTAATGGCGGAACAATGTATCTAAAATCACCATCATGAACACACAAACAGTATTTCCCAATACTAAATACTACTATTATTAATATAAAATATTGTTTTTAATAACAACAACAGATTAAAGTTGCTAGGCAATTCAGTCAAAAGTAAGGCAGTGCTCTGATATACTAACTGCCTGTTAGATTTACCCAAAGCGAAGTATATCTCACGTTTAATCACTATAGAGACATCAGAGCTAGCGGCAAATTCCAGAAGAGCTGGGCGAGGTGAGGCTGCTTTTGGCAGGTTCATGAGCACTGAACGCCCGCTGACGCCCTGGAACACACATCTCCACAAATTTACAAACTGCATATTTGAAGTCTAAACAAGTACATTATTACCTAAAACCTCTTAAAACGACATTCCGTGACACAAAACAGTATTATTTATCAAATTATAGTTGATTTGGGCGTTCGCCATGACACTCACTGTGAGAAATACCACAAGCGGAGTGACATAAACGGTGAACAGAAGTTTCATTAATGCGGTAACTGTCCCTTTAAACAGAAGCCCTGTCTCTGTTTTATTGGCTGGTTCCCTGACCTTCTAGACAGGACGTCCCTGTGTTGACATCTGAAACATGCCACTGTTACTTTCACCTGTGTGAAACATGTTTAACCCAGTTCACAGTCCTGACCCTCCAGTTCCCCCGCAGCCGCTGCTGAATGCCGTCCATTATTCCTGTCCCGTTCCCATGACAGACTCGCTGTGTGTCCCAAACCCCGCAGCTCTCCCTCACAGCAGCTCCCGCTGGATGAGAATCCACTGAAAGCAGCTACAGGCAACGAGGAAAACCCCACGGAGCATCTGAACACTGAATACTAATGAACGCCAGCGAACGTGATCGCAAAGAGAAATAAATTTGCTACAACTCTGAATAGTTGGACAAAGTGACCAGTTTTTATCATTATCATCAAAGAAAAGTAGAATCCATAGTTAACTGATATAAACGTAATATTAATTTTACTAACATAGAAATTAAAAATTATATACCTATAAATTATGGTGTAGTTTAGGCTACAAATTATATATATTTTGCACTAGAAAGCGTTAATAATATATAATATAATATAATATAATATAATATGAGTCTAAATATAGTGATACATTTTATATCATAAATAATCATTAACGTATATGAAATAATAATCAATTTTAAATACATAAATAATAAAAAATAAATAATACAGAAAAATAAATAAATACATTTTATACAAAACATTTATTTATTTATTTATTTATTTACACAAATGAAATTATTAAAATAATAATAAAATAAATGAATAAATTTACAAACATGAAATAATAATAATCATAAATACATAAACAATAAAAAACCAATAATACACAAAATAAATAAATACATTAATTAATTCTTATACAAAACATTTATTTATTTATTTATTTACTTACACAATTTAAATTATTACCATTGTAAAATATTTAAATGATTGTATGGAGAAATAAATATTATTTTGAAATAATCATTATCATAAATATATACATAAATAAAAAACAATACTACACAAAATCAATCAATAAATAAATTCTTGTACAAAACATTTATTTATTTATTTATTTGTTTTTTTTTTAAAAAAATGTAATTTAAATGATAAATAAATATTAGAAATATATATTATAGTTATACATTTTATATCATAAATAATGCTTAACATATATGAAATAATCATCATCATCTTAAATACAGAGATAAAAAGAATTAATAACACAAAAATAATAAATAAATTATATATATACACAAACATGGAAATAATAATAATCATCATAAATATATAATAAAATCTCAATCATACGCAGAAATAATAAAATAATCAATCAATAAATATTAATTAATAAAAAAAACATTTTAAATAAATAAAAAAATATCCCAGCTGGAAAGATTCTTACTTCAACCCAATCTGAACTCTACTGAAGTCAGCGAGAGAAGACTTTACAGCGACAAGTGCCAGAGGTCACGAGAGGTCAAGTCTTAAGCATGGCGCATTAAAACAATGAGTCTATAAAGCAGCAGCAGCAGAAAGCGAGGTGCTCTGCTAAATATAGAGTGGCCTTTGAAAGCTGTGGTTCAGCGATCGCTCAGCCTGAGAAACAGCAATTAAACTCTAGCCTGACAGGCCTGTCACGCTGAACTCTAGTCTGCCTCTGGCTCATTTCACCAGACGAGGAACTGCTACTTTTGAGGAACAAAAGAACCGGCATTAAACATACATGGAGGAGCACAGATACTTATTTGGGTGGATTAAACTGGATTAACATGTACATGTTCTCGGCTGATGCTTTCTTATCAAAGGGACCTGCAAAAGGAAGCACGGATATTTTTGTTTTTAAAAGTGTTTTTGACAGTGCATTGTATATTCAGGTGTGTATCAGGTCGTGTGCATAAATTATCACTTCGCTAAGATGTAAATCACAAGCTCAAGGTGTGAAGTTATTTTCAGTGAATATTGTAACATAATGTAGCCAAGCTTTTTAAGTTCACCAGCAAAAAAAAAAGAATAAAACACCTGTGGAAACTGTCGCTCAGATAATTAACACGGCGTGTGTTTTATTCTTCACCGTCGATATGTGGTTCTGACAGTCAGTTTGGGGTAAAGCACGTCGCCTGGTTAATTGTGAACTCCACTGGGTAATTCATTTGCTTCCGGAGAAACACAATAGACGTTTCATGTAGAGCAAAATGTCAAAGGAACTGTACAGCAGGTCTCCAATGACGCTGAATAATTATAGACGGAGACTTGTTGAGTTTTAATTGAGAAAGGAAAACACTGCTCTGATTCTTCTCTCTTTTCCAGCTGCTTACGTGCTACTAAAACAGATCATCTTAGCATATAAGGAATAAATACAGAAAGACATAATTCATTGCAATCAATATTATGTTTAATAATATTTACAATAAAACTACTTTAAATTATATTATTAATATAAAATAATTCAAATAATTTAATAAATAAATAATAATATAAATATAAAAAAATATATTAAATAAAATTATATAATATATTATATAAAAATTAAATAATAAATTATTAATCTGAAATAAATTATATATATATATATATGAAAAGGTGATTCTGAACTGATGCTACTTCTTTGTCTGCCATTGTGAACCGTGTGGAGGACGAATATTTCTTTAGAGATCTTTCCTCAAAGCAATTTGTATTGATTTTTCGCCCACCAAAAATATGATACATATTTGTTAGTGAGCAAACTTAATTTGAAACCATTTTAAGTCATATACGTTATTTGTATGTTGTGAGGAATTGCTTACATTAGTTTGAAGCCTACCAGGAATATTTGTGCCACAGCGAAATATATCTACAGTAGATTTTCCTGTGCATCTATGACCAAATATTGCTGTTCTATCTTTTAATTTAGATTTTTATTACTACTCATTATTAAAAAGTGTATTTTTTTTAGCATTTATATTCAGAAAATTGACTACTTCATGATAAATACATAAATAAAAATTCCCTAAAAAGCAATTTGTATTGATTTTTTTACCCACCAAAAATACGATTCATATTTGTTAGTGAATAAACTTCAGTTGAAACCATTTTGATTTATATGTGTATTTTATAAGAAACTGCTTATATTTGAGGCGTAAAATGATTTGAGGCCTATTATGATTTTTAATTTGGATATTTTTTTATTAAAATATCTTATTTTTAGTATTTTTAATCAGAAAATGATCAATTTTATGACATTTACCTGAAATAAAAAATGTATAATAAAATATAAAAATTTATATTTATTTTTATTAATTAATTATTTAATTAAATTATACAATTTGTTAAAATATGAAAAACTATATAAACAAATATGAATACATATCCATAAAATATAATATGTATTTATTTATTTTTTATTAATTAATTAATTATTTTATTTATTTATTTATTTATACCATTTAAATGACTAAAATTTGATGTATTTGAAATATTTGAAATATTTTAATGATTTATGGATAAATATATGTTATAGTTGTACATTTTATATCATAAATAATGCTTAACATATCTAAAATAATAATCATTATTGTCTTAAAAAAATAATAATAATAAAAAATCTATAATACACAAAAACAATAAAATAAACAAACATATATGAAAATCATCATAATCATAATAATATTTACTTGTTTATTTATACAAAACCTTTTTCATGACAAATAATTAAATAAAATCTCCTTAAAGCAATTTGTATTACCAGTAAAATTATTGATGTTACGACATATAATTAAAATAAAAAACAAATGAAAAAAAAAAAAAAAAAAAGTAAATTGTGTTGATTCTTCACCCACCAAAAATGATTCATATGTGTTAGTAAGCAAACTTAATTTTAAACCATTTTCATTTATATTTATTCAGAATATGAGATATAGCTTTATTTGTTTGAGGCTTACAATGATCAGCTTTATTTTATTTATTTTTATTTTTTTTTCATATTTATTTTTAAGCTATTTTGTTATTAAAATATCTATATCTTTAATATGTACATACTTAATTACAAATTTACATACTTAAATTTAATAGGAAATTCTGTCTGAGCCATTTGTATTGATTTTTCACCAAAAATTATTATTATTATTATTATTATTATTATTTAATAATAATAATACATTTTTAAATCAAAAATATTAACCATTTATTAAATAAAAAACAAAATTATAATAAATAAATTAAAATGTTTGATTGCATATTTGTAAAATGCAAAAAAAATTCTCCTCCAATTACAATTCTTCAAAATGTGTTTTGCATTTTAGTTAATGTAAAATAACAAGTCTGTTAAAAATTACTAAAGACTAAATTTTAGAGCCATATGGAAATTAATTTTATTTTCTCAATTGTTTTGTTTTTGCCATTTTTTTTGTATGTTTGTTTTCAACTTTTATTTTATTTTATTTTATTTTATTTTTATCTTATTTTATTTATAAAACATTTTTTTAAAAGTATATGTAATTTAATGTAAAATTTAACAACAGTCTGTTAAAAATGACTAAAGAAAATTTTAGAGCCATATGGAATTTTTTTTTTCTCAATTGTTTTATTTTTGCCTATTTAATTTGTATGTTTTCAACTTTATTTTATTTTATTTTTTATTTTATTTTATTTTGGCCTTGTAATCTATGACCAGAATAATACTCACTTGACATCTTTGATGTATGCATGGAATAAAAATAAATTAATATAAACATTTTAAAATTTAAATTAATTATAAATATATATATATATATATATATATATATATATATATATATATATATATATATATATATATATATATATATATATATGTATATAATTTGTTTTTGTTTTTTTCTTGTTCAAAAGCCAACACAATACAACACAACTTTAATTTCTTGTTGAATTACACAACTTTATGCATGTTGCAAGCAGCGCCTTGTGTTCATTTTTGGTCTTTTCATTTTAACCATTTTAATTTATTTCTTTTTTTTAACTTTATCACTTGCATCCATGGACTAGTGAGAATCTCTGAGAAGCAGGTCCAGTTGTAAGATCTGATTTTTAGTAGATGTACTCCTGTTTGATTTCAAGCTAAACAACAAAATTCTGTGGAAATCACTGGGAAATGTGCTTTGATGGTTGGTGTATGTTTGTCTTTTTACTCTGAAATGAACAGAAATGTGTCTCTAGGAGTTTAAACCCAGTTTATGCAAGAAAGGTGAATTTAATTTTATTATGCATAGAAGCACATAAATAAATAAATATCTCCTCACCCTATTTGTCAGTGATCTTTCAGTTCAGGCTCTAGCAGGTCTGGGCTTTATGGTTTGAGCGCAGTATCAGACTGCACTTTTCTGACTCCAGATATCCTGGGATTTGTTTAAGCCATTCTTCCAGTCCCGGGAGCCTCTATCAATGGCAGATCTACCGTGGCTTTGACTCCAATGATTCTCTCTAGCTCTGCTTTTCTCCTTCTTCATGTGTCTGTCATGTGGGACCGAGGCACATCCACCATCACGGCCATTTACTGCGGCTTCTGCTCTGCCGTTTTATCTACTGACGCTTGTGGCTTTATATGTGCCAGTACACTCTTAAAAATAAAGGTGATTTAAAAGGTTCTTCAAGCGATGCCATAGAAGAACCATTTTTGGTTCCACAAAGAAGCATTCAGTCAAAGGAAGCCACCTCTTTCTTACCTTCTTATAATCTGAAGAACCTTGTTTTGCCACAAGGAACCTTTTGTGAAACAGAAAGGTTCTTCAGATGTTAAAGGTTCTTCTATGTCACCTTTATTTTTAAGAGCGTATGCTGTTCCAGCTTCATTTTGCATGCTAGGAGCTAGAATTATTATAGTTAACCAAAAAAAAAAACAAACAAACAAAACAAACAAACAAAAAAAAAAACATTAAACATTAAAAATGTTTTCATTACTTAAAATAAAATAAACAAAAACTGTAATGAGATTTAATTTTTAAAATAAATAGATAAATAAATAAATAAATGCTGCCAAGATACTTTTTTTTTTTTTCAATGCTGTTTAAAATATATAATTAAAACTAAAATAAAAATACAATTGTAGGTTTTATAGACTTAAAAACTAACTAATAAAGATGATAAAACTTTAACTACAATTAAAATAAATTATACAAATTTATTTAGCTCAATTCCAAATTTCCACAAATTTTAATAGTATCTTAATAATATAATAACACAAGAACACAGAAATCTGGACTGAATTAATGATAAATTTAGCTACTTTCTTAATCAATATTTTATGCTTTTTTTGTAATAATGTCCAAAAGATAAAAAAGTGCAAAATTATGTAAGACAAACTTGTTTTAATAAAAGGTTTGTGAACTAATTAATTATAATTAATTATATTAATTAATTATAATAAAAATAAAAATTAAATTAAAAAATTACAATAAAAATTATACAGTGTTATTTTAGTATATTTATATATTAATATAGCATTTATTTAAAAAAAAAAAAATATATATATATATATGTTTTAGTACTGATATGGTGTTTTAGTACTGATATATATATATATATATATATATATATATATATATATTTTTTTTTTTTTTTTGTTGGCTTTTATTTCCTCCATTAACGTCATTAAGAAAAATCTCACAAAATTCTGATATTTATGATTAAAACCAGTAATCATATATATATATATATATAATATATATATATATATATTATATATATATATATATCAGTACTAAAACACCATGTTCTATATATATATATATATATATATATATATATATGTTCTATATAGTTTAGTATATTTATATATTACTATAGCATTTAATTAATTTATATATATATACATATAGACATAATATATATAGTTGAACTTTTTAAATATTTTTGTTTAGTTACAAATTATTTGTATTTCAGATTTAGCTCTATTAATTTTAGCCAGTATTGGACTATTTTCTTTCTTTTTTTATGATGTTTTTTTTCTTTTAACCTGATGCCATTATATATTGTTGCATTGTGCAACATTTTGTTTAATCTTTGAGCTAAAAAGATGATTTTCGTGAGGACAGACGCCTACTTTTGCATGGCCGGCTCAGTTTATTGGGCAGATCCAGTATCTGTGGGTAAATTGAGGCGTTTAACTCGGTGGGAAAGCGACAGCAGGACAGCTCAATATTGATGGGCTTGTTGTTCATTCGCTCACACCTCTGAGGAAACCGAACAGCTGGCGACTCCGGCCGAGAGGGACTGACTCGGGCTAATAATCGACAAACAAAAGGAAGTTTCATTTTGAAAGATGGGCCTGAGTTTGCAGCTTTTAAAAGTTACTGGGACCGCCAAGTTCTGATGAGCAACTTTAATGCAGCCAAACCACTAAAGCCATGAGAAAAGAACCAGAGAAAAATGATTTCCACTAATATAGACACAGAGTCTGACTGGGACTAAAATCGCCTGCCAACATTTTTTCATCAATGTGCAGAAAAAAGCATTTTTATCAGTACTATTATTTAATATTTATAGCATTTGTTTTTGTGTCATATTCTTTTAACACCTTTAATATGAAAATCACAGCTGCTAATGATCGTTTGCATCTGTTCGTGGGCTGCGAGACTGCATTTAATTGCTTTTTACCTTTATATCTGCTCCTGGTCATTCTGGCACAGAAGTGGAAATAAAGCACAGGAACAGGAAACAAAAGGAAAAACAGACTTGTTTCTTAAAGGTGTAACAACACCCACCAGACCGAAACTAATGCACAACAAACCAAACACCTCGACAAAATCACAACTCAGAGGAGGAGGATCAAAGAGGAACATGAGATTACCGTACCGCAGGAGGACAAGGATGAATTTAGCAGCCGTCGCTGAGCACTGGCCATTTCTGACACGATTCCCATACTGAACTAACAGCAGCTTTACAGCACTGACTCTCAGCCACACACAGCAGGGCAAGTGAGCAATCACAACTCTGATATCCCAGCATCCTGTGTGTGACGCTCCATTAGCTGGTAGATCATCATTGACTACTAAAAAAAAACTCAGAATCCATTAACTTCTCCCTTTTCAAACAAAACAGGTAGTTTTATGAATTTTTTGTGCATTACTAGAAGTAAACTTTGAATTTCAGTCTCAAATGTGCAGATTCATTATGCTGTCAACCCTCATTTTGCCAAGCAGAAACGTGTTGCCTTCACTCAACACACAATGCATGAATGTAAGAGCAAAATATTTAATATGTGATTTCCCAATATGCCTTCATACTTCAGATTCATATTTCTGTATTCCATATTGCAAATTCATTCAGCATATCATAGCATTAGCTGTGTTTCCACACAATAATTTGCTGGAGTAACTGGCACTGCTTTGCTACAGCTGCATTTCAATCACAACCAAGTCAAAACAGCTGAGCTATAAACTCTCAAGCTGAAAAATTAAGGCATTAAATAAAACACCACTAGAAAAAAGTTAGTGATACAACACTATAAGACTAAAAGAGCACTAGAAAAAACAAATGATTAGTAATACATCACTAAACGTCACTAGAAAAATAAACAACCAATTAGTGACATCACTAAACAGCATTACAGAAACAACTGGTTAGTGACTTTACTAAAAGGTGCTAGAAAAAAAACAACCGGTTAGTAATACTACTACTAAATACATCACTAAATGTCTCTAGAAAAATTAACAACTGGTTAGTGGAATCACTAAATGTCAATAGAAAAACAAAACAATTGGTTAGTGACATCACTAAACGTGACTAGCAAAACAAACCAATTGGTGGTGCATCACTAAATGTCACTAGACAACTGGTTGGTGACATCACTAAACATCACTGCAAAAATAAACAACTGGTTAGCAACATCACCAGAAAAAAACAAATGATTAGTGACATCACTAAACATCACTAGAAAAATAAACAACCACTTAGTGACGCATCACTAAACAGCATTAGAGAAACAACTGGTTAGAGATATCACTGAAACGTGCTAGAAAAAAACAACAACCGGTTAGTAATACATCACTAAACTTGACAGGAAAAATAAGCAACTGGTTAGAGACATCACCAGAAAAAACTATTGGTAAATGACATCAATAGAAGGTGCTAGAAAAAAACAACTGATTAGTGAAACATAACTAAAAAAGCACTGGTAAGAAAAAACTGATTAGTTACATCACTAAAAGGAGCTAGAAATTAAAAACGGTTAGTAAAGCATTACTAAACATCACTAGAAAAATAAACAACTGGTTAGAGACATCCCTAAACGTCATTAGATAAAACAACCGGTTGGCAAGATCACTAAACAGTGCTAGAAAAAAACAACTGGTTGGTGACATCACCAAACATCACTACAAAAATAACTGGTTAGCAACATCTCCAGAAAAAAAAAAAAAAGTTAATGACATCACTAAAAGTCATTAGAAAAATAAACAGCTGGTTAGCGACATCACTAAACAGTACTAGAAAAAACAACTTGTTAGTGACATTACTAAACATTACTAGGAAAATAACAGTTGGTTAGGGACATCACCAGACAGCACTAGAAAAACAACTGGTGGCTAGTGACATCACTAGAATGTGCTAGAAAAAAAACAACTGGTTAGTGAAATGTAACTAAAAAAGCACTGGAATAAACAACTGGTTAGTAACATCATGCTAGAAAAAACAACCGGTTAGTAACATCACTAAAAGTCACTAGAAGAATAAACAACTGGTTAGCGACATCCCTAAACATCATTAGAAAAAAAAACAACAACAACTGGTTAGTGACATTACAAAAATAAACAACTGCAAAAAATAAAATCACTACAAAAATAAACAACTGGTTAGCAACATTACCAGAAAAAAAAAAAGCAACTAGTTAGTGACATCACTAAAGGCCATTTAAAAAAATAAATAACTGGTTAGCGACATCACCAGACAACACTAGAGATAAACAACTAGTGATTTCACTAACAGCACTAGAAACACAACTGGTGGTTAGTGACTTCACTAGAATGTGCTATAAAACAACTGGTTAGTGAAATGTAACCAAAAAAGTAAGTGAAAAAACAACTGAGTAATACTTTACAATAAGGTTCATTAGTTAACATTAGAAATTAACAATACTTCTACAGCATTTATTAATCTTAATGTTAATTCAGCATTTACTGATGCTTTGTGAAAATCGCAAGTTGTGTTTGTTAACATTAGTTAATGCACTGTGAACCAACATGAACAATGAATGACTATTTTTAACTAACATTATCAAAGATTAATAACGAAAAAACAACTGGTTATTGACATCACTAGAAAGAACAACAGGTTATTGACATCACTAGAAAAATCAGCTGGTTACGGACAACGCTAGAAAAAACTACTTGTCAGGCACAACACTAAAAAAAACCAACTAGTTATTGACATTAGAAAAAAATGGTTAGGGACATCACTAGAAAAAACAACTGGTTAGGCACAACACGAAAAAACAACTGATTATTGACATAACACGAAAAAAAAACAAAAACTGGTTATTGACATCACTAGAAAGAACAACTGGTTATTGACATCACTAGAAAAAACAACTGGTTATTGAAATGACTAGAAAAATCAGCTGGTTACGGACAACGCTAGAAAAAAACTACTTGTCAGGCACAACACTAAAAAAAAACAATTAGTTATTGACGTCACTAGAAAAATCAACTGGATATTGACATCACTAGAAAAAAGCAATGGTTAGGGACAACACAGACACAAAAAAAACCCAAACTGGTTATTGATATCACTTGAAAAAAACAGCTGGCTAGGGACATCACTAAAAGGTGCTAGAAAAAACAACAAGCTGCATTTCCCAAAAGCATCATAAGCCTAAGCTGAGTTAGCTCCACTGGTGACAATGGGTCTATGATCTACTTAGGCTTACGATGGTTTTGGAAACGTACAACGCAAGAGCATTTAAAAAAGAAAAAAGAAGAAGAACAAAAAAAAGATTCATTCAGTCCGTTCTATACCATTCCTGTATGTATTCAACAAACAGGTGGGCTGGAGACGTCTGGAAAAAGACCTGAAAAGCCCCAGAGGTCTGGAAGCAGACCAGAGTTGAGTGTCTTTCCACGGATACATCAGTGACAGTCAGGGAGGAGATGTATCAAACGCACACATGGGGAATTACACAACAACCTTGCAGGCGGTGGGCTGTTACCGCCCTGCAGTTTGAGGCCCCTGGAGAGTCCCGCAAGAGCCACGCTCGCCTCCTTATGACTTGAAATACATGCGAGAGCAGTTTTATTTTATAAGCGCTCTTTAACTGCAGATTTTCTCATATGGAAACAGCCGTCGAGTGTCTTGGGTCATGTGAGTGAGTTTTGGTTGTTTGTCGTAAACAAGAGCAAGAGTCTAAACCTCTCAAGCTCATCCAGTCAGACCTTAATTCCCGAGAACAGGACAGAAATCCGCTGCTTGGCTCAACATTCAGGCATAATGTCAATTAATCCTTCATTTCTGTTGAGTCATGCATTACGCCTCCGTGACTGCTGCCGTTAAAGGGAGAGATCAGGCAAAATTACAATTCTGTCAAAAAAGACCAAAAAATATTGTAAATAGTTTTATACATATACATTTTATCCCTATATCAAACAAAAAATGAAGTATACGTAATACAAATAACTTATAAAATTGCATACAAATGTTATACAAATGTTTAAATTAAAATTATATTTTGGTTTTGATTTTAAAAAAAATGTAATAGTATATTTAATATAAAATATGTAATATAAATCTGACATTTAATTATTTTCTCAGCTTTCATTTTTGATTTGACATTATCAAATGGTTAGAAAACAATGGAGGAACACTTTAAGATGTTTAAGATGATAAATCTCTGTAAATGTGTAGGACTGGAGGTGGATATGTTCCTCGTGAAGAAAAGTTGAAAACTTAAAATGCCTAAATGTGGGAATGCTTTTAAATGTATGTCACGAGTCTTCTGCTTTTTTCATCAAAAGTGCCACAGAGTGCATAAGTAATTTGAAGATCCCGAACACTTGTAGAAAAACTCAGAAGGAAAGATCTTTCACAGTCCTCTGAGGAGGCCTTTGAAGCTCTTCAAGAAAAGATAAAAAAAACTCGAGCGTCCTGAGATTTGGCAGTATATTAATGAGTTCAGTTGACCGTTTTGGGCACAGTTTTCATTGTCAGAAAGAGCTGAGAGATGAAATGAGTGATTCCTCTGTATTTATCTTCTCCTGGAGCTCTGAGACTGCGTTACACAAGAGGAAGGTGTGAATTTCATAGTCTAAAAGCCTCTCTTGCTCCTTCAGCGCTGTTCTGTAGGCAAACACTGGAGAAAACTGTCTGGAGCGATGATAAATGATGTATTTTGTCTGGTAGAGTCAACATGAAATGACATTAATAACACATTTTACTTCCATAATGTGACATATTTCTGATAGTCAATGAGAAATAATGATGAGAAGAACCTGATACTGTACCTCGCATTTTGTCCACGTTTCTCAATAGTCAAGCTTTTTGTTCATACTATTATTTGTTTAATAACACAATTCAGCTAGGGTGACAGCATTAAAACTGAGCATGAATTTATAATAAACATGACCGATAAAATGAGAAAGCCCATTTGGATGCCCATTTTCCACAGAATAATTTATATATAGGTAATTGTGACTTTTTATCTCACAATTTGGACATTATTTCTTAGAATTGATAGGGATAAACTCAGAACTGCGAGACAAACTCAGAATTGTGAGTAATAAACTCAGAAATGCGAGACAAATTCAGAATTACAAGACATAAATTCAGAACTACAAGACAAACTCAGAATTGTGACGAAATCAGAATTGCAAGACAAGCTCAGAATATTCAAATAATAGACTCAGAATTGCGAGCTATAAATTCAGAATTGCAAGACAAACTCAGAGTTACGAGACATAAATTCAGAATGTTGAGTTAAAAACTCAGAATATCGAGACAAACTCAGAATTGCAAGTAATAAACTCAGAATTATGAGACTAATTCAGAATTATGAGATATAAACTCAGAATTGCAAGTAATAAATTCAGAATTACAAGACAAACTCTGAATTATGAGAAATAAACTCAGAATTAAGAGATATAAACTCATTGCGAGACAAACTCAGAATTAAGATATTGTGAGTAATAAACTTAGAATTATGAGACTAATTCAGAATTCCGAGATATAAACTAGGAATTGCGAGTTATAAACTCTGAATTGTGACAAATTCAGAATTGCGAGACAAACTCAGAATTACAAGACAAGTTCAGAATTATGAGATACAAACTCACTATTGTGAGTAATAAACTCAGAATTATGAGACATAAACTCATAATACATAATACATAAATTGCATGTAATAAACTTAGAATTACAAGACAAAATCAGAATTATGAGACATAAATTCAGAATTAAGAGACATGAATTCAGAATTATGAGATATAAACAGAATTGCGAGTAATAAACTCAGAATTATGAGACAAACTCAGAATTACAAGACAAACTCAATTACAACATATGAAGTCAGAATTGTGAGATATGAACTCAGAATTATGAGATATAAACTCAGAATTATGAATAATAAATTCAGAATTAGTTCTAAATTCAGAATTGTGAGACAAACTCAGAATTACGAGTTCTAAACTCAGAATTGTGAGTAATAAACTCCGAATTACGAGACATAAACTCCGAATTACAAGTTATAAACTCAGAATTGTGAGACAAACTCAGAATTACAAATTATAAACTCAGAATGTTTGAGTAATAAATTCAGAATTACAATTTATAAACAAAATTGTGAGACAAACTCAGAATTACGAATTATAAACTCAAAATATCTGAGTAAGAAATCCAGAATCACAAGTTCTAAACTCAGAATTATGAGACAAACTCAGAATTGAGTTGTAAAAAAACTCAGAATTACAAGTTCTAAACTCGAAATTGCAAAACAAACTCAGAATTATGAGACAAGCTCAGAATATTCAAGTAATAAGCTCAGAATTGCGAGTTATAAACTCGAGATGTAAACTCCAAGCTTATATCTTGCAATTCTGACATTTTGCTCTGTATTCTGAGAATATATTAAAGAAGCAATCATATTTTCTTGCATTTAACTTCATGCTGGAGATATTTAGTTTCATTATCTGTTTAATGTCACTCTGTAACCAAGAATAAATACATAGTAAATCAACACATCTTTATACATTTTGTTAAGGTGCGTCGTACGACATCTCAGATGAAAAGAAACAACAGTACATTTAAAAATGCTGAAAAAAAAAGGAGGTCATTTAGGTACATGGTACCGAGACGTATTCAAAAAGCAGTACACGACATCAGAAATATTGCATCATTTCTATAAAAAAAAAGAAAAGAAAAATGCTGATATGTGCAGTGCTCATTTCAGCTCACAATTATGTTTTGAATACACATCATTAAAGATTTAAATTAATGCATTTTCTCTGAACATGTTACTGTGAACCCTGTAGAAAAGACATAGTTCAAGGCAGTAAAGTGTTGGCAGAATGTTTAGTAGCCTGTTACTTTTATCTTAGAAAGTTTTTGTGACTAAAAAGGTTTATGAAAGGACAGTTTTGTTTCTTATTTTGCACTCTCAGTTCAGTTCTCAATGCATCCGTTTCCATTTGAGAACATCTCCTCTCTGGAATTTCACCCTCGACGTTTTAAAAGCTGGCATGTTTTCTTTTCTTTCCAAGAAACAGTGTGAAAAGCAGTCTTGAGACTGGGGTTCAGACCCAGTTGGCTGCTGTTACCCTGACAACAGCGCAAACGCGCATATCGAGACCAGAGCCAGCGGGACGGTTTGTGTTCCTCTTGCGCCAGAATTTGTCTGATCAAAGCCTTTGCTTTGTGGGTGATGATACCGGTGATTGTTGGTGTTTTCCGGTGTCACTGCAAGAGAAAAGAGAGAAGAATGTAAGTCATTCCACCAGACGTCAACTGATCTGATGGGTTTATTCAAAGCATGTGTTTTCACTGTGATGAGGAATGAGGATAACCAGATCAAAAACAAGTCAACATCACTATCATGTGTTCCTGGGAAGCTCCTACTTTTGAGTCATGATGAAATGATCCCATTTTCAAGAACAAACGCACATGAAGAACTGTTAATTCTGAAGAACAGCAATAAAGCTTGCCACAAAATAAACATTTTTTCAGTTTATGAGGCAACATGACTGGATATCTAAACTACAACTGCTGCATAATTTGACCGTCGTTTAGTTTGTTTCTTTGATTTGGATCAAAGAAACAAATTTGGATTTGGATAAATCCAGCATGGATCATCTAGAAGGGATCATCTGCAGTGAATGGGTGCTGTCACAATGAGAGTCCAAACTGCTGACAAAAACATCACAATAATCCACAAGTAATCCACATCACTTCAGTCCATCGGTTAACATCTTGTGAAGCCAAAGGCTACGTGTTTATAAGAAACAAACTCATCATTAAAACGTTTCAAAACGTTGCTAAAATAAACTCGTGAGCTAGAAATTCAGAATTGCGAGACAAGATCAAAATATTTGAATAATAAACTCAGAATTGCGAGATTGCAAGATATTAACTAAAAATTGTGATACAGACTCAGAATTGGGAGTAATACGCTCAGAATTATGAGACAAACTCAGAATTATGAGATATAAATTCAGAATTACAAGACAAACTCAGAATTACGAGATATAAAGCCAGAATTATGAGACAAATTCAGAATTATGAGATATAAACTCAGAATTACAAGACAAACTCAGAATTACGAGATATAAATTCAGAATTACGGGACAAATTCAGAATTACGAGATATAAAGTCAGAATTACGAGTAATAAACTCAGAATTACAAGACAAACTCAGAATTACGAGATATAAAGTCAGAATTCTGAGACAAATTCAGAATTATTAGATATAAATTCAGAATTAAAAGACAAACTCAGAATTACGAGATATAAATTCAGAATTACAAGACAAACTCAGAATTACGAGATATAAAGTCAGAATTACAAGACAAACTCAGAATTACGAGATATAAAGTCAGAATTACGAGACATAAATTCAGAATTCTAAGACATAAACTCAGAATTACGAGATATAAAGTCAGAATTATGAGACAAATTCAGAATTATGAGATATAAACTCAGAATTACAAGACAAACTCAGAATTACGAGATATGAATTCAGAATTACAAGACAAACTCAGAATTACGAGATATAAAGTCAGAATTCTGAGATAAATTCAGAATTATGAGATATAAACTCAGAATTACAAGACAAACTCAGAATTACGAGATATAAAGTCAGAATTACGAGACAAAAATTCAGAATTCTAAGACATAAACTCAGAATTACGAGTAATAAACTCAGAATTACAAGACAAACTCAGAATTACGAGATATAAAGTCAGAATTGTGAGTAATAAACTCAGAATTACGAGACAAACTCAGAATTACGAGTAATAAACTCAGAATTACAAGACAAACACAGAATTACGAGTTATAAACTTAGAATTACGAGTAATAAACTCAGAATTACAAGACAAACACAGAATTACGAGTTATAAACTTAGAATTACGAGTAATAAACTCAGAATTATGAGACAAACTCAGAATTATGAGATATAAAATCAAAATTGCAAGTAATCAACTCAGAATTGGGAGTAATAAACTCAGAATTATGAGAAAAACTCAGAATAATGAGCTATAAACAGAATTATGAGACAAATTCAGAATTACGAGATATAAAATTAAAATTGCAAGTAATAAACTCAGAATTCTGAGACATAAATTCAGAATTGCCAGTTATAAACCCAGAATTGCAAGACAAACTCAGAATTATGAGATATAAAATCAGAATTGTGAGTAATAAACTCAGAATCACGAGACAAACTCAGAATTATGAGATATAAAGTCAGAATTACGGGACAAATTCAGAATTATGCGATATAAACTTAAAATTGCAAGTAATAAACTCAGAATTACGAGACAAACTCAGAATTCTGAGTTATAAACTCAGAATTACGAGTAATAAACTCAGAATTACGAGACAAACTCAGAATTGTGAGATATAAAATCAAAATTGCAAGTAATAAACTCAGAATTGCGAGTAATAAATTCAGAATTATGAGAAAAACACCGAATAATGAGATATAAACTTAGAATTATGAGACAAATTTAGAATTACACGATATAAACTTAAAATTGCAAGTAATAAACTCGGTTTATGAGACAAATTCAGAATTACGAGATATAAACTTAAAATTGCAAGTAATAAACTCGGAATTACGAGATATAAAGTCAGAATTGCGAGTAATAAACTCAGAATTATGAGATATAAACTAAGAAATGCGAGTTATAAACTCTGAACTGTGATAAATTCAGAATTGCGAGACAAACTTAGAAATATGAGATATAAACTCAGAATTATGAGACATAAATTCAGATTTACGAGTTATAAACTCAGAATTGTGAGATATAAACTCAGAATCATTATGGATTATGGGCTCGTATTTTGGCCAGAAATTACTATTTTAAAATGTCTTGATGAATTAGTTTTTTTTTTACAAACATGCATCTTTTCACTTAGGACGTTAGTTGATGGATTGAGGTGGTGTGGATTATTTGTGGATTATTGTGATGTTTTTATCATATGTTTGGACTCTCATTCTGACGGCACCCATTCACTGCAGAGGATCCGTTGGTGAGCAGTTGATGGAATGCTACATTTCTCCAAATCTGATGAAGAAACAAACTTATCTACATCTTAAAGAGCCTGAGGGTAAACATATTTAGCAAATTTTCATTTCTGAGTGAACTAACATGGGGCGCAAATAAAATCAAATGTTTCCCGATTGCATTTACAACACTATTGGCTTGCAAATAATCATAAATAATCACATTCCAACAAGGCTTGAAGGAAACATCACGCAATTTGTTAGTTGCAAGTTGAAACCATTTTTCAACAAAAATGATGTGTGTTTTCAACATACATTCGGCGTGTCCAGTGGGATTTTGAAACCTCATTCTAATGGATGTACATAACGGATGCTGTCATGTACATAACAAAGTGCACATGCATAGTTTCCCAGCGTTCTTGCCAGAGGAACTTCACGAGCCAAAAACTACAACCGTCTCTCGGTAGGATCCTGCTCTCAACAAAAGAGCTGTGAAATATTTCCAACCATTTTGTTTGTACATTGCACGTACTTCTTAACACTGAAGAATCATTCAAGAACTGCTCACATTTCTTGGCATTAGACTGCTTGGGAATATTTATGTTAGAATTTGCTCGGCGAAACATAATCCATTAATAACGCGGTATGAGTTTGGAAGGGACTATACATATTCAAAGAGCACAAGCAGTTACAAAAGGAGCGTACAGCCTTTGCTGGGGTCAGCGGAAACCATTGACGTGCCTCCCTCAAGGAGCCACAAATCACATTTGAGCTTTTGTCAAATAAATCAGTGTGGACTAAAATTAAGCAGATATCGATTCGCCGCTCCGATGTCCCCAGACGGCCATTTTAAAGGGCTGATCGGAGACACACGTGGGATATTTGGCAGCCCGCTGGTCAGACTCGAGACATCGATCCTCGTGCATCTTCAGAAGCGGCTCAGTGAGAAGTGCTCGCATCCGATGTGACACTTGTGAGGGAAAACATGCCAGTGGCGGTCGAGGTACAAATCCTGCCCATGCTGGGGATCTTCAAAGTCCAGCGCAGCTTTGAGAACACGCAGAACAAACAAAGACGAACGGAACGGGCCGAGCGTCTGATCTACAGCACCGCCGATTCTGATAGATCTTCAATACACAAGAATAAAAGCTAATACAGGATGTCTTTTTGTAAACCGACTGGGATCTGATAAACAACAACCACACATGCCTATGTCGACTTTAAAGGTGTTTTTGTCGTTTATGTTTGCAAATGATGAATTCCACAACTGTCAACTGTCACTGAAAGTTAAAATAAATTAACTGTTACTGCAAATCAACTTGTGAACGGCTTACAAAAATAAAATAAAATAAAATAAAATAAAATAAATGTGTTTTTACTATTCTGTGACAGTACAGTTAATACAAGTTGCAGAATTTTCTCTCTCTCTCTCTCTCTCTCTATATTTATTTATAATATGGTATACAATATTACTTAATATAAATGACATGCAGTTTTTTTTAATCAGATTATATATAAATAAATAAATATTAGAAACTAGAAACTAAAAAATAGAACTAGGAAACCAGATTACAAAAATATATTTACAACTTTAATATAACAATGTATTTATATATAATCTGATCAAAGAAATACACACACACACACACACACACACACACAAATACAAAAAATAGAAATAAAAATCATTGAATGTAAATTACATGTAATTTTCTTTTATCCGATTATATGGAACTAGAAAACCAGATTATATATAATAAAAAAAATATACTTATATTTTTAATATAATAATATATTAATTTATAATCTGATCAAAGAAAATTACTTATTATAAATTACAAACACACACACACACTTACAGTGGAACAGTTAAATAATAATATTTACAAAATATTTTTTGTAGATAATACTACAATAGTAAATGTTATATAACAATGTTTTTTTTTTAAAAAAAAAATACAATGCAATTAATGTAAATTACATGTAATTTTCTTTGATCAGATTATATGGAACTAGAAAACTAGAAAACCAGATTATATATCATATAAATCTATTAATATTTTTAATATTACAATGTATTTATATATAATCTGATCAAAGAAACACACACAAACGCACAATATATATATATATATATATATATATATATATATATATATATATATATATAAAAATAATAATATAAAAATTAAGTTCCTAGATAAACTACAAACATAATTTTTAATTTTTTTTTCTAAGAAATAAATGTGAATTACATGTAATTTTCTTTTATCCAATTATATGGAACTAGAAAACCAGATTATATATAATACAAACATATATTTAATTTTTTTACTACAATAATATATTTTATATATATATATATATATATATATATATATATATATTGTATATATAATCTGTTTAAAAAAAATACTTCTTATAAATTACACACACACACACACTGGAAAAGTTAAATTATATATATATATATATATATATATACAGTAGATAATACTACATTAGTAGATATTATATAAAAATATTTTTTTAAAATGTATAATGCAATTAATGTAAATTACATGCAATTTTCTTTGATCAAATTATATTGAACTAGAAAATTAGAAAACCAGATTTTATATAATACAACATATATATATATATGAAGAGTTTGGTTGCAAAACGCGATAAATTTTTTTACAAAATTGAGTTCCTGCCAAAATCAATATTGTATCTGGTTGGTTTTGATGAGGCAGTTTTTAATTTTACGCAAAATGCAATATCCGCCGTGTTATTCTGTCATGTTTTCTCCCTTTTTTTTCCAAACACGACAAACGCCAGTCTCCCTTTTCTGCAAAATGCGATACATCCGCTCAGCCAATAACAGCGCAGCATTTCACGCATTGTAAACAGTAAAAGCAGCGCTTTGAATACACCCCGCATCCATAGTTTTCAGCGTTGAGTAATGTATCACAGACATATCTGACGAATCCTTTCATAAACAAAGTGTAGAGAGAGTGTAAATAAGAGATTCATTGTGCAGTGTAGAGAGTTTCCTTGATTAGAATTTTGTGAGATTGCGATGAACTAAAATGAGTGACAGCTTTTAATGATTTTTAAGGGAGTTTGTAAATGAGATATTGATTTAATACAACAGTTAAATAATCAAGAAATTAATATTAAGTGACCCGCATTGTCTGACTATAACACTATTGCCTGATTTTGCTCATCTCATCTTCAAAAATTTTTTGAAACAAAGTCACAAATGAGCCCCTGCGCATCTCCATTCAAACACAGTGGTGTTTCGTTTACGAATGAACGTGCATTTTCTACTGAGTCAATGAATCAATTACCCATTCATAAAAAGAGTCACTTGCTTTATTCCTGAATTAATCAGCCGTTCGAACGAATCAAATGAATGATATGATTCAGAAATTAAATCAGTGACTTACCGCCACCTACTGGCAGTATTTCATTTTTATCTTCTTTTTAGTAATTAAAATCATTTAATATTTCTATGTTCAAAATTGTATATTTAAAACATTAATCTCAACAAGAGTTTATGAATTTGATTGCACTTATGCCATCATCTTCCATCACTTATACTTTCTCTAAAAAGAAAGGTAAGCATAGACCCCTAATGGATTTATTGCATTTCAGAAAAAAAAAAAAAAATCCGTTTATATAATAAATCTTTGAAAAATCAAAACATAGATTTGAATCTTTAATGTTATTATAACCTAAAGATGCTACGTGAAAGTTTAAAACAGAAAATAGTGGTTTTCATCTTGCCACTTTCTTGGTAAAGAAAACACATTTTTACTCAAATTAATCAAAATGGATTTATAGCGTTTTGGAACCAAACTCTTCATATATATATAATAAAATATATCAAATATTTGTAGATAAAACAACAATAGTCAATATTATATATATATATATTTATTTATTTATTTTTTTTATGCAACGATCCATGTAATATTTTAAAAATGGAGGAGAACACTCATCTCTGGTTGATGTCAAGGGCTGTGTCCAATCAAACGTGGCGATATCTGAGCAAATTAAGCTGTCACTCATGAAGATGTCAACATGGATGAGTTGTGTGACGTGCTCTCATCCTCAAAAACCGCACAAAGTGAAACACATACAATTACGGTTCTGCGTACAATTATGAGAAGTCGCGTGACATCCAAAGCAAAACCACACCAAGTTTGGCTTGACGTCCAACAGTTAAGATCGCAAATTTAAGCCAATCTCTGCAGTCTGTGCTGTGACGCAGCATGCGTGACTGTTGCGCAGCTGTGTTGGTCATTACGTTTTGTGCTGCGAGCGCTGGCCTGATTCCTCCGTCCCTCCGGACGCGTGTCAGACCCCATTAGGGGGAGGAAGACAAGAGTGATGACCCGTCTCCTCCCATGCATCTCTGCTTCCCTCCGTCTCGGCGCACACGGCGCAGGAATGCCGATGATTGGCAGGCGTAATCTGAGAGCTCCCGCTGATTACTTTCTGGACACGGACAGAATGCATATCAGGCCGAGGGTAAAGACAAACACGCTCAGACGAGGCCGGGGAAGCCAATAACGACAAATGGATCTCAGTGGCTGGTTAAAGGGCTCAATCAATAGCTTTCCAATTAGAATTTAGCCCAGGAGTCTGAAAGAATGGCCCATGTGATCGCTTTTAATCAATTATTAATCAATTAAAGTCACATTTACATTTGTGCATTCTAAAGGGACAAAACGCATGTCTTGAAGACACATTGGGCCGCAGTGCACTTTGTTAACTGCTTTGGACGGACTGTTTTGTTCAAGACAAATTACATTTAACATTGTAACATTTTTACTGAATGTTGCAAAGTGACATTTGTGGAAGAAAAGCGTAGTATTTAACGTGCAAAACAAAATTCTTGCAGTTGAATTAGCGGTCTAACACTACTAACAAACTACTACTACTACTAACTACTACTACTAACAAAGAAGAACACTCATTAATTATTATGAATACTAATTAATTATTATAATAATTTTGATTATTAAATTAAACATGTTTTATGATTAATTATTAATGATAAATAATTATTACGAATGATTATTAAATACAATTAATACACAATTATTAATCAACAGCAAGATGATTATAAAATCATTAATAATATTATAATAATTCTTTGATAACAGCAACAACCAAAGAAAATGTTATTATTAATTATTAATAGTAAATAATTAATAAAAAGAAGAACAGCAACAACTGTTTTATTGATGACTAATACTAAATAATTATATAAATAATGACCATCAAATGTAATTAATTTAATTATTTATTAAGTAATATAATACATTTATATAATAATAGTTATTATTATAATAATAGATTTTACTAAATATTATTAATACTAAACAACTGTCAATAAGAAGAGAAAAACAAAAAAACAACATATTTTGCGATTAATAATACATTTAAAAATATGTAATTGTTTATATAAATTATTATATTTAATACATTTTTGTATTAACCAATTAATTAAATTAGACATTAATTATTATGAATATTAATAAATACTAAACAAAATAATTAAATAAAATTAATGATAATTCATGTACTATATAATTAATAAAAAGAACAGCAACAACTGTTTTAATGATTACTAATACTAAATAACTGTTAAATAAGGATTATCAAATGAAATGATTAATATTAATAATTTATAAAATATTAATAATAATAAATTTTAATTAAGTATTATTAATACTAAATAATTATGGAAAAGAAGAGGAAGAAAAACAACAAAAACAACATTTTACAATTAATTATTGATAATAAATTAAAATGTGTAATTATATAAATTATTATATTTAATTATTAAATAATGACTATCAAATGACATTTTTAATATAAAATGTACATATATATACAATACATATTATAAAAAATGTACATAATAAAAATAGATTTCAATATTATTAATATTATTAATACTAACCACAACAATCAATAAGAAGAGGAAGAAAAAAAAACATATTTTATGATTAATTATTAGCTTACTAATAAATTTAAATATATGTATTTTTTCATATAAGTTATTATTTTTATATTTAATATTTTTTAGATTTAACAAATCATTATTATGAATAATTACTAGAAAATTAATTCTTATGAATATTAATAAATACTAAAAATAATTAAATAAAATAAATACTAATCTGATACTAATCTAGTCTAATTTTCCCTTGACATATTCACTACGTCTCATAAAGTGGTAAATTATCATAAACAAAACAAAACAAAAAAATTCAGAAACTACGACGTTGTTAGCAAACAGAACTGTTTTGCAGTGCGTCTGTACTGATACTGTCGTCTCCGTTTACATTTAGAGTTTGAACCTGTTGTCCTTTTAGCTCCAGCTGATTCTCCACAGTCTCTTCAGGGACAGAAATGCAAAAACACGTGTCTGTGTCGGCCTAAACAAACGCTATAAAACGAGCATTAGCGCCAGAAGAGGCTCAGATAATGCAGCAAAGACAAAGTTGGAGGCTGATGTAAAATCAATGCAAGTTAAATCTCTCGGACCTCAGAGAACAATGATCAATAACACAACAACCGGGAGGAAAAAGAGCAGAATAAAGAGGCAGTCTTGGGTGGGGACAGAGGAAGTGAGCCGTGTCTCGCCTCACGTTTCGTGCCAATTGAGTTTACACAAAAACATGCATGCAAACCTTTCGTTTTAAATGTAAACAGTAAATGCATTAATGCACTCAAGTGTTTTGATCCACACATGCTTAACTGTTCAGAAATTACATAAATGTCATCTAAAAACAGCGTGTCCAGTTATTTCATGGGGGCAAAGTAAACGTTTCCAGCCTTGCAAATACAATTTCAAAAACTTTTTTTGTTGACGATGAAATTATTCATATGTTCTCCATTAAAAAAAAAACATGCCAGAAATGCAATCTCTCGGTGTGAAACCAGAAAGAAACTCCACAACTGTGAACATTTAGATACGCACAAATAATTGAGCCAAATGAACAAAACACAAAGGGCAACATTTTTCCAGAAATCATGCTCCTTAGCGGAGAAGGAAATCATTTATGACCCATTTCATTTTAAGGGAGTGACGGCAGCCAGATTCATGTTAACATTAATTATTAACATAAAATGAGTACGACAAGGGGAAATCATAATATTATTATATTACAGAAATGAATAGCATAAATAATTTAATTTCATTAAATTGTATTTTTAATTAAAATAATTATTTTAAAAAAAATAATAAAAAATTAATAATAATTAAAATATACAGTAAAATATATTTAAGTAATTTTGTAGTAAATTTTATAGTAATTGTATAGTAAAATAAAGTACAATAAAAAAGTATCCAAAATATATGTCTTGATTTTTATGCACATTTTTGTCCAAATAATTGCCCTCTATCATATTTCATTTATCCGTACGTTACTTCGTCTAGAAGCATCTCCTAAATAAATAAATGTAACAGTAAGTTTATTTTTGTTGAATGTTAACATTTGTTTTGGCAATGCAAAAGAATGAAAAACAAACAAAATCTGAGTGTGTATCTTAAGAGCACAGATGGTAGTGAAAGGCTTTGGGGATCAGCACTGCTGTTCTCTTAAGGTCAGAGGAATCAGTGACTGTGAGCTCATCTGGAAAAAACACTCGCAGCACTTCCATTCAGACGCCGATACAAAAGCAGCCAAATGCTATGGTGGAAAAGCTGAAAGCTGAAAGCTGAAGTTTAGTCTGTGGGCCACTTTATTCTTTTGTGATGTGCACGTCACTCAAAACTAAACATAAATTGGTGCAAAAGAGTTAAATTATACATTTTATGTATTAAAAGAACTATTTTTTTTACCTTGTTTCAACAGTAAATGGTATGACAACACAAGGCCATGGAGCAGAAAGGAACCGAATGGCAGTTTAAGGGGCCGTTCACATATCGCGCTTAAAAACGCGTGGAAAACGCTAGGCGCGCCAATTTTTCCTCCTTTCCAAAGCGCTCTGTAGCTTGTGCTCCCGTGGCGTCTGCCGTTGCTAAGCAACCATGACCTGCGCTCTTAATGAAGACGCGGAAGTTTCATCAAAGGACAAATGGATTTCCAGCACTAAAAATCACTTGCTGTAGCTCTGCTACTAAATTTATTTAAAAATGTACAGCTATGATCAGCTGTTTCTCCATCTTGGCTGAGCTTTCAATGTTGTTACGGGAAAGGATGAAGCTAATTGGTTGAATCTTGTCACATGACCCGCGGTGCGGTTGCGGCATTCAGAAAAGTTGAGATGTTTTCAACTCGATGCGGTGCGGACGCGCCTGAAAAAACCGTCGCAACCGCGTCACTTCCATTATGAGCGCAGCTGCCGCCCGTCTACATTGGAGATAATGAACTTGAGCGCGCAAAAGACGCGATATGTGAACGGCCCCTAAGTGTATTTTAGCTTGGAAACACATGCATTAAAACAAATAATATGGATTCATATAGGAAATGTTGTAGCAGGCGTATTTGATTCTAGGAAGTTTGTAAATGCACACAATCCACTTAATGAGAAAATATTGCCTAGATTCTGGACTCTGGACATGGACTAATTAGTGATGTCATTTTGGAGGCGGGCAAGTTATTAAATAATGATTTTTCATACATTATTATTTTAGTATTGTTTGTATAACATAATAGTATTTTCTAAAATTTTGAATGAGCTTTTATTTATACATTTTCAGTTTTCGGTAATTACTTTTTAGGAAGTTTATGTGCTTGTCATTTTTGTAATTTCTTTATATGTTTATATTATGTTTATCTTTTTTTAATAATTCTATTTTTTATAAATATATATTTTTTATATTTAAAGATAACGGTATTTTTTTGCATTTTAATTTTAGTAATTTTATTACTTCAACTTTTCATTTTCTTTTATTATGTTAATTGTTTTCTTGTTTCTTATTTACATATTTTTTATATATTTTAATATTACTGTATTTTTATTTCAGTTTAGTAATTTTAGTACATTTTAGTAAGTTTTTTTATTATTATTATAGGTGGTAATATGATATTTTATTATTATATATTCAGTTTATGTTATGTTTAGCATTTAGCTTATTTAAAAAAAAAAAAATAATATGTATGTATTTTTGTTAGTTTTAGTTTCAGTAATTTTATATTTTATATTTTCTTTTTCTTTTTTCTCTTTTTTTTTTCTCTTTGTTTTTTTATATTTTTATAAAAAAATATTTTTAGTATTACTGTATTTTTACTTTAGTTTTAGTAATTTTAGGACATTTAGTACATTTCTAATTGTTTTAGAATTAGAAACTAAGTTGTAACTAAGTTGTTGTTCTTTTTTTTATTTTTATTTTTTAAGACCAGTATTATAGGTGGTAATTTTTATTGATTTTTTAATTATTATATTTAGTTTCTATTACGTTTAGCATTTTTTTTATTGTTGTATTAAAATATTTTTAATATGAATGTATTTTTGTTAGTTTTAGTTTCAGTAATTTTATATTTTCATTTTATGATGTTTGTTTCTGTTTTTTATATATATATATATATATATATATATATATATATATATATATATATATATATATATATATATACATACATATACACACACACACACACATACATATATATAAAACTGTATTTTTATTTTAGTTTTAGAAATTTTAGGACATTTAGTACATAATTTTTAAGTTTTCTTTATTATTATTATTATTATTATTATTATTATTATTTTATTTTTATTTTTTTTTAAGACCAAGAAGGTGTATTACATTTAGTTTCTATTATGTTTAGCATTTTTTTTGAATATTTTTTTTATTTATATTTTTGTTAGTTTTAGTTTCCTTAATTTTATATTTTCTTTTTATGTTTTATTTTTTATAAAAATATAATTGTAATACTACTGTATCTTTATTTTAGTTTTAGTAATTTTAGTACATTTAGGAAATTTCTCATTTTTAAGGTTTTATTTATTTATTTATTTATTTTTAAGACCATTAAGGTGTATTGTAGGTGTTAATAGGATGATTTTATATTGAGTTTTAGGCACGGCCACAAGTGGAAAGCATTAGCCATTAGGTGTAACCATTTTAACCTCCGTTTACACCCGTTACAGTAAACAACGCGTCAACACAAAACCTCTGGAGCAGAATTAGCAGAATCGCAGCACGCACGGGAGACAAAGCGCATCGGCGTGCCAGCGCTACTTGACAGAGGCGAGGGCCGTGTGAATGAATAGAGCAGGGCTCCAGAGGCCGTGGAGTGGGCGAGCGGGAGGCTCTCAGGTGGCCTCGATCTGCATGGCTTCATCTCCACTCCCTCCTCCAGCGAAACGCGCAGCGCTCCACTGCTCCCCTTTCATTCTGTCGTCTCCTCGTGTTTGCTGTCTTCATTAACAAGCCTCAGACTGCGGAATGTAGGTTGGCTTGTTGTTTTCTAGCAGCTGATACGGTTGATGGTAAATATTTAAGCTTGGTACATACTTTCTAATTAACAGATGTATAACTGAGCTGTGTTCTCGCCGGTATCTTGCCGTACGGATGCAACTTTGAAAAGCTGGCACTTTCTGCCCATGAGACTGAAGCCTTACAATAATTGATCGTAGTAACCATGGTTTCTATTGAAATGTCAGTTACTATGGTTACTTTATTAAAACATTGGTATGTTTGTGTTCATACTAACCCAAGATTTTTGGAAAGTTATTCATTCATTCATTCATTCATTCATTCATTCATTTGTCACCCTGGACCATGTCATAAGGGTCAATTTTTTTTATTTTTTTTTAGATTTCTATCATTTGAAAGCTGAATAAATAAATAAGCCATCGATGTATGGTTTGTTAGAATAGGACAATATTTGGCCAAGATACAACTATTTAAGAATCTGGAATTTGAGGGTACAAAAAAAATCAAAACATTGAGAAAATCACCTTTAACGTTGTCCAAATGAAGTTCTTAGCAATGCATATTACTAATCAAAAAAAAAAAAAAAAAAAAAAAAAAAAAAATTCTAAAAAAAATATATATATAGAATATTTACAGTAGGAAATGTACTAAATATCTTCATGGAACATGATCTTTACTTACTTGACTAATGATTTTTAGCATAAAACAAAAATCGATAATTTTGACTCATACAGTTTATTTTTTGCTACAAATATACCCATGCTAGTTACGTTTGGTTTTGTGGTCCAGGGTCACATTTATTTATTTACTAATATTCTTAAAAAACTGTATATACAATAAAATTATTAAAAACTCATGTCACTATTTATTTATTTATTTATTTTCACTTATAAACCTGTGTAAAATTTTATATACAATTAAAAATTGAAAACTGATGTCACATTTAAAAATATTTATTTATTTATTTATTCGTTGAAATCCACTTATAAACCTGTGTAACATTTTTATATGCTAGAAAAAAAATGATTGAAAACTGATGTCAAATTTATTTATTTGCTTGTTTTTATATTTTTTATTTGTTAAATGTATTTATTAAAATCATCTTATAAACCTGTATAACATTTTATATACAATAAAATTGTCACAATTTAAAAAATTATTTATTTATTTACATTTAAATCCTCTTATAAACCTGTGTAATATACTATAAAATGACTAAAAACTGATGTCACACATTTAATATATATGTATGTGTATAGGTAATATATAAATTATTTTATAAACCAGTGTAACATTTTTATATACTATACATTATTAAAAACTGATGACACAATTAAAAAATATTTATGTACTTTGATTCGAAGTAAATAGATAGATAAATAAATAAATAAATAAATAAAACAATATATAATACAAGTAATCTTTCACTCCCAATTACTCCATCAGTGTGCTTGCTTGCTTGTTTATTTTATTTTATTTTAACTTATTTTTAAAATATTTTAATAAACCTGTGTAAATGTTGTTCTGCATTGAAAACCATTGAAAACTCTGATTATGTAACTGAAAAATAAGTATAAAAGTATTATAAATAAATAAATAAATAAAGATGAAAAAAGATAAAAAGATAAAAAAAAGGAAAACTCTGATGCTGATTCTCTGATTCAATTTGAAATAATTATAAATATATAAAACAATAAATAGTAAAAGTAATCTTTTACTCCCATTTACTGCATCAGTATGCTTGCTTGCTTATTTTATTTTATTTTTTAATCTTTTAATAAACCTGTGTAAAATTTGACCTACATTGAAAACCATTGAAAGCTCTGATTATATAACTGAAAAAATATCTATAAAAATAGTATAAATAAGGACAGTTTCTCAGTCTGTCAGTTGATAGCGAATGCTTACCACTTGTGGCCGTTCTTTAAACTCATCATGAAATCACTCTATTAACACCTGTAATACACCTTCACGGTCTTATTAGCCACTTTCACAACACAAACCTGTTAAAAGGGCAGTAAAAACAACAGACTCTTTTGTGGTAATTGTAACACATCTGTTGTTCACACTGGCAGCAGCTTTCTGTCTTTTTACCGTATCGCCACTCTTCACACTTCAGCACCACAATGCCGTTAAAACAAATGTGATGTCATTTGGAGGAAATGATCTTTAAATGCTTAAATGTTTAAACAGCTGTACCAGAAATATATTGGCACAGTTAAAGAATCTCAAACTGTTCAAGAAATATTTTCAAGACTAATTTCTTTATTCGCTCGCATGTAGAGAAGCGCTTCTGTCTCAGCGTTAATAATAATAATATAATATTACAGCAATAATTTACAGAAAATGCTCTAATGTGATTGTTTTGACGTTGTTAACTAAAACAGAAACTATTAATTTCCATTAATGAAAAAAAATACAATAAAAAACAAATTGAAATAAAGCTGAAATAAAATAAATAATACATATTCGATGAAATATAAAAAATTAAAAAATTAGAACTAATTGAAATGAGTATCATGAGTATCATAGGCAGACAAAAACGGTAAACATAATACAAACGAAATATAAATGACAAAACCACTTTACAAAATTACTAAAACTTAAAATTAAAAACTAAAAAGATAAAAAAGCAAATTCACATATTAATAAATATTATTATCGTATATGAAGAACACCCCTCCTTTTCCACTTTTGAAAATTTCATTAATTAAAATAAAGCTGAAATAAAATAATAAATAGAATATGAAAATGCAAAAGATAGAAAGAAAATAAAAAAGTAGTAAAACTAGTAAAATTACTAAAACAAAAATAAAAATGCAATAACAAAAAAAATATATTTTTATAAATATAGAAATGAAAGAAAAAAAAACATAAAAACATTATATAAACAAAATATAACAATAAAAATGACAAAAACATATTACGAAATTTCTAAATCTTAAAATGTAAAACTAAAACGACAAAAAAGCAAAATTCAAACATTAATAAATATTATTATAGTACATGAAGAACACTAAAATAATGATGTGTGAATAATTAGAATTAAATAACCTGCCCCGTGTCCTAAAATGACATCACTAACCCCTCCCTTTCCACTTTTGACAATTTCATTAATTAAAATAAAGCTGAAATAAAATTACAAATATCATATATAAATATAAAGGATAGATAGTAAATAAACAAACAAACAAATAAATAAATACAAAGAACAAACAAGCAAACAAACAAACAAACAAACAAATAAATAAATTCCTTTGGCAACTAACTGAAATAAAATACACTGAAGTAGTAAAACTACTAAAATAAAAATGCAATAACATAATTTTTTTTTTAAATTAATATAGAACTATAAAAAAACATAAAAACATAACATAAGCAAAACATAACAATAAAAATGATAAAAATATATTACAAAATTACTAAAGCTTAAAAGTTAAACTAAAAAGACAAAAAATAAACAATAATAAATATTTTATAGAATATAAAATGAATGAAGAATAAAAAAAAACAATGTGTGAATAATTAGAATTAAATAACTTGCCTTGCTTCCAAAAATGACATCACTAACCCCTCCCTTTCCACTTTTGAAAATGTCATTAATTGAAATAAAGCTGAAATAAAATAAATAATAATAATAAATAGAGTATGAAAATGCAAAAGAAAATAATAGAAAGAATAGAAAATAAATAAATAAATAAATAAATAAATGTCCCCTTGGCAGCTAACTGAAATAAACGTTGTAGAAAGTAGTAAAAGTAATGCAATAACATAACATTTTATATATACATATATACAAAAATGACAAAATCATATTACAAAATTACTAAAACTTTAAATTAAAAACTGAAAACTGACAAGAGATAAATAAAAGCTAACTGAAAATATTAATAAGTACTACTAATGTGTGTAAATAATACTAAACTGACAATAATGGGTGAAAAATCTATTTAAGTTGCCCTGCCTCCAAAAAAATATTCATAATCTAGCCGTTTCTTAATGTATAAAATCACACCACAAATCATTAAACATCCTTTTTTACTCTAAAGAGAAAGTCACGTTACACAAGCAAAATGGCAACTGTTTCATATTTCCTATAATTATAAATAATTTCCTTCGCCCTTCATAAATATTCCATGTCAGGTCCACAGTTTAAGCAATACATTTTCATTAACCGGTTTGTTCATGTGTAAGAAATCCCTACAAATAAACACAACTACTCAAATACTTCTTATATGAATCCATATTTTTTGTACGAAGGTCTATGTCTTCACACTTAAACTGACTGCATAAATATATTATGAAGAACGGATGGATGAATGATGCAACTCGCATGCAACAATAGACGTTCACACTGTATGGAAGCGCCTATATTTGCTCGTAATGATGCGGACGGTCACATGTTGCCAGGTCATTTCTAGTTTAAGCAGCAAAACAAAGCCGAACCGTACAATATTGTTATTCCAAATACGATCTCTGCACTTTCAGCGACACGATCCGTCACGACAGCCACATTAGCAATATGGCTTTCTGCTGCTCGGGAAGTAAAGTAGGCTAGAGGTTTTCCAAAAAAAAAAAACAATCCGGACTGAATAAATACCCAACTGCAACACACTTTTATTCCGGCGAGGTAGAGGCCGAGAGACGTGACACACATACGGCTCCGCATGGCCATTACATCACTGTCAATCACGCGGCCCGCGCAGCCACGTTAGTCCTGACCTTCCTGATGAATATGAGAAAAATGAGTGAACTTCCAGCGTTTGATAGATGATTGAAGGGACACATCATTCACGCGGCCCTCCACTCGTGCCAGCGCAGTTTAACACGGGGCGCGTTCGCCTGAGGGAAGCGCTGAAAGGCCGTATTCAAATCCTACGGCGCGCCTCGTTTTCCCTAGGACAACATTAGTCCACACCTGCTGCTTGGAAATTGGAAAATCTTGGAAATTATAGACATCTGCTCGCACGGACATCAGAACAAGAGTGAGTCGCACAATTTCAGCTAACGACTGCAAACACAACAAGGTAACTAAACTTAAATGACTCCTGCGTGCGAAATTATTGCTTACAACATGAGACATTTAAGTAGTTTTAGTGGCGATAAAACAGACACTTTAGTTGATTGAACTTTTTCACTTCTCAACAGAGACAAACAAGAAATGCAAATGATGTGCATTAGGTGTGCAGCCACAGTGCATGATGTCTTAGGTGAGTCTTAGGTAAGGGAATGCCTTTTAATATATTTGAAGACTTTTTTCATTTTAAAAACATATTAAAAAAGAAGACTAGCTTAATAAAACTATAAAAAAAAAATAATAAAAAGAACAAATGAAGATTTAAATTTCAGGATGAATAGATATTTATAAAAATAAATACAAATATATAAAAATAGCTTTAGGATAGGATTCAGTGATTAAAAGCCACAAAAAGACTTAATTAAAAAAAAAAAAACAAATACAAAATTGAATTTAAGATAAATGCAAAGCAATAAATAAATAAATAAATAAATAAATAAATATATATATATATATATATATATATATATATATATATATATAAATACAAATGAATGAGATCAGGATCAATTAAGATCAATGAAAAATGAAAAAAAAAAAAAAAAAAAATATTATGAGTAAAATTAACAAATAATCATTTAAATAAATAAAAAATATACAAAATTATAAATATTAAAAAAATGGAGGGGGGGGGGGGTAAAAAAAATCGCAAAAAACATGTCATGTTAAAAGTTAAGTTATAGTTAAAAAAAAGTCAGTTATTTTTTAAAATGTAGTGATTAAAACAACTAAATCAAATAAATAAATAAAAAGTATATATTTCTAAAAAAAAAAAAAAACAGCAACAAAAAACAACAACAAATAAAATAAAAAACATTTAAATTAAATAAATAAATATAAAAAATATATACATATTTAAAAAATAAATAAAAATGATATAATATATATATATATATATATATATATATATATATATATATATATATATATATATATATATATATATATATATATATACACACAAATATATAAATATTAAAAAGGGGAAAAAATCTCAATAAGTTAAAAAATATGTTAAAAGGTAAGTTATAGTTAAAGTTTATTTTTAAAATATTTAGTGATTAAAACAACAAAATCAAATAAGTTAATTAAATTAAAATTTATACATATAAATGTATAAAATTTTTAATACCTTTTTCAAACATTTTAATACTTTGTTTCTGGAAAAGTGCATTACTGTTCAATCAATCAACTGAAATTCAGTTCAATATTGACATAAAACTATTTTTTATGCTGCCAGGAGGGAACATTCTGGAAGGAACAACGTTGTACATCATGCATCAAAAATGCATGACAATCAACACATGCTCTACAGTCAAATACTGAGAACACAAACAACTACAATTCACCACACAATGTATTTTTCTACTATTTTAGAACATGAGACACGCCTACACCTACTTGGTGAATGACCAGCTCTGAAGAAAAGGTTTCCCAAATGGAAACTGCGACATTCAAGTGCACTCGTCTCTTAAACGCAATCATTCTGACATGACTTCAAGTGTCTATGGGGGTCTAAAAGCCCGACAGCAGGAAAAAGCAGCTCTGAAAGACTCCGTGTTGGAAGGCCACGATAAAAACAAGGACCTTCAAAGGCTCTGACCCTCCCAAAAGTGGGGAAGAGCGGGAAGGTTGAGAGGCAGAGGAAAGCAGAGACGTTGCATCTTTCATGAGATGTGCTTCCTGGCAGAAGTAATCCAGGTCAAACCAGATTGACTTCCCCTGATACCGGCGCTGGCAACCCCTCCTAATCAAAAATCACATCGGACTGCAACCATCTGGGTTCAGCAGCTCCCAGCGCTCTCGTTCGGATCAACTCAACACGGAGGAACACCGCATTCATTTGCTGAAATAAAAACACCTGTGCACGCATCTAATCAATTGCTATTGCACTTTTTTCTGCACGCCCACAGAATCCAAAGGTTGAGCGTTTTACACCTGCGGTTTGCTCTGAAAGGCGCGTGACTTTATTTTCAACATTATCAACTCTCATTTTGTATTTAGAGCCATATGAAATAACTTTTCGTTTTTTTGGGGGGGATTTAATTTTTTTTTTCTGGATTCCATTTTAATAGTTACATTTTGGTAATCAAAAAGCATGTCTAACTCATGAAAACCATGCAAAAAATTTAATTTTTGAGCCCAATGAAATTGGTTTTATTTTTTTCCCAAATTCCGTTTTTATTTTCTTTCATTTTTTTTCTTCTTTTTTCGGTTTTCATTCTGGTAAATAGATTAGATTAGATTTATTTATTTTCCAATTTGTATTTTTCTCAATTCTGTTTTAAGTGTTACACTTTGGTAATCAAAAAGCATTTCTAATTAATTTAAATCCATACAACTATGGCAGTTTAACAACAGTTTATTTAAAGTTCATCCAAAATTAATTACAGTCTTAGGATATGGAATCTGTTTTATTTATTTATTTTCCCCCATTGTTTTTCTTCTGTTTTAATGGTTAAATTAAATTTGGGTAATCAGAAAACATGTCTAATTAATTGAAATCATGCAACTTGTACAAATTAACATCAATTTATTTAAAGTTAAGAAAAAAATGTAATTTTAGAGCCCTGTGAAATTGTTTTATTTATTTATTTATTGATGTTTTTTTTTTTTTTTCATTCTGCTAGACTTATTTATTTATTTATTTATTTTTCATTCGCATTTTTCTCAATTCTGTTTTAAGCATTAAACCAAATTTTGGTAATCTATTACAGTTTAACAACTTTTTTTTTTTTTTAAGTTAATCAAAAATTAAAGTTTTAGGATATGGAATCTGTTTTATTTATTTTTCCCCCTTCCTTTTTCGTCTGTTTTAATGATTAAATTAAATTTTGAAAATAAAAAAAAAAAACAATTTAACAACAAATTCTTTCTTAATAATTTAATTTTAATGGTTAAATAATATATTTTTAATTAAACAGCATGTGCAGTTAATTTAAATCATGAAACATAAAATCTAACAAAAATGTATGTATTAAAGTTTATTAAAAAATATATATTTTTAGGATGTTATGAAACCTGTTTTATTTTCCCCCCCAAATTCTGTTTGTTCTAATTTTAATGGTTTTATTAAAATATAATAATTAAAAAGCATGTTTAATCAACTGAAATCATAAAACCTTTACTACTTATTTATTTTATTTATTTATTTATGTTGTTTTAATTGTTCTGAATTCTTGATTTAATACAAGTTTATTATCTGTGGCAATCAAATGAAGGCATAAAACACTAACAATTTAATCTTTTAAAATATAATCAGTTAAACGTAACTTTTTTTAAAAAAATTTTGGCACACAAAATGCTGCACAACAGATGTTTTCTGTTAAAATTAAAACATTAGGGGAAAAAATGTGATATTCCTGAAAGAATAAAGTTCTAATAATTTCATTATCATGATTATTATTACTTTGAGAAATACATTCTACTGCAATTCTGTTTTCTACATCACAGAAATGATAAAGCCCTAATAACCGTGCAAAAAGTAAAAGTAAGTTTCTCTCATCACCGATCCTGAGAAATACACATGAGAAGCATGAAACGGCTTTTATAAAACTGCAACTCAACAAAAGTTGAGCGTCTACGAGTGTTTCATGCCGGACTGCTCTCTGAACTTCAGACGAGCAAGACGCTACTTTGGTCTTCTAAGACTTTCAGATGGTGAAACATGAAGTAAAAACTGACTACATGCACAGCTACACGAGAACTATTACAAACCCGGCGAGCACTAGAAGTGCAGCCAGTCAGAAAAGTGAAATTCTGTCATCATTTACTCAACCTCAAGTTGGTTCTGTATTGCATTTCTTTCTTCAGAAGGCATTTTGAAGAACACCCAGGTCCAAAAAAAAAAACAAAAACAAAAAAAAACACGTTTTTGTGAAGAAAGAAAGTTTGAAACAGTATAATTTAGAATATTATGATGTCTTCTGTTTTCATTTGAATTTTAGTTAAAGTTTTAGTCATTTTGTCCAGTACAGTTCGAACACTTCATTACAGTCTCCTCTGGTCTCGCATCAAAAGTGAACGTGGTTCCACCCCGAAATATATTCATCAGCTCATTAGCATATCGGCCTCAGCGGGATTTTTTTTTTTGCCTAAAATCACATTTGCATAATGAATGAAGGTTCTCCCATTTACTCTGTTCTTTTTCTTGTTAACCTCTCATTAACCTTTTTGTTAAACAGTCTTGGCACTCGGATCATGCCGAGACTTGTCCCAAATTCATCAAACAACGGGGCGGGTTTCTTATTCGCCTCATTAGGCTGAAATCGCTATTAAAGTTCAGTCTAATGTACTCCGGACTGATGGGAAACCGTTGGGTAAAATCGACCCGAATGTCTATGTTTATAGACTCGGATTCCCAAAATCCGAGCGGAAAACATTTGGTCTTTACAGGAAACCGCTCCATCAAGCATCAAAACATAAACAGCGATTGTGCAGCAGATCTCAGCCATGATCTACTGGGTTTTAATGAACGTGAGCCACTTCCTACACCGAAGGCTTCGCGTTTCCAGCAAAGTTATATTTTGTGCGAGAAACGGCGTCATTTTTTATTTACTCGAACCTGATTTATTTATCTTCGCTCACCAAGTAGTCTCTCATCCTCACTCCATCTCCAGCACCAGCAAAATATCAAAAGCCTGCGATTCTGTTTCATCCTCATAAGTTACAAAGTTGTGAATTTTAATGACGGGCAATTTCCAAGCTGCCTCGTCCGTAATGAACCCATCAGACGGTGGGCCGTAAACGCTCTCTGCTGTGTTATTTTGAGGGAAACAAACAGGACGCTTGTGCAAACAACTAAAAGCAACTAAATATGGTCTAGCTCATCTATTTCAAACCTCTTTAGTCCTCAGCTCAAATTTTGAACAGCTGTGATGAATGTTTCATATTGTCTCTGCTGCTTTTTGAACACTTATTCAAAGTCATGAATAGATGAAAGAAATGTATGGCTTACAGAAAAGTTTAAAAAACCTTTAAAGCACACAACGACGTGCAGTCTTACATATATCTATGAAGAAATGTGTGTAAAAATACAGCCCTGGGTACTGTGTTAATATGAGGGAGTTTTCCATATTGATCGTTTTACCTGTATTTTGAATTATGCATTGTGCTGTGTTTTAGGGTTGAAAGAAATGTCTGAAAACATAAACTAATTTAATATATAAATTAAATATAAGCTATCTATATACATTTATTAATACTTATTATGTATATAAATAATATATATTTAACTATTTATTGATTGATTACTTACCAAAAAGAAAGAAAAAATAAATAAATTCACCCTCGCGACCACTAAGCAACACACTGGCACTGTTGCAACATCATACATTACACCCTAGCAACCGCCTAGCAACACCCCGCCACTGTTGCAACTTGCAACACCACACATTACACCCTAACAACCACCGAGCAACACCCTGCCTCTGTTGCAACACCATACATTACAACCTAGCAACCACCTAGCAACTCCCTGTCATTGTCGCAGCTTGCAACACCATATTTTACACCCTAGCAACCACCTAGCAATGCCCTGTCATTGCTGCAGCTTACAACACCATACATTACACCCTAGCAACCAACTAGTAACACCATGTCATTGCTGCAGCTTGCAACACCATACATTACACCCTAGCAACCACCTAGCAACGCCGTCATTGCTGCAGCTTACAACACCATACATTACACCCTAGCAACCACCTAGTAACGCCTTGTCACTGCTGCAGCTTACAACACCATACATTACACTCTAGCAACCACCTAGTAACGCCTTGTCATTGCTGCAGCTTGCAACACCATACATTACACCCTAGCAACCACCTAGCAACGCCGTCATTGCTGCAGCTTACAACACCATACATTACAACCTAGCAACACCCTGCCTCTGTTGCAACACCATACATTACAACCTAGCAACCACCTAGCAACTCCCTGTCATTGTCGCAGCTTGCAACACCATATTTTACACCCTAGCAACCACCTAGCAACACCCTGTCATTGCTGCAGCTTGCAACACCATATTTTACACCCTAGCAACCACCTAGCAACGCCCTGTCATTGCTGCAGCTTGCAACACCATACATTACACCCTAGCAACCAACTAGTAACACCTTGTCATTGCTGCAGCTTGCAACACCATACATTACACCCTAGCAACCACCTAGCAACGCCGTCATTGCTGCAGCTTACAACACCATACATTACACCCTAGCAACCACCTAGCAATGCCGTCACTGCTGCAGCTTACAACACCATACATTACACCCTAGCAACCACCTAGTAACGCCTTGTCATTGCTGCAGCTTGCAACACCATACATTACACCCTAGCAACCACCTAGCAACGCCCTGTCATTGCTGCAGCTTGCAACATTATACATCACACCCTAGCAACCACCTAGCAACACCCTGCCTCTGTTGCAGCTTGCAACACCATATATTACACCCTAGCAACCACCTAGCAACGTTCTGTCATTGTTGCAACTTGCAACACCTTTTGCCTATTCAATTTCTATTTTTAACTATTACATTATAAAATTATAATGTTAATATATTTTGTTTTTTTCTTTTGAATGAAACATACTGAACTTTTTTAAACATTTAGTTTGTCTCTAAATGCTAAACTGACACCATGTATTTGCCATTAAAACAATAAATAACTCTTAAATCTACATTTAAATCTGTATTTTTAGCTCTTTTAACAAAATAATTATAAATAAATACAAAAACAAATGTTTTTCACAAGCAAAGGGCCAAACTAAATAAACATACTGTTAATTTTTTTTAGTATATTTTTAAGTAAAACAAGATTTGTGAGTAAACAAATAATATAATATAATATAATATAATATAATATAATATAATATAATGCTTCAAACATAGCAAGTTTTCCCGCTTCACTAATAAACTATTTACTGGTTGACGCATTTCTACCATCACATTTCATCCCATCCAGCCTGAACAGCCTCACACACACACACACACACACAATCATATATTACTCGCACACTCTTGGAAACCCTCCTGACATTTTTGTGTTTATATACGCTTCTTTTCAGGGTCCGCAGCCGGTTTTTAGAGAGCTTGTAAACTGAAAATCCAGGCGGCCATGTTCCTGATAGCTGCCAGAGCTCTGCCTGTTATAAATAGTTGAGCTTCGTCTTCATGTAGTGCTGCCCTACAAGAGGGAATTTCAGAAGCACATAATTTGATTCATGACATTCCTTGAGAGGCCATTTATGGTGTGAGAAAGGTATGGGCCGGACCCGAGAGCTCTTGCTTTGAAGTCTGCGCAGATAGCAAATGAATTCCATATGATACAAAATCCATCCCATGCCCTCAAGTCTGACCATTTTAGGCCATGAGTGCCAGAACAAGAACCGCTGAGAGCTGCAGCGCTGCTTCATTAGTATCCAGCAGAACTGGTGTTAAAAAACCATGAAAGTGCAGCGCAGAGTTACAGTGAATGATGGAAAGTGCTACAGATTTGGAAGAATGATCTGAGACATATCTAGAGACATTCATGCAGGCAACCACCAAAAAACCAACCACAACACCCTAGCAACCTTTTTGCAACCACCCAGAAGATAGCAGAGATATCCTAGCCAGATACCAGATACCAATGTCCTGCCCCCTGTTAGACCCTAGCAACCACCTAGCAATGTCCTGGCACTGTTGCAGCATCCTAGCAACCATCTAATAACTCCCTGGGACTGTTGCAACTTGCGACACCATAAATTACACCCTAGCATCCACCTAGCAATGACCTGGAAATGTTGCAACACCATACATTACACCCTAGTAACATCCTGGCATTGTTGCATCCTGCAGCACTGTACATTACATCCTAGCAAAGTCCTGGCACAGTTGGAACATCATACATTACACCCTAGCAACCAGAAGGCAACACCATACATTACACCCTAGTAACCTCCTAGCAATGCACTATCATTGTTGCAGCTGGCAACACCATACATTACACCCTAGCAACCACGTAGCAATGCCCTGGCACCGTTGCAACACCATACATTACACACTAGCAACCTCCTAGCAACGCTCTGTCATTGTTAGGGCTTGCAGCACAATACATAACACCCTAGCAACAGCATAGCAATGCCCTGGCACTGTTGCAACACAATACATTACACACTAGCAGCCTCGTAGCAGCGCCCTGTCATTGTTGCAACTTGCAACAGCATATACATTACACATAGCAACCCCCTGGCACTGTTGCATCACCATACATTCCACCTTAGCAACCCCCTGGCACTGTTGCAACACCACACATTACACCCTAGCAACCACCTAGCAACACACTGGCACTGTTGCAACACCATACATTACACCCTAGCAACCACCTAGCAACGCCCTACCACTGTTGCAAAATAATACATTACACCCTAGCAACCGCCTAGCAACACACTGGCACTGTTGCAACACCATACCTTACACCCTAGCAACCACCTAGCAACACACTGGCACTGTTGCAACACCATACATTACACACTAGCAACCACCTAGCAAACACACTCCATAGAATAGTAGCAAAACCTTACACAAAACACATTTGGCATGCTGACATGTGCAACTGCAAGCTAGCAGAAACAGCATTGGGTAATCCAAAAATAACCACGTCAGGCACACACATATAAAATCACTAATTAACTTGGTTGTTTAAAAACAGCTTTTTATTATATTTGATTTAAGTAAACAAATTATATTTACTGATAAAGGAGACTAAAGGAGGTTGATTTAACTTAATTGATTTGATTGCAACCAAAACACTTTACATATAATTACAAAGTAATTAAAGCGCACATTCATTTCAGAAAATGCGAAATCTATTTAGTTTGCTTTAGTACTATAGTTAGGTTTGCTTCTACATAAAAAAAAAAACAAAAAAACATAAAATAGATTAAAACAATCAGCGTTAAGTAAAGTTTTAGCAACAATTTAAATTTGCTATAAATCTTCCCTTCAAACATATGTATAAGCTTGATTCTATTCTATTCTATTATTTTTATACATTGCTACAAAAGCCAAAGAGACAGATTAACACTTAGTTTGTCTCTGAATGCTAAACTGACTACATATATTTTGGTGCTAAAAAAATAACTGAAAAAAAAAAAAAAAAAAGTATTTTTGGTTTAAAAACTGTTGTACATTAAATGTTAATGCATTCCATGCATCTTTACAAAATAACACAAAATAATACATAAAAGATGTTTTCCACAAGCAAAGGGCCAAACTGAATAAACAGACTGCCATTTGTTTTCAATATATTTGTAAGTAAGTAAAAATTTCTCCACCACTGACACTAAAATGCAGACTTGAAAACAGCATCTCGTGGAGGTCCGTGGGGTTTTGGGTGTCATTTCTGATCTATAAGGAGAACAGAAGAATGAAATCCCCTCTTTTATTTTTTTCTCCCCTGTGCTTGATTAAAGACAGAAAAAAAAATGAGACAAAGACAGAGAGAATCCTTTCTCTTCCTGCTATATGAAGAGCGCAGATCAAGGAAATCTGCTCCATTATCCAACTGAATCAAAGAGAAGGAACACGGGCTTGTGTTTGGAAGAATACCGAGGAAAAGGTCTGTAAAGGAAAGAGACGAACAGAAGAAAGACATGCTGTACTGTAACAGGGTCAGAGGTTTTCTATAACGCAAAGAAAAGACTCAGAAATCTAGAAATCCACTACAGAGCTGGACAACATACGTGTTTGGTTTTTAAACAGCTGCGGCCCTTCAAGAAATCCTTCAGAATTGCATGCTTTAAGAAGAAAAACGTATAGTTGAAAACATCATGCAAGGTTCAGATGCTATTGAGGAACCACATGAGATGTTTGACGTCATCCTGACAAAATCAATCAGGAATAAAGGGACATTATGAAGGGAAATTGTTTGTTTCACACAATGCACCTGCTCTACGGCTTCATGCTCCTCTGATATTATGACAATGCAAAACAATCTCCAAAACTAATGAGTCTCATGAGGCAGCAGCCAATACCATTCCAGATCTCCAGCAGTGTCAATCAGCTGGAAACATACCTAGTTGGCTAAAGGCTTCGTTTGATTTCTGTAAATTTAGGCCAGTCCATATGAAAGATGATTCATCAAATCATAACATATATCCCACATTAAAAGAAAAGTTCATTCAAAAATGTTGTTCCAAACTAAATGTACAAAAGAAGACAAAAAAGTACCATAAAAAATTATGTAATTTAAGTCTTTATGATTTTTCTATTAAATTTTACATTTCAGAATTTTAAAATTTTGCATTTTTAAATTAAATTTAATTTTAAATTTAAGCCAATTATTTCCTGAAAATAACCCCTTCTGCTGCATTTAAACATCATTCACATTTGCGTTAAACTCATTAACAACGCTGTTGTTCATTTTTTCAGTTAAATTTTTCAGTGTGCAAACAGTATTATTATTTTATTATCAAGTATTTGTGTGCATGTGTATGCATATATATATATTCAATTTTTGTGTCTTTTGGATGTGCATCATTTATTAACATTTTCCATTCTACTCTTTTTTTTTTTTTTTTTTTCTCAAATGTACGTTAATTTTTTTGTGATTTTTTTTAATGCAGCTATTCATTTTGTTTTTGTTTTGTTTTATTTATTTTTTTTTTTTATGAGCTCTATCCGTGTTAGTGAGTTTCTTAAGAACTCTTTACATTATACATTTAAAATGTTTTTAATTTTCAATTTAAAATTTAAGCCATTATTTCTTGAAAATAACACCTTCTGCTACATTTAAACATCATTCACATATAGGTTGAACTCATTAACAATGTTTTTTTTTCTCCTAAATTCTAAATTCTAAATTAAATTAAATTAAATTGAATTGAATTGAATTTAATTTATAGGGTGTAATGTATGGTATTGCAAATAACAAATTATTCATTTTATTTATTTAAATTATTTATTTGTAACAATGTTTTTTTCCTAAATTCCATTTTATTCATTTATTTTTTTTGTTTTTTATAATTTTTCTGGATTTCATTTTAACGGTTATTTTTATTTTCTTGTATATTTTATTTTATTTTATTTTATTTGTTAAAAGTGAATTTTCAGTGTGCAGACATAATTTTTGTATTTAGTATTTGCGTGTATATATACATATAATCAGTTTTTGGGTCTTTTAGATGTTTAAAATGAACTTTTAACAGTTAATTTTTGTGATTCCTTTTTTTTTTTTTATGATGAGCTCTATCTGTGTTAGCAAGTTTCTTAAGCACTTCTCCTTTTTTGCATCCTACTATTTTGGCTTTTTGCAACTCACATCATGATGCTTGGAAAACCAGAACTGTCAGCTAAAACAGCGCTAATTGGAAGCTACTCAAATGTGACTTATTACATTGTTTAGTAGGTAAAGTAAAACTCTTTTTTTGGTGGCACGTCTGTAAATTCAAGTTTCATCAGGCACAAAATCCAAACAGCGCGGGAAAAGCAAATTTCCTGTCTCGGAAGCAGGGATGCGAGACGGCGGGGCAGATGGCAGCGGGTTGACGAGACCACTTAGGTGCGAAGCTGTGTGGGAAAGTTAAAACCATAATGCTTTCGTTTACAAACTCGGCACAAGCGAGAAGGTGCCACGAAATGAGCTTCGGGAGGCTGGCCGTGTGATGTTTAATTAATGCAGCGCTTTCAAGCTTGTTTTGCTGCTCGTCTCATTCAGTATGGATGAACGCGGGACGCTTTCGCTGTTGCAATGCACACATATGCGTGCGGTTAAAAAGATCAAATGCGTTTTAAAGGGTAAACATACTTCAAGATGGGATTTTAGCGCTGAAATGTGACTAACGAGGGGCTGTAATCTGCACGTTTGACATGTCGAACATCTCGGCGTGTAGAAAAAGCAACAACGCCCTTGATTATTTGTGGTTTTTCAAGAGCAAGTGGTAAAAATGTGAGTTCAGGCTATTTCAAATATTTATAAATGGGAATGTATTACAAGATAAACACTTCTGTTAAAGATTAATGTGCGTGTGTGTGTCGGTTAGGGACTGGACGAGCGCTTCACCATCTGGTCTTAGTCATCTCTGGGGACTTCTGGAAGTCTCCGTGGCCTGCTTGTGTGGATTACAGAACGGACTAGTCATGGTTACAAGGGCCTGGTCCTGTAAACACACTGAGATGCACAAAAACTGCTGCTAATAGACTAAACAGAGCACAAGCACAGCACTGTGTCCAACGCAGCTCTAATATTTGCTGAACGCTGGCCGGATAATGTAAGCCGCTGTCGAAGCCCAGCACAGGATAATATCGAATCTGTTCACTCTTTGCAGATTTGTTCCTTCTCATAGCAGAAAATAACAAAATATTCTTAAGGAATTTGGAAAATATATTCAGAACATAATAACAAGAAATGCATTAAATGCATGCAATAATAAAATACCAAAGTTTAATATAAATATATATTTGGTCACATTGCACGAAATAAGAAATTTTTAGATGAAAACAAAAATCACAAATAAAATGTTTTGCCATTCATGAAACTGTGTGTGTGTGTGTGTGTGTACACACACATACACACACACACTGTTCACTTTACTTTAAACATATACAAAAAAAAAAAAAAAAACAACTCTTTCAAAACTGTTTCTTCAAGACAAGTCTACATGGAGACTTCTTGCACAAAAAGTGGAAAACCACCCAATAAACACATGCATAAATAAATCCAGACTCTAAATTCAGATCAATAGGCATTACCAAAGAACCTAGTTATCCTCTCTATCTCTTACAGTGTTGCGGGTCGCTAGTGACGAATCACAATTACATCTTAACGGGCTGGCATGTATATTCCTGCAGACGATCGATGTGCGAGCATCAGTGAATGGCACCTTTAATCTTGAGCTCAGTGAAGTCAATAGGATTGGGTGAAGCTGCAGTGATTAAGTGATCGTCTGGCCACTGATCCAGCCTCCTCTAAAGAGAGCCAGAGCGAGTGCAAGTGCCTGTTCAATCTGTCACAGACCCAAAGCATCCCATACATCACAGCTCATCACAAGCGCCTCGTAAATGTGCTTTTGCTCAGTGGGTAACACTTCAAACAGCACCAGTATTAAGGTCAGGTGGTGAGTTCATACTGTACTCAATCAACAGTATATAATATTATTTTTTATGCAATTATGCATGTATTTAACAGTACATAAAGCTTTAATAAATAATTAAGTAAATAAATTCATAATTACATTCAAATAAATAATTAAAATATTTTGTAGTTAATTTCATTAAATATATATATATATTTATATATATATATATATTATGGGCTGTTCACCAAGTACACTGACCAAAATTATAAATGCAACACTTTTGTTGTGGTTGTGGATGAATGGCACAACAATGGGCCTCAGGATCTTGTCATGATATCTCTGTGCATTCAAAATGCCATCAATAAAATGTACCTGTGTTCGTTGTCCATAACATACGCCTGGCCATACCATAACCCCACCGCCACCATGGGCCACTCGATCCACAACGCTGACATCAGCAAACCGCTCACCCGCACGACGCCATACACGCTGTCTGCCATCTGCCCTGTACAGTGAAAACCGGGATTCATCCGTGAAGAGAATACCTCTCCAAAGTGCCAGACACCATGAGGCCAATGAGGACGACGAGCATGCAGATGAGCTTCCCTGAGATGGTTTCTGACAGTTTGTGCAGAAATTCTTTGGTTATGCAAACCGATTGTTGCAGCAGCTGTCTGGGTGTCTGGTCTCAGACAATCTTGGAGGTGAAGATGCTGGATGTGGAGGTCCTGAGCTGGTGTGGTTACACGTGGTCTGCGGTTGTGAGGCCGGTTGGATGCACTGCCAAATTCTCTGAAACGCCTTTGGAGACGGCTTATGGTAGAGAAATGAACATTCAATTCATGGGCAACAGCTCTGGTGGACATTCCTGCAGTCAGCATACCAACTGCACGCTCCCTCAAAACTTGCGACATCTGTGGCATTGTGCTGTGTGATAAAACTGCACATTTTAGAGTGGCCTTTTATTGTGGGCAGCCTAAGGCACACCTGTGCAATAATCATGCTGTCTAATCAGCATCTTGATATGCCACACCTGTGAGCTGGATGGATTATCTCGGCAGAGGGGACGTGCTCACTAACACAGATTTAGACAGATTTGTGAACAATATTGAGAGAAATAGGCCTTTTATGTACATAGAAAAAGTCTTAGATCTTTGAGTTCAGCTCATGAAAAGTGAGGGCAAAATCAAAAGTGTTGCGTTTATAATTTTGGTCAGTGTATATAGAGAAAAGCTATACCTTAATATTCTAATATTCTTAAGACATTTCAAAATTATATTCAGAATATATATATTTAGCCACACTATGTGAAATAAAATACTGTTAGCTGAGATAATGGAGTCCGTTCTTGTGTTTTGTCTAAAGCCAACTAAGAATAATGTTTGCACCGCATGAAAATCGTCCACGGCACACTGATCTAGAATTATTCTTTCTTTTCCGTGCCTGGTTTGCTCTAATGACAGCGTCTGATGACTGTGTTAGATTAAATAAATGGCTCAGTGTTCTCAGCAAGCCAACAGCAGCATTATTAAGCTGCCTACCTGTGTTATGATGATGGATCTTAGCTAAAGTCAGTGCGCCCGCCACGCCACACAACACAACACACATGCAGAACATGTCTGAGAACCATCAGCATGAAGAAATGAAAAAGAGACTGTGAGTGTCGAGAACAACAGGGAGGCGAGATGATGATAACAGCGAGCAATGAAATCAGGTGCTACACTTCATTAAAACAGTCATATTCTACACTTTAAATATATTTTTACGTTAATACATTTTTATTTTACATTAAGCAACTGGTATGCTTCAGACCTACTGTATGAATTTAGCTTCTAAAGTCTTATTTTAGTATCCAGGGCTTTTGCGAGTGACCCGATCAACATATTTGTGTTTGCGCTGAGGGGAGCTTCAAAGGTTTCTACGTGTTTTTGCAACTTTGAGTGATGTATCACGGACATATCTCACCAATCCATTCATAAAGTGTAGAGAGAGTGTAAATAAGAGATTGACTGCACAGTGTAGAGAGCTTCGTTGATTATAATGGAATTTGTGAGACTGCGATGAACTAAGATGAGTGACAGCTTTTAATGATTTTTAAGGAAGTTTGTAATTGAAATATTGATTTAATACAACAGTTAAATAAACAAGAAGTTAATATTAAGTGACTGACATTGTCTGACTGTAACACTATTGCCTGATTTTGCTCTATTTCGTTGTCAAAAATGGAATCTAGTGTCTATGATTCAACTTCCCATTCATAAAGACAGTCACTTGCTTTATTCCTGAATGAATCAGCCGTTCAAACGAATCAAATGAATTAATGATTCAGTAATTAAATCAGTGACTTGCTGCCACCTATTGGCAGATTTAGTTTCATTTTTAAAGTAGCTTTTCAGTAATTTAAACCATTTAATATTTTTGTATTCAAATTTTATATTTAAAACATAAATCTAAACATGAATTTATGAATTTGATTGCACTCATGCCACCTCTGAGCCTCATCAAACATGAAAATACAACTACAAACCACTTTCGTATACGCCTATGCCAACTCTGCAGTACAAATGTATTTTGTTAATACTGATTTCATTTGATTGGTAACTTCTTGGTAATTCTTGGTAATTCTTATTCTGTTGTTTTTATTAGAAATTTTAAAAAGCCTTGTAATGGGAAGGCTTGGGATTATTGATTAGAAGGTGCTCTGAAAGTTTGACTGTGCTTCTAAAATGTTTTAAGTCATAAAAGGTATAAGCATAAAAATAAAGAGTAAGTGTAAAGCCTTGGTATCACTGATATACTATTATAGTTCATGTTAACGTTTTGAATTAGAGTATTTTGTTTTCATTTCAATTTCAGTATTACCAGTATTACTCATTTATTGCCATGTTTATTACTTTTTTTTTTTTTCTGTTTTTTTTTTAAGTTCAGTAATTTTGCTGTTTGTTTTTGTCATTTTTATTATTTATTTTTTAGTCAGTCTGTATAGTTTTTTATTAATTTGATTTCTGTTTCAGTTTTAGTTATTTCAGTACTAAAAAACTAAATGAAAATGTGAAATGTTTCGGCAACTAACTAAAATACATTTTTTTTCATACTTTAATTTTAGACGATAACCCTGCTACACTGTTAAAAAAATATTTTTCAAAGTTGTAAATAAAACTAAAGATTATTGGAGAACATTTTACAAGAAAATAAAAAAAAAATACTTAAAATTTCATGTTAAATTCAGTGTGTTACTTGTGAATTTTTTTTAATTATTTGTGAAATTTACCAGCAATTTCTGAGTGAAACGTTATTTAGTGTACTGTAACTTAAAAACATACAGAATACAGAAAAAACTTTAATATTGTGAAATATTATTGCAATTTAATATAACAGTTTTCTACTTTAATATACTTTAAAATGTCATTTATTTCTGTGATCAAGGCTGAATTTTCAGAAGTCCTCAGCGTCACATGATCTTTCAGAAATCATTCTAATATGCTGATTTATTATCAATGTTGGAAACAGTCGTGCTGATTTTTTTTTCAGCATTTATTCAAAATAGAATATATTGCAATATAAGTCTTGACTATAAATTTTTATCAATTTATCACATCCTTGCTGAATAAAAGCATCAATTTCTTACCCAAAAGTTTTGAACAGTAGCGTATATTGTTACAAAATATTTCTATTTTTAATTAAATGCTGTTTATTTTATTAAATGTTTTTTTTTTTTCAATGCTGTAAATAAAACTAAAGATTAGTAGTACATTAGAAGTTACATTTTACAAGAAAGTACTATTTTAAAATATCATGTTTAATTCTGTGTTACTTGCCAATTTTTTAATTATTGATGAAATTTACTATTAATTTCTGAGTAAATGACTTCGGTTATGATTTGCAAACTTAAGTGTACTAGCGTAGTTCACACATGCTGCATTGTGAAAGTTGTCAAACGTCTGCCGCACTTGACCTTTCATCTTAAAGGAGCAAGAAAAATACAGTTTTCTGTAAACGCGTATATTGGGAGATGTAGTACATACACACAAAAGTTGAACTTGTGTACAAGAAACGTGAGAACTTTGATACCTGATGCAATTGTTCCTAATGAGATTCGCGTCACACGACAGCAGCGCTCGCATCAGAAAATGACAAAAAAAACAACGCTGTCAACTGCGGCGTGACATTTGACAAGAAAAATCATAGGTGAACATATATGAAGCTCAGCAGAGCGAGTCACACTTTATGAAAAGTGCTAACAAGCTCACTTATAAAACACCTGGATGCTTTTTTTGCATCTAATTAATTTGCATTTGTCACCTCACGGCTGTCATACCACTTCATTTGTCACCTATCAACCTGTATCCCAAAAGAGAGCCATTACAGAAGTTACGATGCTCATAATAAACAAGAATGATGGTGAATCACATCTGCACGAGCGTTTCCGTGCACAAGAGAAAATGTAATAGTTCATTACGGTTAGAAACATTATAATCGTGACTTTTCTACAGAAACTTAAGCTCAATTCTCTTGTTCGATATCAAGGCGTTGTTGATGTTCAAATGTGGGTGGACATCTGCAACTTTCTAACAGAAAGTTGTAGAAGATGGGAATGAGCCTTAAGTAAACATCTCCAATTGAGATACGCTTCAAACATGCTTATTACACCAAGGTATCAGTAGAAAGGTCATTTATTTTAGATGAAAAGACCAAAGGAAAGGCAAAACAGTCAAAGACGAAAGCTCAACGTTAGTGCAGAAGAAAAAATAGAGGCCGTAGAGCAGAGAAGTGGGTGATGTAATTAATGTGGGATGCAAACAGAGCAAGAATATGAGAGCGAGAGCTGTGGGTGGAAGAAAAGAAGAATAGATGAAGAGAAGAATGAGATTCAGGAGGAGGAGGAGAGAGAGCACATATTGTAATTCTGGATCATAATTATCTATACATCTGTGTACAAGGTGCCTACGTGTTTTTATCGAGTATGAATACAGTTTTCATGTATAAGATTGTTTTTTTCAGAGTGTCTAAATGTGTTTCTGTCAACCCTTGAATGTTTATGTGTTTGCAATCATCACAATTACTACTGTTAACTCTTTCCCTGCCACTGACAGATTTTTCAGGTTTTTAAAGAAGTCTCTTCTGCTCATTAAGGCTGTATTTATTTAATTAAAAATACAGAAAAAAAAACTGTAATATTGTGAAATATTATTACAATTTAAAATAATAGTTTTCTATTTTAATATACTTTAAAATATCATTTATTTCTGTGATCAAAGCTGAATTTTCAGCATCATTACTCCAGTCTTCAGTGTCACATGATCCTTCAGAAATCATTCTAATATGCTGAATAATTATCATAAAAATAATTATTTTTATGATATATTTTTTGACAATTTCTTTAGCATTTATTCAAGAAATGTGTATTCATTTCTTAAAAAAACAAAACAAAAGAGCAGTGTATATTGTTATAATATATATATATATATATATATATATATATATATATATATATATACACATTTATTTTTTTAAATGCTGTATTTTTTAAGCTTTTATTCTTCAAAGAATTCTGAAAAAATTATCACAGGTTCCAAAAAATATTAAGCAGCACAACTGTTTCCAAATAAACGTAGCCTTGAAGAGCATACGTGGCTTCTTTATATTCCATATAGTTTATATTCAATACAAAATATTCAGTCTAACATTGAAATTCCCCTGAGCCTTTGCTCAGCTAAACGTGGTAAGGAAAAATCTAACAGATCCAATCTAATCTTTCTCATATCACTTTTGGAAATGTCAGGCTGGCACTAGTGTGAGGGTATCCTGCCAGAATGGCCATGCTCTTTGAGTTTTCTTATCTGCAAATTAAAGTTGCTGTGAATAGTTGAGTTAAATCCATTGGCCTTGCCATAGTCAGTCTTCTCGCGCACGATGCACTGAGTTTGCGGCTGATAGGAGCAATTAATCAAAAAGCCTCCAGAGCTGAGGCGACGTGAGTATAGTAATAAAACAGTCAATGCACGCACATCAACAGTTTGTAATGAGTTTGTTTTGAGCGCATTCCTCCCTGATTTAGGATCTGATCTAGTGGCCAGTGCTCTATCTCTCTCTAGGGTTCATTTATTCCCTTAAAAACCAAAGTAAGTGCTTCATCTACTACTGCCAATCACACAAAACTAATTCCATTAACCTCATAACTGATTTTACATTTCAGAATTGGATGTAATTACGCTTAAACCAATGAAAAATTAGCTTTTTGGGTCAGAAAGGTGCGACCAGAAAACACTGAGGTGTTTACAGACTGTCAATCATTTATGAGTTCAATTTGACAACACTTCATTCAAGTTAAACATCACGTCCAGCATTAACACATTGCTTTTATGCAACATTTCAACAGATGAGAAGGCAATAATGAATTTGTCACTAGAGAAAATCTGTCCAAAACAGAACTATTCTTGAATGAATCAGCATATTTTCAACGAATCAGTTGAACGAATGATTCAATGACTTACTTATTAAGATGATCACTTATTTAGTTCATGAATGAAGTATCAGTTTGAAACAAATCAGTTGAATGAATGATTCAATGACTCACTTATTAAGATGGTCACTTATGTAGTTCCTGAATTAATTTTAGTTTTAAAACAAATTGGCTGAACAAATGATTCAATATCTCAGTTATTAAGATGGTTACTTGTTCAGTCCCTGAATGGATTATCACTTTGGAACAAACTGGTTAAAGGAATGATTCAATGACTCTTATTAAGATAGTAATTTGTTTAGTTCCTGAATTAATTATCATTTTTAAACAAATCGGTTGAACCGATGATTCAATGACTCACTTATTAGGATGGTGACTTGTTTAGTTAATAAATGAATTATCGTTTTGAAACAAATCGTTTGAACAAATGATTCAATGGCTCACTTCTTAAGATGGTAATTTGTTTAGTCAGTAAGTTAATGCTCGTTTTGAAACAAATCGGTTGAACGAATGATTCAATGGCTCACTTCTTAAGACAGCTACTTGTTCAGTTCCTGAATGAATTATTGCTTTGAAACAAAACAGTTGAAGGAATAATTCAGTGACTCACTTATTAAGATGGTAATTTGTTTAGGTAATAAATCAGTTATCATTTTGAAACAAATCGGTTGAATTAATGATTTAATGACTCTCTTATTAGGATGATAATTTGTTTAGATAAGAGATAATAAAAGAATTATCCAAACAAATTGGTTAAACGACTGATTTAATGACTCACTTAATAAGATGGTCACTTGTTTAGTTCCTGAATGAATTATCGCTTTGCAATAAATCAGCTGAATGAATGATTCAATGACTCATTTATTAAAACACTCAGTTGTTCAGTTCCTGAATGAATAGTTGTTTTGAAACAAATTGGCTGAACGAACGATTCAATGACTCACTTATTAGGATGGTGACTTGTTTAGTTAATAAATGAATTATCGTTTTGAAACAAAACTGTTGAACGAATGATTCAGTGACTCATTAAGATGGTCACTTGTTCATTTCCTGAATTAATTTTTGCTTTGAAACTAATCGGTTGAACAATTTATTCAATGATGCACTTATTAAGGTGGTCACCTGAATTAATTTTCATTTTGAAACAAATCAGCTGAACAAATGATTCAATGACTCACTTATTAAGATGGTCACTTGTTTAGCTCCTGAATTAATTTTTGCTTTAAAACAAATTGGTTGAACGAATTATTCAATGATGCACTTATTAAGACGGTGACTTGTTTAGTTTCTGAATGAATTATCATTTTGAAACAAATTGGTTGAATGAATGATTCAATGACTCACTTATGGTCACTTGTTTAGTTCCTGAATGAATTATAGTTTTGAAACAAATTGGTTGGACGATTGATTCAATGCATTTTTTAAGACAGTCACTTGTTTAGAATCAGAGTTTAAGACTCAATAGTGATATTTCCATTTAACTATTAAAAAACACTGAATAAAAACGCGGAAATATGCATGTCTTTTTTTTTTTTTTTAAATGTGCATGACAAATGTATGTGTTCAACTGAGTCAGATAATTGGTGTTTTGAACAAATCAGTTGAGTGAATGATTCACTCATGAACACAGTCACTTTGCTGCCACCTACTGGCGTATCAATGTGAACTGCAGAAAGTACCTGTAGGTCAGGATTTTTAGAAATTATTTTAGAGACTGATTAAAAAAAAAAAAAGATCTGTGTCTGTGTTTGTAGATCTGAATATATATATATATATATATATATATATATATATATATATAATATTTTAAAGCTGATTATAAACATGAAAAAATATATCTGACAATAAAATAAACCTATGTCTTTTTAAGATTTTACTAATTAGCATGAATTTAAATATCACCGTTTAAAAAGCTTCTGCTATTTTCATGCATTCAGACATCCAAATCTAAAACCATAATGAACGTTCAGACGAAACATATCTTGTCACAGAAGTTTTGCTGTAGAAATCGCTTTCAGCATCCTGTCGTGTGTCACACGGCCATCACATGCTAAAATATTTGTGATATTAGCATATGCTCATATAAATAAACAGGTACCTATCAGCGGGTACCATATGTACTCAAATGTGTGACAACAGCTTATGGCAGAATATATTTGGCAAAGCTTGATGAAACTGCCAGGAAGGTTTACTTCATTAACGCACTGTTGACAAAGTTTAACAAGATGCCGCTAGACTATAAAGATAATGTTTGCTACAGTTTGATGGACGGTTGTGCTGTCAGATAAAGGAATAAAATTAAGCAAAAATACAAATTAGACAAAAACAAAGGAAAAAAAGTTTTGAATATGAATATTACTTACCCATTGATATAACAGTATGAATATTACTTATGCAGCTAAAACTTAAATAAAAATGAATAAAAAACATAAAATAGAAATTTATATACAAAATATACAACAAAATTGCTAAAACTTGCATTATCACAGTTACTTTGCCTCTAGACCCGAGCAAACGGCGAACCCTGCCCACCGCCGAGGTCAAACACATGAATAGACGAGTGAATGGATGCGCGACACTAATCTGCGTCTGTTTAATGTCTCTGAGAGCACCAGCGGCACCCGTTGTAGGCTCATAATGAAGGGTCAAACTCAAGCCGCGCGTTACAATCCGGCTGATTGGGAGATGGCAAGATGGAAATTGTTGCCATGGATCAATGCTGGAGCAATCTGTGAAAGGAGAGCAGTGGAATAGCTCTGCTACTAATCAATGGCTATTCATTTTCAGCCACCGCACAGCCTCGGATGAGACATTTAATAGTGCGTGGTCAGATAATTACCACCTCCAATTAAGATCTGGTGACAGGAAGGGATAAATGAAGACCATACTCGATTGACTTTAATGGAGAGACACGCCACGCTCCGATCGCCATCATGTAAATGGCTGCCATTGTCACGTCCTCCATTGAAGCATAGATGCTCTCTAATCAACTTGGATGGAAATGTTCAACTTTTAAAGCGTCAGTCGGGAAGTGCAGCAAATGGGAAACTTTCTCAAACCTAGTGAGCTGCAGTGTTACTATCACAACTCAAGTACTATCATAGGTTTTTGTTAATATTTTTTTTAATTTTTGATTATTTTTTGTTTTCATTTTTTTTTAGTACTTCAAGTTTAACTAAATGACAATGAGAAATGTTGGCTTGGCAACTTGTACTTATTTTAAATGAGATTTAATTGTAATATTTTCTGTTTTCATTTAGATTTTACAGTAGTTTTTGTTTTAGTAAGATTTTTAGTAGGTTTTTTTAGTTTGTCTATATAGTACTGTTCATTAATTTTATTTGATTAGTTTTAGTTATTTTAGTACTTCAAGTTAAACTGAACAAAAATGAGAATTTTTTATTAGGTTTTCTTAGTTTGTCTATATAATACTGTTCATTTATTTTATTTTATTTTATTTTTCAGTTTTAGTTTACTTAGTTTTAGTTTTTGTACTTAACTAAAACAAAAAAAAACTAAGACCAATCAAAAAGACAAAATATACAACCAAATTACTGAAACTGTAACTAAAATTTAAAATGTAAAATATTAAGTTAAAAACATTTTTTTATTCTTCATTTAACTTTCTTTACTAAAGTGACTAAAACTTACATAAAAAATGTATAAAAACCATAAAATAGAATTTTTTTTCCATTTAGTTTTTGTACTTTTGTTGCATGTTTTTGTCATTTATATTAGTCTTTTAATGTATCTATATAGTATTTATTTATTTTTTTTTTATATTATTTTATTGGTTTTGGTTTATTTAACTTTAGTTATTTAAGCTTTAACTTGCACTTTTTTTGAATTAAATTTTATTTGAATATTTTCTCTTTTCATTGTACTTTTACAGTAGTTTTGGTTTTAGTTATTTTGTCATGTTTTTGTAGTTTTAGGTTTTCTTAGTTTGCCTATATAGTACTGTTCATTTATTTTATTTTATTTTTCAGTTTTAGTTTACTTAGTTTTAGTTTTTGTACTTAACTAAAACTCAAATAAAAAATTAAAAACAATAAAAAAGACAAAATATACAACCAAATTACTGAAACTGTACCTACAATTTAAAATACAGTGAAAACTAATGTAAAATATTAAATTAAAATATTAATAAAAACATTTCTTATTCTTCATTTAATTTAACTTTCTGTACTAAAATTACTAAAACTTACATAAAAATTTCTAAAAACCATAAAATAGAAATAAAAACTTTTTTTTTTTTCCATTTAGTTTTTGTAATTTTGTTGCATGTCATTTATATTCGTCTTTTAATGTGTCTATATAGTATTTTAGCAACTAATTTTAAGTTAAACTAAATGACAATGAGAAATGTTGGCTTGGCAACTTGCACTTATTTTGAATTAAATTTTATTTTATTATTTTCTCTTTTTATTGTAATTTTACAGTAGTTTTAGTAATTTTGTTGTGTTTTTATTAGGTTTTCTTAATTTGTCTATATAGTACCGTTCATTAATTTTATTTGATTCGTTTTTGTTATTTTAGTATACTTCATATTAAAGTAAACAAAAAGAAGTTTGGCTTGACAACTTGACAACAGGTTTTTTAAATATTTTATTTCAAGCAACAAAATGAGGTTTTGTATCAATGATATCATATACCCATAACTATACCAGTATAGTTTTTGTTAATATTTTGAATTTAGATTTTATTTTTATTATTATTTTTTATTTTTAAGTTAAAGTTTTAGTATTTTTTTTTTTTTTTTAATAAGGTACTATTCATTCATTTGTTCATTCATTTATTTTATTTATTTATTTATTTTATTTGTTTTGGTTAATTAAGTATTTCAAGTTAAACAAAAAAATTAAAAAGTTTGCTTGGCAATACAATTTTTTTTATTTTTTTTGTATTTAGTATTTATATTTAGTTTTTGTATTTAGTATTTGTACAGGGATTTTTCATCTGTAATATACCACATACACATTAGAACAACATTCAGAAAACATTTTTGAGATTTACAATTTATAATTTGGCCGCTCAAGTACTGTTTTGAGACACCCGTGCACAAAAATATGACATTTTAAATAAAATGCAATGTTTTCCAGTTCATGCACTCTAAGTCTTTCATAAATGTCTACAAAACCGTTTTGGTTCCCATTGACTTCCATCATACTGACAAAAAATCTAAATATGCATGTTCAGTAAGTGTTAAGACACAGGCTATAATGAGTATGTTCAACTCCAGTAAATGTAAAGTCTACCTGTATTTACGTCTTTATTTATCTACTTATTTTAGTTTCAGAAGTTTTGTGGTTTTCAGTCAAATGAATCCTGTCAGCCACTAAATTTGCTTGCATCCCTTTTAAGAAAAGCCAAAGAGGTAAAAGTAATTCTTGGCAACTTTCTGTGGATGTGAACAACAGGTTTTCTGTCTGAATGAGGACTCGCTTTAGCTTCACTCATTTACGTTGACTGTAACTCAAATGCTTACAGGCGTCTGTGCCAAATTCCCCACAGATGAGCGCCAGAAAGCACAAAAATACATTTGATTAAATCTCGACTGCATGGTGTTTTAATTAAAACACTTTTAATGATGTATTTCTTCAAGTCTGTGCATTTCACAAGCTCCTTCCAAAAATAAACTTGGGTGAATCACACACTTGTTCGCATTACTATGGATGTCAAACAGTGTGAAACTGTAAGTCACAATAATTATGACTTAGAATCTCATAATAATGAACACTTTAAATAATATATAATTATAACTGTAATATAAATAATATAAAAAAATATATCCTAAAAAAGAGGTTCCCTCGGAAATCTGAGAATCTAACCAGGTTGTGTTATATTCCTGCATGTTCTTTTTTAACCATTAAATCATTTTTGAGTATGAATGCCAAGTCATGAGCGCTTTATTTCAGAGCCTATAAAACAGCGAATCTTGCATTCTAACAGTCTGCGGCTCTGAAAAAATAATACTACAGAAAGTTTTATTTACAGTACATGACCTCCCTTCTGTTTGTTAAGCAATTATATAAGAAAAACTGTTTAATATTATTTCTTGGCCGTGTTCGGAGTACTTGGCAGACGTTTGACAGCCAGAAAAGCGTGGAGTATTAAAGGAATTTCCAGCTAATCTCAAAGGGAAAGTTCACCAAAAATGAAAAATGATACATTATTATTCGCATTATCTGATCCCAATCCACTGCTTTCCTGTTAAAATTAAATTAAATTAAATTAATCATATACTATAAATAAAGGGGGAAATTCATAAAACTAAATTAAATTATATCAAATCCAGTGTCCTACACTATAAATAAAAGCAATGCATCTTAAAATTAAGTTAAATAATATATATATATATATATATATATTATTTATATTGCCTCTATAATAGGATTAATTTAATTAAATTTAATTTTTTTTGAATTTCTTTGCTTTCATTTTCATTTTTAGTTTTAATTTAATTTAATTTATTTAATAATTATTTAATTATTATTTTTGCACTAGTTATGTTATTATATTATACTACTATATTATTACTATATTACATTATCTAATAATATTCTGGATAAAATTCAATGTTAAATTAAATTAAATTAAATTAAAAAATATTTTTAATTTAATTTAATTTCATTAATAATTATTTAATAAACCATTTACCATTATTTATAATTATAATTTTATATTTTATATTTATTTTTTTATTATTTATATTGTATATTATTATTATTATATTATATTTAGTATCTACTGCTATTCTGAATTAAATTAAATTAAACTAAATATGAAATGAAATGAATCCTATACTATAGATAAAGAGTGAAATTCCTAAAACTAAATTAAATTAAAATTAATTAAATTAAATGTATTAATCTAAAATCCATTGTCCTGGAAAAGCAAGGAATCCTTAAATTAAGTTAAATCAAATCAAATTAAACTAAATTAAACTGAAGGCTAATTAAATTCATTATTTATATAAAAATGTAAATTCATTATTTTAGCACTATTTATGTTATCATATTGTACTACTATATTATATTCTGGGTAAAACAAAATTATATAAAATTCTATAAAATAAAATAAATTAAGGCAAAGATTCCTAAAAAAATAAATGCATTAATCATATGATAAAGGCAAATAATCCTGAAATTAAATTAAATTAAATTATAAAATATTAAATTATAACCCTATAAAATAAATACAATTAAACTAAATAAAAACAACAATTAAAAAATAAAATAGAACAATGATTTTTCACATTGAACTGACTTGATCCAGAGATTTGCAGCTCTCTGAAGAGGAAAATAAGCAGCGAATAACAATAAAATGTATTTGTATTACATGACTTCAACATACCTTGAATATAGTGCACAAGCTGTATTGACTAATTCATGAAACTTTACGGTACTTTTTGCATCATTTTGAAGCTCGAAAGCCTCAGTGCTCACTCACTGCGAGAGAATGGAAAAGAACGAGCAGCACATCTTCATTCTCTGGTAAACGAATGGTTTAAAGACATTTGCGCGTTTGTTTGAACTCTCCCACCCAACGGCACTAAGTTATGATAACAAAGAAAAACAATTCATCCGCCACACAACGCCTTAGCACAAAGCAAACATCTGTTTCAAGTACGCGTTTTACAGCCCTCTCGTTTCAGCTCATGCTACAGATCCATCTCTCCGGCTCTCACGCGCCATCTGAATGGAATAAACAGAATCTATGGTTGAATTACGTCTCCTCCGAGGATAAACTGTTACTATTGGGCTCCAAGCACTCTCCTGTGGTCATTCCTTTATGTCAGGCCCATTAAACTGAAATTGTGAGTTTACGATCGCTGACTGTAAGACAAAACTTTCTCCTATAGCTGTGATATGACCCACGGGAGACATCTGCTCAACCTTAACTCTTGTACAAGACTTGATATCGTGCCAGCTTTCCATTTCTGTTTACATATACCTTACATTCCATGTTGAACTTCCCACAGACCGTGTAATGCAAATCGCACGGCGGATTTCTGCCGGTTTAACCGCAGGTGTAACGGACGGCTTCGCTGACACACAAAGGCTGGTTTTAGCACGCTTTTGCCGATCGCATTTTTGGCTTCTGCGCCTGCCGGAGTCACAGTATGAAACATATGAGAATTATTACTGAACAGCGTTGAAAGAAAAGCATCTGCCCTGAGAATCAAACGTGAAATGGGACGGATGCATGTGTCAAAACCATCATGCTGCTATTGTACTTGCCTTTACTATGTCTAATGCTTTTAAGATAAGTCTAATTCTATATCGTATGCATAAGGATTGAAAACAGTGGCATGCTGACAAAATACCCTGATAAGTGCACATACAAATACTGGGTAATATAGTCAGCTTTAAATGATGATGATAATGATGGTGAGGACGATGATTATTATTATAATGTATTTTTAAAATACATTTTTTTAAATATTTTATTTTAGAAAATAAGATTTTGTATCATTTAAAAAAAAAATATATATATATTTATTTTTTTATATTGTGGGTTATTTATTTATTATGTATGATTCATTTTAGAAATATTCTATTTTAGAAAATAATATTTTAGCAAATTTTTTTATTACAAATATTTTAATAAAATTAATTTTGTTTACTATTATTATTATTATTATTATTATTTGTACCATTCAAGTGAATAATGCATGGAATGCAGTGTTATTTTAGTATTATTTGTACTACTATACTATAGTAGCATTTATTAATATTTTGAAAAGCTTTTATTTTTTTAAATTATTTATTTTCATTTTTGTTTGATGTTTTAGTAAATCTGTAGTGTAATTTTGATATTCAATTGCTTTTTGTTAATATTTCTATTTATTTTTATTGAAATATAGAAAATAATTTTTTTTTATTTTATTTTATAGTAGTATTTATACCACTATATTATTACTATTTTATAGATTCTAATCATATTCTGTATAGCTTTTATTTTTATATTTTTGGTTTTCATTTTATTTTAGTTTATGTTTTAATAATTTTGTTATGTGCTTTTGCAATTTTTTTTTATTTTGCTATTTTTATTTATTTTTATGTCAGTTATATTTTTAAATATCTATTTTTTTTTATCAAAAGCTTTTTAAAAAGTAATAATGTAAATATTTATATTGTGTTTTTTCCACTGTCAAAAAAAAAAAAAAAGAATAATGCATGAAATGCAACCTAGGATTAGTGTTGTTACTATACTAATTTGTTACTATACTACACTATTAAAGTATTAACTAAACAAAATGCAGTATTAAAAGTATTTAATTTAAAGTTAACAAAATTAAAATTTTTAATTTTATGTTAACATCATTCATAGCATGTCATTTTTCCTCTGCATTTCTCAATGTAAATATATTTCATTTTCAGATGTACCTTGGAATAACAGTCGCATCAAGTTAATTTCAAGTTTAAACTCAAGCTGATTTTGCCACTTTCATTTGAATCACGTCTCAAGTTCTCCTGTGAATTATTGCATGTTTCATATATTATCCGTTTTAACGCTCCCACGATTCTGAGACCAGAAACCCGTGCAATCTTCACAAAACACATATGCTTTCTATTTTTACTCCGTAACATTGCCGTTGTAGTTTGACAGGTTTTTCATTATTTAGCTTGTATGATAAGTGTGAAATACACACCGTCATCCCTCCGGCTACACCTTGGTGTGAGAAGCCTCCGGTGCAGACGGCAGAGAAAAAAAACACGGTTCTCTAAAAACGCAGGTTAGATTAAGAGGTTGTCGGGTCGTGATAATACAGACGCGGTTACGCTCGTGAGGCCGGAAGACTGACGGCTGCAGGCCGAACGGATGAACGCTGCTGAATGTTGTTGCTCTGACAGCTTTTAAACAAGAGGACTTGGGGAAGTTTAGACGGCCGTTTGTACAAACGCTCACCATGGAAACACACTGACAGACAGACATAGTGATTTACATTCTGTTCAACTGTTATTGAAAGTTTGAAATACTGAAAGTTTAAAATAACTTTGAAAAGCTTGACGTTTGAGATTTTATTTGAAGTACATCACATAAACAGTTTTTTAACATGTTCTGTTAATAAAACCATGTTTCTAACATTATTTAACATGCTTTCAGCATGTTTTAACAATGATAACGTAATTAATTAAGATTTAACATGTTTAACATATTGTTAACATGTTTTTGCATGCTGCTAGCATGACTTAGCACATTCCTAACATGCTTTAACATGTTTCAAGCATGTAGCTAACCTGTTTTAACACATTGCTAGCATGTTTTAAGGTTTTAGCATGATTGACCATGTTGATAAAATGTTTTTACATGTTTAGCATGTTGTTAACATGTTTTAACACATTGCTAGCATGTTGTTAACATGTAACATAACATGATTTAACATGTTTAACATGTTGCTAACATGATTTAAACATTGCTAATATATTTTCACATGTTGCTAACATAAATGAACATGTTTTATCATGTTGCCAAGATGTTTTTTTATGTTTAGCATCTTGCTCACGTTTTAACACATTCGCTAGCATGTTTTAACATTGTTAACATGTAACATGACATGCAGTGTTTCCCATTCATTAACTAGAGTGTGGCGGCCCGCCACAGTCTCATCTGTGCCGCCACTGTTTCATAATAAACCGAAAATATTTATACTCGTCATTTTAACATAGACGTCTTTAACGTTGTGTTTCGTGCCATCGCTTTGGAAAAGTGTCCGTCAAACGAACTAAGCGTTATATGGTTTTATCCGTTCATCAAGTCTGTTTCGCTGCTTGTTTGTGAAGCACGCACTTCATTCAGAGTCAGACGATCAGTTCGTGATTTGATGTTTGCCGCGTCAGAGTCAGAGCGACTCTTTGATTGACAGTCAATGTGGTGAACATTGTTTTTGCCGTGAGTTTAGCGCGCGTTTGAGAATGCAACGGCAACCAGTTACGCATTGTCACATTAGCGTAATTTCCAACATTTTAATGGGCAGATGTTTACAATATTTCACTAGATTTGTAATGAGACGCGTTTGTAAACCTGTTTGCACTGAAGCTGGAGTTTTCCCCCAAAATAAAAGCTCTACTGCAGTTTCCGTCAAAATAAAAGCTCATAGGTTTATTTCTTGGAAGCAAGGACTAAAATTAACAGACACGCGCGCAGAAAATACTGTACAAGCAGAGCAAGCGCGTTGTTTCGATGGCATTTTCCCCTCTATTTCACAAGCGCCACCTGCTGTCAAAGAGTGAAATTCAGTCTGTTTTTGTTTTATGCAGGTTTTAGCATAGTTTCACAAAGCTTTAAAGTCAGACCATTCTGTTTTTGATTCAAATGTTGAAATGATACAGAAAAATTTAAATTAAAAAATGCTCATGCTACATGTGTTTCATCTTTGTTTGTATTGTGATTAAAATTCAGTGGTTGGTTCTTTGGTTCATTATTAAATATGTTTAGTTTTTGTAGTAGTACAACTGCAAAAACAGATTAATGGCCAGGAAAAAAAAATATTTAGGGCTGATAAATTTTCTCAAATCACCAGCCATTGGCAGATGTGGCAAAACTAGTTTTAGGTCCTGCTTGCAAGTGTAGAAATTAGGACAAAAGTATTGTAATTTTCCTACAGAAGAATAAGGTAAAATAATATATCTGAAAAATACAAATTTTATTTCATTTATTTTACTTACTAATTACTAATAAGTATTCATGATTTCATGAGCACATTTGTACCATGTTTAACATGTTGCTAGCACGATTCAGCACATTGTTAACATGTTCTAACATGTTTCTAGCATGAATTAACACATTGCTAACATTTTTTGTAGCATGTTTTAACATTGTTAACATGTAACATGACAATTTCACATGTTAAACATGTTGCTAGCATGATTTAGCACATTGTTAACATTGTTTGTAACGTTAGCATTTTTAACATGTTTTTAGCATGTTTTAACTGTTAACATTTAACGTGACATGATTTAGCACACGATTTAACATGTTTAACATTTTGCTAGCATAAATTAGCATGTTGCTAACATATATTAACACAGCTAGCATGTTTTAACGTTGCTAGCATGATTTAACACTATTGTAACGTTTTTGTTACTTGCAAATTTAGCATGTTGTTAACGTTTTAACATGCTGCTAACATGAATTAGCACACTGCTAACATTTTAAAATTTTTAATGTTAACAAGTAATATGACATGATTTCATGTTTAAGATGTTGCTAAATATTTGAACATGTTTAACATGTTGCTAGCATTAAATAACACTTGCTAACATTTTAACATGTTGCTAAAATGATTTAACACATTTTAACGCGCCTTAACGTTGCATGAAGTGATTTAACATGTTTAACATGTTGCTAGCATGTTTTATCATGATTTAACATGTTGCTAAAATGTTTTAACATGCTGTTCGCATGTTTTAACATTTCAGCACGTTTTAGCATGATTTAACATTTAACATGTTGCTAGCATTTCTAACAGTTTAGCATGATTTAACATGCTGCTAAAATGTTTTAACATGTTTTTTTTGCATGTTTTAACGTGTTTTAGCATGATATAACGTTACTAAAATGTTTTAACATGTCGCTAACGTGATTTAATCAATTATGATTTGACAGCTTAAATACACTTAAGTTTGGTACAAACGTTTTTAACCCCCTCAATTAAAAACGAGTTTGGTGGTTGTAGCTTGAAAAATCCAAAGGAGGAGATACTGACTAGATTTAGCCTCAGAAAGAATAAGGTGAAGAAGTTTAAACAGGATTTCAGTATGTTGGCTTTGTCAGTGTTTTCACTCTTTTTCTTGAGCGACGTGATTCAGAAAGCTGAACGCGTGTGTTCTTGACTCATTCTCAATTCAGCATTTAGCCTTTCTGGAACTTGACGATTAACCAAACTAAATGGTTGAGTTTCAGTCGAGCGTAAAACTTCAACACAGACACATCAAAGTTAGGCATTAACCAAAAAATAAATTCATCCATGAATAAATGAACTGAAAAATCAACTTTTACAAAAACATAAAGCCACAACAGTAAGAGAGAAAGCAGAATATAGATGCGGCGAGTCTCACGCTCTCTCGTTTGTGAAGAGCACAGCATGACACCTCATCAAAATCTCACTGCTGTTCCTGCCAACTTTCTTTACATTTTGCCGTTTTATTCCAAAATCCTCAAGAAAAAGAAACACATACAAATGATATAAATAAATAAATAACTCAAGTCATCGCATGAGAAACCTGTCAAACGGAAAAGTTTGACTATCACTAGATGAATACTAAAACTATTTTGATCACGTCGCTATAGCAGACCAGAAAGAGTCGACAGCTGTGCTGTTAATACACACTTTGTTGTTTTGATCCATCAGCCTTAGGATTTAAGCAATTAAAAATTTAACCTTCTTTAGCAAACACGACTATTCTGATATGTTCATAATGCTGCAAAGAACATATCATAGTGTATATGTGCTATTTTCATCAAACAATCAAACAAAATAACTTAAGAAGGCTTTTAATGCATTTCTCTCTCTCTCTCTCTCTCTCTCTCGAATAATAGTGAGATTATTAGTGTGTGCATTATACATTAAAACAAAGTAGCTTTATTTTATATTTGTTAATATGTATATTTTTAGGTGCATTTATTTATTTTATAATATTTATTTATTTATCATTAAAATAAAATGTTACCTGTAGTAATATTGCTTTAATTCATTACATCATTCTTATTTCAAACAAAGTAAATGTATTTTATTTTAATAAAAATAAATTAGTATTTTTTTTTTACAAATATTTTATTTATTTATTTATTTTTTTTATTAAAAAAAAAAATTAAATATACTTTGTCATTCAAGAAAGAGAAAAATGCATTAAAAGCCTTCTTAATTGAAACAAAATAAATGTATTTTTAAAAATAAATATTTTTATTTCATTAATTTTATATAAAAATTAATCTAATTATTTTATTATTTTTAAAATATGTATTTATTTAAACCTACATTGTTTTAATGTACTATGCACACCTACAAAAAATATATATATTTTTTATTTGATTTAATTTTAGTTTTTTTTTTTTTTTAAACACTGCATTTATTTATTTATTTATTTATTTATTTATAATAAAAACTACTTTGTTTTAACGGATTATGCACACCTATAATCTCACTGTCATTCAAGACAGAGACAGAAAAATGCATCAAAACCCTTCTTAATTCTTAAAAATATATTGTTTTTATATTTTTAAACACTGCATTCATTCATTTATTTATTTATTTATTTATTTATTTATTTATTTATTTATTTATTTATTTATGTACTATGCACGCCTATAAAACAATCTTTAAAATATTTTATTTGATTAATTAATTTATTTACAATAACAAATCTACTTTGTTTTAAATGTATTATGCACACCTATAATGCCACTGCCATTCAAGACAGAGAGAAAAATGCATTAAACCCCGTCTTAATTCTTAAAAATATATTATTTTTAAACACTGCATTAATTAATTAATTAATTTATTTATTTATTTTATACTTATTTTTAATTTAAAACAGCTACTTTGTTTTAATGTATTATGCACACCTATAATCTCACTGTCATTCAAGACAGAGAGAAAAATGCACTTTTTAATTCTTAAAAAAAAAAAATATATTATTTTTATTTTATTTTTTAAAACTGCATTTATTTATTTATAATCTATCTATATGATTATCTATATGTTTTTAGAGATAAAAACACAAGAAACACTTCTTAATTAATGTTATAAACACCTTTAGCACTGAATGCAAAGCTTACACGCAAGTCTAAAAGTCTTCGTAAGGTAAAGTGCGCATGAATCCATCTCACACCGGAGTGAGAAAATCACTCAAACCTGCACATGCCATAAGGTCACAAAGTCAAGAGCCGGTTAAAGGTCTCAGACGTTGACGACAAACACCCAAACCTTCTCAATGTCTGCATGACTGGATCGAAAAAGAGACCTTTTGACAGGAGGGTTCAAGCTGTCATGTTAAACTGCAGAAGAGGAAACATCTTCAGATTCCTTCCAATGGACACGAAAACGGTCTAAATATCATTGCATTAGATGCAAAATACACAAAAAAGAAACTTCTTTTAACAAATGTTCTGCATGTAAACTGTGCTTGTGCAATCTTTTTTAATACTGTTATCTAATGCAATGACATTTGTTGATTTTAAGTGTCTCCAATGCATTTGATTGGTGCATGCAAACATGAAAGACGTGCACGCATACAAATGCGCCTCTAAACCGTCCCGTATCGCCGTCAAGGGCTCTGGAAAGCCATTCGGTTTCCAGCTGAGTGAGTTAAGCTGGAGAGAAACCCAGCGAGCGATATCAACATTCAGCTCATGTACAGTAGCTTCCCACAGTTTTATTCACAGGATTTGGCTATCGAAGCAAAATTTCCATGTTTCTCCTCCAGCCGTAGCCGTGCGTTATGAGGAGACCGTTATGAATAGACCGGCAGATTAAACAAATCTCTTTACGCATTACCGTGAGGCCTGGCACCGAGCATTTATTTTACCTCTCCAGCAAAAAAAATTAACTAAATATTCGCAATTGTACGCGCATCTCTCCAGATTACGCCGTGGCGAACAACGCGTGCGATTTAAACTCAATTAGCATGTTAAGCTTGTGCAAGAGCCGCCTCGCAAAATGGGCCAGTGCGTATGATCGCATTTCTAATTACTCATTAGTCTTGACTGTTTGGAGCAGATGAATCACGGCGCCATTATGCATGCTGAACAGATTCGATGGAGGAAAAGATCATGATGAAATCTTCTTCCTAGCATTTTTGGCATGAAATGAGCGTCGGATTATGGACACTTTATCCACTGCGAGTCCCACGTGAGCGACGACGGCCCTGAGTAATGTAATCCTGCCACAGAAAGAGCCCAAAAGCAAAATGCTGACACTCTTTAAATAGAAACGAAAAAACAACACTGCTTTTTTAATAAATGTACTTGCCACTTTTAATACAGTGTATTTAATTATTTATAATGGGATTTGGATAAACAAAATGACACAATCTTTCCATGTTACTCTGAGTTTCCAATCCAAAACATATTATTTTCACACTGTGCAATAAATCACACTGCTTTAGAGTTAATCTGAGCGTTTTTTTTTTTTTTTTTAACCAGCTTTGACTGTAAGAGGTGATGCAAAACAAGAAATGCTGTGAATCTAATTGGACTTCAGTGTGGTTATTATGGAAATAAATAAATAATTAAATAAAAGAGTTAATTAAAATAAAATAACTGAAATAAAATAACCTGTAACTGAAATAAAATAAAATATTTTAAATAAATAAATAAAAAATACTAGAAATAAAATAACTCTTAACTGAAATGAAATAAAATATTTTAAATAAATAAATAAGTAACTTGAAATAAAATAACCCTTAACTGAAATAAATAATTAAATAAATAAAACCTTATTTTATTTCAGCTTGCCACCAAGCCAACATTTAAACTAAATTTTCATTTGGTTTAACTTAATAAAATGTAAATAAAAGTATTAAAATAACTAAAACGATCTTAATGGTATCTGGTAACTGTCTTAACAGTTTAATTACAATAAAATAAAATAAAATAAAATAAAATTGTAAAATATAAAAAAATAAGTTAAAATAAAAATGTAAATTAATTTAAAAATAAGTAAATTAAATAAACACAAAATTTTAATTAATAAAATAAAAAAAAATAAAATAAATTAAACAAACAATTAAAATAAATTAAAACAAACATACAATTTCATTTCATTCCAAAATTGTGTAAATCTGAATACCTACTGTCATTGTTTCATCTTGACAAAAGCAAAAAATGAAATAAAATAATAACAATAAATAAAAAAATAAGTAAAAAAAAAAAAATGGAAATAGGAATAAAATGAAAATGTAAATGAATAAAAAACAAGTGAATTAAACAACATTTAAATTAACTATCAAAATGAAATAAAATTAAAATGAAATAAACTACTAAAATAAAATAAAACAAAAAATCCCATTTTATTCCATTCCACACATCTTACACAAAAACATAGTTCAACTCTGAATAGCTACTTCTAGCCGAAATGTAATTGCTTCATCTTGAGAAAAACAAAAAAGCAGGAATATGTGTTGATAAATGTTGTTTTCTTGCGAGCATTCCTCTGACCCTTCTCAAACTTCACAAATTAAAACTCAGCCAGAAGCAGCCCGCAGCTGACCTTCCCGTTCCATTATCTCCACTGTCTCACAAAGGACAGGAGGTGATAAGTTGTTTACTGTAAGGGTCCGGAGGGATAACAGGGTCCCGGCCTGAGGAAGCGCGGCGGCCGTGCCGTTACTGAGCTGAGTGCTTTTTCGCAGCGCAGTCGCTGGATGTGAGATTTTATGCCTGGTGTGGCAGGGAGAGTCGGCCGACGACAGACACTGTCATTTGGGTTCAGTTATTGAGTCGCTGCACATTCAAGGGCAAACTGAAGTTAGATAAGTGAAGTGAGAGTTCACCAAACACACACATAAAACATCGACCAACAGCCGCTGATAGCTCTGCACCCGAGTCAACCAATTCTCCAAGACCACTTTTAGGTCTTGGACAAAGTAATAAACAACCATTAAAAGGTGTTGACAAAGATGTCATGTTACTGCTATACACTACATTATATGGACTTATATGGAATAATAATAATAATAATAATAATAATAATGAATAAAGAAATAAAAAGAATGAATTGATTTAAAAAAAAAAAAAAAAAAACACTCTCCATCCTATTATTTCCTTTGTGTTTAGTAGTTTGTATATTTTGTATTTTATGGTTTTTAGTAATCTTTATTTAAGTTTTAGATATTTTAGCTCAGAAAGTTAAACTAAATTAAAATAAGAAATGTTATCTGGACAACTAATAAAATAAAACAAATTTATTATTATTATTATTATTATTATTATTATTATTATTATTATTATATTTTAGCAGTATTTAGATACTATTATATTAAGTTAGTTTTTACTGTATTGGTATTTTATATTTTTAATTTAGTTATAGTAATTTTGTTGTATATTTTGTTTTGTTTTCATTTTAATTTTATACTTTTTGTTACTTTTTACTTTCAGTTTTAGTTATATTAGCACATATATTAACACACGTGTGTGTATACAGTATATATTTTAGTATATTTATTTGAATATTTTTTTTAATTAATACATTTTTATGACTAGCCTTACAATGTAATTGTATAAAATTTGATATATTATTCTCTCTCTATATATAGTAAACATATATTTTACATATAGCAATTTATATTTAATTAATCAAGCAAAATGTATTAATGTAATGAAATAAAATTTACAGAATTTAATATAGAATAAATATATTACATAATAAAATATTAATAAATTAATTATTAAATATTTTAACATATAACAATGTACTTGTATATAATCTATCCAAAATATTATAAAATAAATTATTATCATTTAAAATAAATTATATAATAAATATATTAGCTTGCATAAATTACCACAAAAGCAAATTCACTTTCTTTTAATAATACACACACGTCTATACTTACAGTGTATTTATATAAAATTTGATACATGATATATTATTCTCTCACTATATATAAAAACACATATTTTACATATAGCAATTTATATTTATAATATAAATAATATAATGAAATATACAGAATTTAATATAGAATAAATATATTAAACAAAATATTATATATACATTAAATAAATAAATATACAGAATTTAATATAGAATAAATGTATTACATAATAAAATATTAGTAAATCAAATAATTATTAATTAATCATTTTTACACATAACAATGTACTTGTATATAATCGAGCCAAAATATTATAAAATAAATTATTATAATTTAAAATAAATTATATAATAAATATATTAGCTTGCATAAATTACAACACACAAGCAAATTCACTTTCTCAAAATTGGCTAAAAGCACAATTACTCATGTCTAAACGACGGTCTCATCACAGCAAAAGCCTCTAGTGAAGCAAATCAGCCGTCACGTATGTCCACGTGTCGAAGTGTGAGTTTACACAGACATCTAACGGCGTGTGCGTTGATTAATCGGAGGCCTGCCGCACTGACCACGGGGATGGAAGGACAGGTGTGGGCGTATTAGATCTTAATGGGACCTGGAGCCGCTCGGGGAATTGACTTATTTGGCTGTTGGCAGAGGGGCTGACGTATCACCGTCACCGCGGCTGATTATAGAAGCGCTCAGCAGAATGATGTGTGCTTGGCCTTTTCATGCTTCATTAACAAAATCAGGCAACCTGCCACATGCACGCCGCAGCTCATTAAGTCAGTGAGGGGAATAATGTTGAATGCAAAGTCTGGGAGAAACCGCAGAGTCGGCCATTAATAAGAGAGCGGGAGAATACGGACTGGACCGTCTGCAACTATTTACATGCTTATTTATGAATGCAAACTCATACGTGGGGTTAGAGATCACAACAAACCTCTGAGGAGAGGCTCTGCTGCTTTTCGGAGAGACCAAACTTACCATTTTTGCTTGGCAGACGATATAAGAGAGAAAAAAAAAAATCCACTGAAGGAGGAACTGCAGGTATATCAATGTGTTAGCACTACACCGCACAACAATTCCTTAGCAACCATTCAGAATACCCTAGCAACCACACAGTAATTCCTTGGCAACCACCCAGACTGACCTAGCAATGAGCCACAATGGCATAGCAACCACACAGCAACATAATAAAAGCACTCAAAACAGTTAGTAACCACATAGCAATGGCCTAGCAACCATCCAGCAAACCCTAGCAACCACGTAGTAATATGCTGTAAGCACTCAGAACACCTTAGAAACTACATAACAACACCCTAGCAACCAACCAGAAGTCCTAGAAACCATACAGCAACGTTACAAATTACAAGCACTATGAATACCATTGCAACGCCCTAGCAACCATCCATAAAGTCCTATCAACCACATAGAAACAAGCAATAACCCTATATACACAAATCACCCTAGTAACCACATAGCAACATGTTGCAACTACTCAGAACACCTTAGTAACTACTGTACATAGCAATTCCCTAGCAACCACCCAAAAGATTCTAACAACAACAAAAAACATGCTAAAGGCATTTAGAATACCCTAACAACCACAACCACATGGTAATTCCTTAGCAACCACTAGACTGCAGTAGCATCCACACAGCAATTCCTTAGCAACCACTAGACTGCCCTAGCAACCACCCACAATGGCATAGCAACCACACAGAAATGTGCTAAAAGTAGGCAAATTGCCCAAGGAACCACTTAGAATGCCCTAGCAACCACATAGCAACATGTTACAAGTATTTAGAATACCAAAGCAACTGCATAGCAACACCCTGGCAACTACCCTAAAAGTCCTACAAATCACAGACACATGATAAAAGTATGCAAACTACCATAGCAACCACTGAATTTGCCCTAGCAACCACATAACAACATGTTACAAGTACTCAAAATACCACATCACCTGCATAGCAACACCCTAACGACCACCCTGAAAGTCTTAGCAACCACATAAACATGCTAAAGGTACACAAATTACCCTAGCAACCACACTGCAACATGTCAAAAGTATTCAGAATACCACAACAACTGCATAGGAATGCCCTAGCAACCACCCTGAAAGTCCTAGTAACCACATAGAAACATGCTAAAGGTACACAAATTATCGAGCAACCATTCAAAATGTCCTAGCAACTACACTGCAACTTGTCACAAGTACTCAGAATACCACTGCAACTGCATAGCAACGCCCTAGCAACCACCCTGAAGGTCCTAGAAATCACATAGAAACATGCTAAAAGTATGCAAATTACCCTAGCAACCACTTAGAATGTCCTAGCAAACACATTACAACATATTACAAGTACTCAGAATACCACAGCAACTGCATAGCAACACCCTAGCAACCACACAGAAACATACTAAAAGTATGCAAAATACACAGACCACTCAGAATGTCCTAGCAACCACATAGAAACTTGTTAAAAAGTACTCAGAATACCACAGCAACTGCACAGCAACGCCCTAGCAACCACCTTGAAAGGGAGCAAACACATAGAAACATGCTACAAGTGAAGAGAAAAAAATCCTAGCAACCAATTAATATTTCTTTTGATAAATGCTAAGCTTTTTTTTTTTTTCTTTCTTTTCAGAAAACTCAAACCATAAACCATTAAAAACCATTTTGTGTGACACATAATCAACAGAAAACTAGCAATTATTGATCATTAATGAAATCAGGCTTTCTGTATATAAACACACACACATATACACATCTAAACATATAATTTTCATTATTTTACATTTGCATTAAATACTTTGTAAACAACATCATTCACTGAGATTTTAACTATATGTAAATGACCAAAACAACGACCAACAAAGTGAGTAATTCTGTCATCTTTGACACGGCGAGCTGAAATTCTCCTCATTATCCTGATAAACGGATGTTAACGGCGGCTTTCACAAAGTTTACGGCGGTTCAGAGTGATAAACTCCACTGACGGCTCTCGAGAGGATAAAACCTCCATTAGCGGCTGGGAAACGTCAGGTAAATTGAACGTAACAGATCAATAAGCGGCGCATGTATTAAAATAACCCTAAGATTTAACGTTCTGAGCCAAAGATGAAGCACCTGAGACGTCCTTCAGACAAAAGAGATCAGGACAGAACATTCAACTATTATACTGTCTGTGAGTCTGAACAAATCCAATCAATGATGTCAGTATAAATCAAAAGAAAAACAACAGGATTTCTGTTTCTGTCTTTTATTATAAATTGGACTGTTTTGCTTTGTGCCGTGTCCAATACATTAAAATAAATCAAAAGTAACAGATAGTTAGAGAATAAAAGTAAGAAATGTAGTAAGAAACGTTGACAAAGTGTAAACACGTACAGCCTTGAATTGAAGTGTGTTATGCTTTCTACAGAACGCTTTCAAAACTGGATAATAATACACATGTTTGCATTCAAACACCAAATAATGAACATTTAATATGAATTATTTCATATTACCTTGAATGAAATTCAATCTTAGAAAGCCGCCGTTCTCTTTTCTACGGAATTAATGAACTGTCATCATTTGAAATGAAGTCCTTTGCACTTATCCACTCTCCACTGTGTCAGGTGCAAACGCTGCTGTTTTCTCAAAACCAGATAGCAAAAAACAGCCAAAGATGACGTCAGTCAGTTAAATTCATCAGTGGATTCATTTAGCAGTATGTTTTGCAAATCATATAACATCAGTGTTGGGTGCTATGCATTACTGTAATTTAATTTCTTTTCCCTTGAAAAAGTAAAAAATTAAGCTTATTTTTTTTCTGTAATTTCATTTTATATATAGTGTGTAAAGACATAAACAACAATGGAAAGTCTTTAAAAGCCTCTTTTGTGCAGAACTACTTCCTTTTCAAATAGACGTTATCTTTATTAACAAACTGCATATTTGATGTCAAACAAGTACATTCTCACCTTAAAACTACATTTTGTGACACAAAAACAGTATTATTTATAAAATGACAGTGGATTTGGGTGTTGGCCATGACACTTGCTGTGAAAAAACACACAGCAAACAGCAACACACAGCAACAGTTGGAGTTCTGTTATCACTAGAATATTGCATTCCTCTCAGCCAATCAGATTCAAGAACCAGAAAGAACTGTTGTATAAAAAACAATAGCGGATTTAACATCAGAATTTAACATCTAATGCTACAATGCTTTTTCTTAATGTAATCTTCTCCCTTTAACCCTCAAAGACAGAGACAGCCGCCCGCGGCTAAAAATAACTATTGTTCTTAAATATTCAATAACATTTGAAGCGCTCATCTGATCTGAATGCTTTAAAAAGTACAGCAAAGTTTTCTTGAATCACATTTGTCTCATTTGATATTCAGAGGCTCCGTCGTGAACGTGATTACGTCATCACATTTTGATCGCATTGATTCATCAGAGGAAACCAATGCATTTCGTTCCTCTCAGTGAAGCATGAACAATTGTTGACGCTTAGTCCCACCCCCGTGCTCAGATTGGTTGTCATCTATTCAACCAATAAACAGTTTTTGGACTTTTGAACCACCAATTAGCATGTTTCTTTGGCAATCTGAACAAACTCAAAGTGAAAGTAAAGTACGTCGTGCGTGCATGAAAACAAACACAAAATAAAACATTTGCATGACAGCATTCTCTGAAAAAGCACAAAAAGAGCACTTTGACATAAAACAAACCAAAAACAAGGATGAAACAGCTGTACATACTGGATAAAGCACTGGAATTTATGTTTTCACGTGGCTATGCGCTGTCCCGGTAAAATGCAGAATACAGCCAGTGGATCGATCCATTTGGCTGTTATATTATGGAAATTCTTTTCATATAGTTTATAAAGATTATTTGCACTATTTTTTTTCTGTTCCACTCTGTATATTTTTCTATCATTTTGTGTGTAATTTGTGAATCATTTGCACTGTTTGTATACACTTGCTGCACTGTTTGAGGTTTGTTGTTCATACTCTGATTGAAAATATATAATATATATATATATATATAAAAAAAATAAATAAATAAATTTAAAAAAAACTCACCTTTTATTTGTTTTGTTATTACATAATACTGTTTCTATTTACTTTACTTCCTAAACATTTTTGAACACATCTATATTGTCAATAAACTAAATAGACCTGTTTTTCACTGAAAAGCGCCTATAACAATATTGTAATAAATGGCTATAACTTGCTTGGGGAATGTTACATGTAGATAAAATTTTATTTGGAAGTGTAAAACACCTAAATACAACTTTCTAAAGAAAAAAAATCGAAACTTCAGAAGTTTCTGTTTGAGTACACAGTAAAAAACCTCTGACTGTTGCTTGCGATTTTCTTAAAATTTTGGAAATTCATTCATTCTTAGAGAAGACAAAAGGAAAATTGTGACTTTAAATTAGCTAGACTGAAACTTCAAGTTCTCCTTTTTACAATGATATATAGCACTTGATGCTGACTGCTAGAACAGGTCTGAAAAAAACAAAGAAAACTGCAGGCGTGTCAGGTGCCCTGAAAAAGTCCTAGGTCTTTAAGGGTTAAATACTTTGCTCAGGTCAAGAATTAAGCAATTTTATATTATTTATTTTAATGGGAGTTTTTGAAAGGGAAAGATGAGTTTCATCTCTACCCTTGTATTGTTCAACTGGTTGATATGGATTTACAAAGCAATTAGTAATGAGTGATACAGTAGTTTTTAAAGAAAGTAATTAGTACTGTATTAATTAGTGTTTTAGCGTAATTTACAGTGTACTGAACATGGTACAACACATAGAAAAGCTTGTTTTCTGATATAAATCATGTCAAACTGAAACGTGAGCATATTTATAAGTGCAATATTGCAATAAATTACATACTGCAGGTGAGTATTTATAACAAACACTTTTCAATATTTCAAATTTCAGTCAATTTCTCTGCTATTTCTCTGTTTGTGTTTATATAGAGAGATCACGTCTGAGTGAATGAGATGAGATTTAATATTCCTCTTTAATTTGCAACATTCAGTTGCACTGACGCATCTCATGTCTACATATCTTCGTATTTCCAACACCCTTCAGGCATCTGCTGGAAAATTACATGGTTATTGAGTGACCGCGAGCATTGTGGAAATGAACATTTAATCAGACTGAGGTTTGAAACTGGACTGGATGTTTAAGAGAGTGGAGAGTTTGATGAAGAACTGTTGTGAACGAATGCTGAGGAATATTAGACGATATTTCAGAAACCACACATACACAACAATTGTGGTATCGGCTAATTGATGATCATAAATAACACTGCACAATGCATCACTGGAAAGCCACATTTAATAAGCATGGGTTGGTCAGCTGGTCAGCTGCTGTAACTATGCCTAGCATTTCCTCCACTGGCAGCTATTAAAAAGTGAAAAGTATTAAAAATATTTTATTTTAAAGCATTTTCTTTTAATTAGCACACATAAAATGACACTACTACCTCTGTAAAACAATCTGACGGAGGTCTTTACATGCAGAAACCTTGGAGCTCTCTGCCTGTCAATCATTTTTGCTTAATTAGGTATTCTGGAATATGATTGGCTAACACATATGTGAAGGAACGTTCACATACACTATGTTTTGGGCTTCAGTCTAGCATAAATTAACCTCTTAACATCTGCAAAAAAAAAAAAAAACCTTTTCAATTATTAAAATCATTTTAAAAGAAGAACATATCAGATTAAATTAATCTTGTATGAAAGAGGGATAAACGCATAATTTCCTAGCAGCAGTGGCACACAGAGACAGCATCAGCGTTTGGGTTCCCAACATAAGGCACTTTATTTTTCTGCAGGGTGCCATAACTCATGACACACTCTGAGCTCTAATGCCTGCAAATGGCCACACTAATGGCTGCCGTATCTGTGTTTGTATCCCGGACAAGTCGAGAGTAAATAAGAGAGTGTTTAGACACTCAACACTGATTTCATGTTTGACAGGGTTTTGAAAGAAGTCACTCAAAATGGGACAGTGAACCCTTAATTTACCTTAAAAAAAGCCAGTTTGACTGGGGAAATTGTGGTTTAGTTGTTTGGAGCGGCATTAAGCTGGAGTTTGTGGGTTTATTTGGGCTTTGCAACAGCTGTGAGCGAGTCTGCCCGCCCGTAGAGCCTCAGTCATTCATATTTATGGGTCTGAACTCCGGCAGGTTCCCAGCTGCTCGCTTTCAATAGCTGAGATACCATAACTGGTTTAAAAGATTTCATGTGAGATCAATAAGAAATTGATTCAAATATATTTACAATAGATATATTAAATATATTAAATAGCTATGACAGGGACAATTCACCAAAAAATAAGGGATGATTTGAGGGACATGACAGACAAAAGAAAGCATGCATAGATGGACGAAATGATGATGGACGGACGGATGGATGCATGGATGGACGGACAGATGATGGACGGACGGATGGATGGATGGATGGACGGACAGATGATGGACGGACGGATGGATGGATGGATGGACGGATGGACAAATGGATGGATGGGTGAAATGATGGATGGATGAATAGACAAATGGATGGATGCATAGATGGACAAAATGATGACATATGGATGGATGGATGGATGGATGCATGGATGGACGGATGATGAATGGATGGATGGATGAATAGACAAAAGGAAGCATGCATAGATGGACGAAATGATGATGGATGGATGGATGGATGGACAATTGGATGGATGGGCAAAATGATGGATGGATGGATGAATAGACAAATGGATGCATAGATGGACGAAATGATGACATATGGATGGATGGATGGAAAAAAAGATGATGGATGGATGGATGGATAGATGGATGGACGCATGGATGGACAAATGATGATGGATGGATGCATGGATAGACGGATGATGGATGGATGGATGCACTGGTGGTTGGACAGATGATGATAGACAGATGGATGAATGAATGATGAACAGATGGATAGATGGACAAATGGATATATGGATGGATGAAGAGATGAATGGATGGATAGATGAATGAATGCATGGATGGATGAAATGATAATGTATGGACAGATGGACGAAATGATAATGGATGGATAATGGATAGATGGGCAGATGAATAAAACAATGGTTAGATAGAACGATAGAATGAATGAAGGATGGGTAGATGGATGGATGTAATATTATATATGCTGTATAATGTATATAATATAAATGTAAAATGGTTGAATGGGTGGCCAGATGGATGGATAGAACAATAGTTGAATAGATGAACTGTTGTTAAAAAACATTTTTTTTTTAAATAAAAAATTCAAATGAATCATTTGAATCAATAAATAGTTTTTTAAGCAGCTCATTAAAATGAACCATCTGAGTGAATCAGCTTGCTTAAATGAATCAGTCTTCCAATTCCAGTAGAGCGTGTTTGATTATTCAGACGTCAGATCGCTTGGTTGCAAAGCTGCATGCATAATATAATGTGACATAAAAACATCACATCAGCATAACAATGTGTCACACTAAATTGATTCTTGTTGAACTTGGGGTCTAAAAGTCTGAGAGCATAAGTGAAAATACTTGTCATTCATTTCTAATTTAATACCAGAAGTTTTCATTACAAATTACTATCAGCACAGTTGATTACGAGTTATCTGAATTGTAATAATGCTTTAGTATTTTTTCTTCCCTGAACAAAACTTCATGTTCATGTTCTCAGCATTATTCTATAAAAAAAAAGCATGAAAATCAAACCATCTGTACAAAGAGGTATGTGATCATTTTATTTTTATTACAGACTTAGAAATAATGCAGAAACTGAAATGAAGAAACTCCCCCGACATTTTGCCACAAGACAAAAAAAATGTAGTTAACCTAGTACTGTCACTACATTTAGCTGGTTAATAGAGCACAATGAGGGTGGCTCTGACAGCTAGTGAACAATCTGAGAGCGTCTCTCGAACATCTCATCAGTGATGTGTAAGGATGCGTCCACCTCCAGATCCTGCTTGATTTGAAGTATCTATAAGCAATATTTTGATGATGACAGGCTGGTCCTATGAGGAGCTTTCCCACTATGATTCACTGAGCATCAGGGCGCTCCGACGAGGATCATTATCGTTCATTTTCATCATTCTGTGACATGGCGGGTCATTTTCGGCGGGCCTCTTCAGAGCGGAGCATTAGTTAAACAAGCACAATGGCGGTGCTTCATCTGTACATCCCCCTCGTTATCAGACGACTGGATGTGAATGTTATTTTAATTTCTGCATTGCTAAAGATTCCCTCTCCCTACCAGCTGTGACCACCGACGGCTGCGGTAATATACAGAGCTTCTTGATGTCACACAGCCAGCAGGTTTTCACCACAACGCCTCATTTAGAAGATCCGCGTGTCGTCTGGACCGCTTGGCCTCTTTTTGATTCATTAGCAGGCAGATCAAACTTTTAAAGCTCCGCTTTCGGTCGTATCTGATTTTGAGGGGCACCATTAACAAAAGAGCATCTATGCAGTCACAGTGAATAATGCATTAAACTTTCTGTTTCTGCAGAATGCCAATTAGACCTGCTTTTGAACTCCACTAAGATGTGAAAAAACATCTTTAAAATATTGGAACGGAATTTATGTATAGTTCTGTTTATGGTTCTTCAGTGACTCATCTGCAAATTCAGATATGACATCAGACTTACCAGTGTTATGCGCCTTTCAAGATTGAATTGAGAATGTCTTTCACATTTCAGTTCAATTACTCCATTTGATTTAAATTTGAGTAAAAAAAAGAAGAAAGAAGAAGAAATACCTGAAAAAAGTTTTATTAACCAGAAAAGGAAAGTTTGTCAAGTTTGTCTTTGAATGTTAGCGTGATAAAGCCTTATTTTTGAAAGTTTACATTGAGTTACGAATGATAGAATCCTAAATAAAACAACAGAACAACAGACAGAGAGAACAAATGAGAGAATAAATGGTAGAACGAAAGATAGAATTAACGATGGATAGAATGATAGATTGAAAGATACAACAACACACAGATAGAACAACAGAGAATGAACGGTGGAATGAATGATAACTAACAAAAGAACTAAAGATGGAAGGAACAATGGACAGAAAGATAGACAGATAGATAGATAGATAGATGAATAGATAGAATGAACAGACAATAGATAGAACGACAGAATGATAGATAGATTGATGGATGGATGGATGATAGAACGATAGAATGATAGATAGATAGAATGAACAAACAATAGATAGAACGATAGATACATAGATAGATAGATAGATAGATAGATAGATAGATAGATAAAATGAACTAGAATTAATTGTAGAACGAACAATGGATAGAACGACAGATTAAAAGAGAACAAAACAGAGACAGACAGATAGATAGATAGATAGATAGAACAATATATATAGATAGAAAGATAGAAAGAGAGATAAAATGAACTAGAATTAATTGTAGAACGAACAATGGATAGAATGACAGATTAAAAGATAGAACAAAACAGACAGATAGATAGATAGATAGATAGATAGAACAATATAGATAGAAAGATAGATAGATAGATAGATAGATAGATAGATAGACAGGTAGATAGATAGATAGATAGACAGGTAGATAGATAGATAGAAAGAATGGATAGAAAGTTTATGACCTGCCAACATGTTAAAGATACAGCGTCACTACTTCAGTTTGGTTGCAATAAATGCCATTTTATTTTTTAAAGAGCTGCTGTAACAGTATTGTTTTTGTTTTGTATGGTTGTTTAGTAGGCTATAAAGTTACAGCTAATTATTGCTAAGGGATGCTTCTTTAAAACCACGACACAACAATTCCCATCCCAGTGACACGGCCTGCTGTTTTTCGGCAAGCAATCGGTTCTACAGCACCTCTCACTCTACATAACCACTGATGAGCAGCGTATCATGAGCCTCCAATGCCATAATTGGCCACTGAAGTGCCCCAAAAGCACCCGGTCCATTAAAGGACCCATTTAAATACAACAGGATCATTACAGCTCATCAGGTGCAAAAGATCACCTTCAAGCAATAGCTCTGGATGAAGAGCTGGGGGGCGATATCATGTAATCCCGTCCTGAGACAGGCTATTAATTAACAAGTGCTCACCGAGGGACCAGGCTGTACTTCCTCTCATTGTGTCTCCTTACTGGAGATCGATGCGACTCCCTGCCGATACGCCTCGCTGACGCCTTTTGTTTTCCATACTAAGTACGCAGAGTCTGGATTCACTGCCAAACACGAGAGCGTGCGCAGGTGACATTGACAAGGAGCCGGGCGACGCGTCCTTTTGTGCGGAGACTCCGGCGCACTGAGCCAGAATCACACGTCTTGGGTCTGTTAATATTTTATTTATTACTCTCACGCTGAGGGAAGACAACGCTGGCGTTTGTTTCTGTTGCAGTTCTTTATTTCCCCTCAACGTGAATCGCTAAAGCTCAGTCTAGGCACTCAGGATGACAGCGCTCCAACGCTCTTGAGGGAGGCAGGAGCTCAATACTAATCAAAAGTTTGTCTAAACTGAGTCATTTGAATCTGGTGGGTTTTAAGTATTGCCAACCAATGGTTTTAAGTGACAGGTGAGTATCGGCAAAACTCTTTTTTGTTTTTTCCTGTGTTCTTTATTTTCTTTCTTGTACCTCAGAAGCTTTAGGGTTTGAGAGATCGAAGCAGACCATAAACTACTGAATATTTTAATACTTCAGCAACTCCTGCTGAACAACAAACCATTTTAACTTCAACTGCACCACAACACAGTTTCCCGATAAAATGATCAAATGTACATCAGATTGTGTTTGTCCGTCAGATCTGAACTGGAAGACAGACTGAGATTTACAGAAAAGACATGAAACTTTTTTTTCTTATTTTATGCATTTTGAAGTGATTTGCGCATCTCAAAACACTGGTAATGATAGATAGATATAGCTATAACATCAGAATTCCTACACCCTAGCAACCACCTAGAACACCCTTGCAATGACTCAAAACATCATAGCAAACAATCATGCCCTAACAACAAAAAACCCCCCTAACAATCAACCAAAACACCACAGAAACCACCTAGCAACACATTAAAATTGCCTAGCAACAACTTTGCACTGTCCTAGCAACCACCCAAAACACCATAGCAACCACCTAGCAACACCTAGAAACACATAGCAACCACTTTGCAGTGTCCTAGCAATCACTGAAAACACCATACCAACCACCTAGTAAACAATTTGCATGCAACCACTTTAAATGTTCTAACAACCATCCAAATCACCACAGCAACCACCCAACAAACAATTTGCAAGCAACCACTTTTAAATGTCCTAAAACCACACGGAAAACCTTAGCAACCACCCAAAACACCATAGCAACCACTTAGCAAACAATTTGCAACCACATTTAAATGTCCTAAAACCAGCCAGAAAACCTTAGAAACCACCCAAAACAGCATAGCAACCACTTAGCAACGTCTAGATACTGTCTAGCAACCACTCTGCAATGTCATAGCTACCACCCAAAACACCATAGCAACCATCTTGCAAACCATTTGCAAGCAACCACATTTAAATGTCATAAAAAACACCCAGAAAACCCTAGCAACAACCCAAAACACCATAGCAACCAATTTGCAACCACATTTAAATGTCCTAAAACCAGCCAGAAAACCCTAGCAACCACCCAAAACACCATCGCAACCACCTAGCAACACCTAAAACTTCCTAGCAACACCTAGCAACCACTTTACAACATCCTAACAACCACTAAAAACACCAAAGCAACAGCCTAGCAAAAAAATACCAATAAACCACTTTTAAACCATTAAAAAAAACACCCAGAAAAACTCAGCAATCACCTAGCAACGCCTATATATCATCTAGCAACACCTACTAAACACTTTGCAATGTCTGAGATACCAATGAACACCCCAGCTACATGACAGCAAGTTTTGCACAGGCAAGCAACATGATTTCATCATGCATTACCTGAAAACAAACAAAAGTATTACAATCTTGCTTATAAATGTAACAGTATCTTGTTCTATTGAGATTTAATGCACATATATTTACTAGAAATCAAGATGAAGACTTTATTGCAGGATACACAAGCGGTATGTCACACAGACATGAATGTAAGTGAGCATGAAGACACCGATGTCTCTCCTCACTGACTGTGTCACATAAGCAGTTGTCGTTTTGCCTCCGTGTCTAGATCCAAACACAAAACGCCACTGCTGACTGTGAGCCCCATCTGCGTGACTTATCGACAGTCGTACTGGCCACCGCATCGATGGCTGAAGCATGACGTGGTTTTGGACGGAGTACCGTCCAGAGGATGAGCGGGAGAGACGGTGATAAATGAGCGCGTCGTCACAGCTTACCATGAATTATGAGAGGGGCATGAGGCGGCGTTGACACACCACGGCAGATTGACAGGAAGAAAAGGAAACACCGGCGTGATGTGACGACGCGTTTAGATGACCCGGAACGCCCCATCCAGACAAAAAGCGCGGGCCGATTAATCAGACGAGCATACGGGAGATAGAGGAGGTTTGGAGAGAGAAGCACGCGGCCCTTGAGCTTGATTTAGCGGGGCCACGGGTCAGAGATCCAATCCCCTCCGGAAGATGAAGTAATTACCAGATGGCCACTTTGATTTGTTCCACTTTTTTTACAACCAAGTTATTCTTGATTGCATAATTCATTTGGAGGAGGGAGGAAATGTCTGGAAAAATGTTTCTATACGCTTGACCTTAATTCCGCCTCTTAATTAGACTCTGATATCAAGCGGCAATGAAAGTCTGATCTAATTCTGCCTTCCATTCAAACGTCGGATGTGGTATTTCCTACTTGTTATCTTATGACTTATGACGGTCAAACGATGATGTAGACAGGAACAAAGCGACTCGCATTTGATTAGCAGGTCTACAAGTTAACAAAAGGGCACTGTTTACTGTATCAAAGGAATAGTTCAGCCAAAAATGAGTATCGTGCCATTCAAGAGTTTGCTTCGTCATCAGATTTGGAGAAATGTAGCATTACATGCTCACCAGTGGATCCTCTGCAGTGAATGGGTGCCATCAGAATAAGAGTCCAAACAGCTGATAAAAACATCACAATAATCCACAAGTAACCTGGACTGGAATGGTGTTGATATCTTGTGGATTATTGTGATGTTCTTATTCTGACGGCACCCATTCACTGCAGAGGATCCATTGGTGAGCAAGTGATGGAATGCTACATTTCTCCAAATCTGATGAAGAAACAAACTCATTTACATCTTGGATGGTCTGAGGGTGAATAAATCATTGGCGAATTTTCATTTATGTATGAACTATTCCTTCAAACATGAAATGATTTCATCTTGGTGCGTCTAAGACTCAATTTTCCAAGCTTTTGAGATTACTACTTACATATAGTGACTATTCTTCTCCTCTCAGATGCTCCATCCCCTGAACCCCAGCATCCGTCCTCATCATCACAGTCTCCGCTGTATCCGTCTCCACTTCCGGTCTCAATTTGGTCCAGCGTACCCAGCTTCGGGATTGACTTGCCTTGCAACAGCTGGAACACATACAAGACATTGAATTTAGTATTTTGGTATTTATTTTGATTGCTTTTAATCAGATTTCAAACCACATGAAAGTGGGGTCTGTAATTCATCTGATTTCATGTGCTTCTTTTGCTGTTCAGACCACAAACAGCTAAACAGATTTGAGTTTTACATCAAAAAATCAAATAAAATAAAAAAAAATAAACAAATAAAATAAAAAATGATGATATACCGGTACTGTATCAGTTTCTGGCTGATACTCAAGGCTTTTGAATTATTATTATTTAGCAATATTGGACATTGTGCATGCTAATTTCCTCTATCTTTGCATTTTGAGTACTCATTATCCATTTTTTATACTGTACATTATAATGCTGTGATGCAAAAATAAATAAATAAATAAAAAGACTTTTATTTTTTTAGTATTGTTTTTTTTTTTTTTTTTGGACAAAATACTACAGATAATTTTAACATCAGCCACTTATCAGTTATTACCCATAACAAAAATGTTGGTGCACCTCAAAAAAATACATTAATTAAAATTCCCCGAAACATATAAATGTGCACAAAAATCTTCTTAAGTAGGACTTAAATGCTGGACCTGCTACTAAAAACACAAATGTGACCCTGGACCACAAAACCGTCGTAAGTAGCATGGGTATATTTGTAGCAATAGCCAACAATACATTGTATGGGTCAAAATTATCGATTTTTCTTTTATCCCAAAAATCGTTAGGATATTTCGTAAAGATCATGTTCCATGCAGATATTTTGTAAATTTCCTTCCGTAAATATATCAAAACTTAAGTTTTGTTTAGCAATATGCCTTGCTAAGAACTTCATTTGGACAACTTTAAAGGCGATTTTCTCCATATTTAGATTTTTTTTGCACCCTCAGATTCCAGATTTTTAAATAGCTGTATTTCTGCCAAATATTGTCCTATCTTAACAAACCTTACATCAATAGATTTTATTCACCTTTCAAAAAAAATTACCCTTCTGACTGGTTTTGTGGTCCAGGGTCACAAATAACTAATTTGCCACCAAAAAAAAAAAAAAAAAACATGTTTTAGGGATCAGACATTCTGTAGTGTAAAATACTTCAAATATATCCCAGAAATTTGATTTGTGAAAATTGGACATAAGCCAGTACAACCTACTGAACAAACTGCACATTTATCCTTCAAGGCCTGGTTTTCATTGACATACACTCCAACAGGATGAGAAATAAAGGTCCATTTTGAGACCTTTATTTTGAGACCAGACATTATGAGTGTTCAACCTTCAATGATCAAGTTAAAAATATACTGTAAGAACACAAAACATGCATTTTCAATTGATATTATCCAAAACCATTCCAACAGACATGCACTTCCAGATCGCATAAAGCTTTTAATGGAAACATCTGCAAACTGAACAATTTGTTTTTAGTATCAACTGTGGATATATTCAGCATTCAAACAATACCCACAGCAGCACAACTCCATCCCCTGAGATCTGTGCCTGGATATGATATCCTTCAATTACCTTCAGAACTAACTTTTGCAGAGCTAGGACGGGTTAGCATCAATTACAAACTCTGAGTGCACTTGAGTCATATCCGCTCAGGGTGCAGGAACATTTAATTATCTCATTGAAATGCAAGACAGCCTCTCAGATATTGAAAGCGCTTTGTATTTATCAGGTAGAGCGCATTGGGCCGTTGCAATTGTCTGTGGTAATTAGCAGCTGTAGTGGTTCAATATCTGCCGATTAAGTGGCTGAACTAATGGATCAGCAGTGCCATGATGGATGAGTGACTGCGACTCACACGCTTAGAGGTCGCCTCGAATCGACACGGAAAACTACGATCAAAAAAATGAAACCGCTGGCGAATGGAGGACTGGAGGATTTAGAATGGCATACTTAGCATGCATAGATGACCCACTACATTTGGCAACATGTGCAGTGCATTCAACTTAATAAACAACAAAATTGCTAAAAAAAAAATTTATTTCTGGAATTACAACTAGATGCCATTTAAAAGAAATATTAAGTTTATTTACCCATTTTTTATTTAAACATACTGCCAAAAATTACAGCGTTTTTAAACTAAATTCACTTATAAATGTAAAAGGCAAGACATTTGGATGCTGCTCACTGAATTTAACATGCAAAATATTGAGATCATGTGACAGAAATATCTTTTGATTGAAATCAGATTTCAAACCACATAAGAAAGTGGTTTGCATCAGGTTTGTAAAAAAACAAAAAACAAAACTTGCATTTCTTTTGCTAGTCAGATCACAAACTACTAAATTGATTTAAGTTAGATAAACCTAAATAAATAAATTAATAAGGATATATAGTATAAAAGTACTATATTTAAATATTAAAAAAGATTTTAAATCTTAATTTAAACATTAGCTATTTTATTTGACTGCAAAAATTGGCTTAAAAATGCGAAATAACCATATTTATTTCTAAAATTACATCTACATGTCATTCAGAAGTGGTATTAATCACAATTTCCACTTTCTTAAACCATTATTTAATCAGACTGCCAAAACTTTTTTTTAAACAAAATTTGATTAAAAATGTAAAAGGCATGATATTTGGAAGCCACTTACTAAATTAACATGCAACATACTGAGATCATGTTACAGAAATTTATATTGATTGAAATCAGATTTCAAACCACAGAAGAAAAAATCATGCATTTCTTGTCCTAGTCAGACCACAAACTACTAAATAGATTTAAGTTAGATAAACCTAAATAAATAAATACCAAGGGATACAAAATGTAAAAGTGCTATATTTAAATATTTAAAAAAAAAAAAAAAAAAATTAACTATTTTATTTGACTGCAAAAATTGGCTTAAAAATGCAAAATAAGCATATTTATTTCCAAAATGATATCTACATGTCATTCAGAAGTGATATTAATCACAATTTCCACTTTCTTGAACCATTATTTAATCAGACTGCCAAAAATGACGACATTTTTAAACAAAATTTGATTTAAAATGCAAAGGGCATTACACCTGGAATGCATTAGTATATGGTAGTATTCCATTCTAAACGCAGTCAGTGAATAAAACAATGTCTTTTTTATTGAGCAAACATATTAATTCAGTTTATTTTACATGTATTTCATTGACTTGCTTCCACTTCACTTTAATAAAATGGTTTCTTCACAACGACCTCAGTCTATTCCCATTGTACGGTATGTGTCCTTTACTATAAAAAGTGTTTTGAATGTTTCTCCTGAGGCACGCAGGCAGAAAAAAAGAAATAATACAAAAACAGCAGCATGCTTCAAATGCATAAATTACTTTCAGTCAGGCCTGTAGCAAATATATGTTACCCTTCTGTAATTTTCTTTCCGACCGTAACCAGAAAGCCTGAAGCACGGAAGGCCTTTATCTCGCCGTGGTAAAAATGTTCCGTCTCTTATCTGTAGAATGACCACGTTCTCCTCTAACGGTGAGGTGCATTGTTCCTCGAGGAATCCTCAATGTTCCTCCACGGTTTGATTGACCGCCTGAGGTTAGTCGGCTACCTGCAGTGGATGAAACTTCACAATCTAGCTCCAGTGCAACTTTTCAAACGCACGACACGTTTGAAACGGCAAAAAAACGAGGAAAATGACCTGCCGCAGTAGAACAATCATCTTAATCTGAATGCATCTATTTAGCTGGCAGGCAAGCCGCTTCAGTTCATTATTGCTTCTAACCAGAGGCAAAGAAATAATCGGAAAAGTGAGCATACTGTAGCACTTACCAGCTTGGCTCATGAATATTAATTATGTGATCTAAGGTAGCGCTAACTGATCTACTGAAAAGATGCTTGAAAACCTCTAAAATCTCATTTTCTCATTACGGTTCACTGCAGAGCACGACTCTGTCTAATGCGGTAGGTATGACAAGCATGCTGGTCACTGAGTTCATTTAAACACCGTAATCATCTATAATCTTCTCCATAAATATCAGGAATGAAACCGATTCTCGTGTGTATTAGTAACCAAAACATCACGTTCTTGCTATGAAACTCCTCCATTCCGTTCGTCTTTGAGATGACTTTTTGAGTTTCTGAAGAACTGGGAATGATTTGAAGACCTGAACGTGAAAATGATATCTCTGGAGAAGCACTGCTTAAAGACTGTCATCTTGTGTGAAGATTATGTGAATTATGGTTATCTTCCAAGAAATGCCTTTGCTTTTGGCATCACAACATTTGTGTCACTGAAACATCGACGGCAACATCAAAGAGGACACGATCAAAGTCCAGCCATGAACCTTTTAGCAGCACATACATGACTGACTGATCTGATCAAACACAAACGAGACAATGAGGCTTATTTATGTATAACATCTAAACAGTTCAACGAACATACATTACATAGCTTACTTTTTTATGGACATTATGATTATATGACAATCTTCCTTTATTAAACTTTACCCAAACCAGCAAAACATTTTGATAAATTACTAACCATTTAATGTCATTTAAAACTAAGATGATTTTTCTTTTTCCAGGAATCGCAAAAGGAGATATTGCAGAGTTTAGCAAGACGTCTATACAATGAATGGGAACAGGAGTGTGAACTGTCAGTCTCCAAAACTACATAAATGAATCATAAAAGCAATTTAACACCCAGAAATATACAACCTGTGTGCTATATAACAATATATGCTATATAGTGTATGCTATATGCTACAATTAGTGCATTATTTTCTGTAGGTTACACAGGTTACACCAGTAGGTGGTGACAACTGACGGTCTTTATGAGTGAATCACTGGTTTATTGACTGAACTGATTCATTCAAAACACTGATTCACTTAGGACTCAAACAAAAGACTGTCTTTATGATTGAGTTATTGAATCATTCGCTTAACTGATATTTTAATAACACTGATTCATTCAGGAAATAAAACAAAGGAGTGTCTTTATGATTGAGTCAGTGAATCACTCCCTCAACTGATATGTGCAAAAAAGTGATTCATTCACAAAAAACACAAGTGACTGTCTTTGTGGGTGCAACATTGATTCATTTGCTCATTCAAAACACTGATTTATTCAGGATTCAAACAAAAGACTGTCTTTATAATTGAGTCACTGAATCATTCCCTTGACTGATATTTTCAAAACAGTGATTCATTCAGGAACAAAACAAGTGAGTGCCTTTATGATTGAATCACTAAATCACTCCCTCAACTGATATGTTCAAAACAGTGATTTATTCAGGATTCAAACAAAAGACTGTCTTTATGATTAAGTTTTTGAATCATTCGCTTAACTGATATTTTAATAACACTGATTCATTCAGGAAATAAAATAGGTGAGTGTCTTTATGATTGAGTCAGTGAATCACTCCCTCAACTGATATGTTAAAAAAGTGATTCATTTACAAAAAAAAAAAAAAAACCCACAAGTGACTGTCTTTATGAGTGCAACATTGATTCATTTGCTCATTCAAAACACTGATTCATTCAGGATTCAAACAAAAGACTGTCTTTATGATTGAGTTATTGAATCATTCGCTTAACTGATATTTTAATAACACTGATTCATTCAGGAAATAAAACAGGGGGAGTGTGTTTATGATTGAGTCAGTGAATCACTACCTCAACTCATATGTGCAAAAAAGTGATTCATTCACAAAAAAACACAAGTGACTGTCTTTATGGGTGTAACACTGATTCATTCGCTCATCTGATTCATTTGGAACACTGATTCATTCAGAATTCAAACAAAAGACTGTCTGTATGACTGAATAACTGAATCAATCCCACAACTGATATGTTCAAAACAGTGATACAATCAGGAACTAAATATGTGGCTGTCTTTATAACTGAGTCAATTGATTATTTTGCCCTTTCAAATATCAAAGTGTGAAATTTGAGTTCTATAAACCTTATCAGAATGAAATCAGTTTCAAAATCAAATGTATTTTCATTGAGCATCCTGTTTTACATCATATTACTTAAGTAAAATGGGTTGCAAACATTGCTTTATTTGTAGGAGTGTTTCCGTTTCAGTATGCATGTGTGTATGTGCACAAAGAGAGAACAGCAAGCTAGATATCCTTGTCAAACAGCAATGAGCCGGTCTCACTAATCTATCAATTCATGCATAAGTGTACATGACCCTCAAATAATATAATTGACCAGCGATTACACAAACACACAGGATATTGATTTTAAACTCTTTCTCTCCAAATGGAGACTGATGGAGAATATCTCTGTCATTATTTGAGCTAAAGGACCCTAGAAGAATAAAGAGGAGAGTGAAGGACAGTGGAAGAACTAGCTGAGACGCTCAATTGAGATTCAAACAAAAGTAAAAGTAATGCCTTTCTCTTTTCTCATGAAGCACTCTTCACAACTAAAAAAAAAATCCAATTCTTCTCTTCGTGGCTCGAGATAGGGCTTAAATTTCTTTTTAGGCTTGACGTCTGACTCAGATCTTTATAAAAACAGAACTGCACATCATGAAACGCTCAGAAGGGCTCTATACGTGTGTTCTATAATTCAGCATCCTTGTACAGCCTATTGTGTAGTATTGAGCGGTGCACTAATGCAAGCCCTGCACAACCCTACGGCCTGCCTTACTACAAAGTACTGTGGTAGTATCATGGTACAGTGATAGGTTCACATGGTATTACTATGATACTTTTGACATACTGAAATGAACGCATCATTGCATTTATATGGAACTACAACGTAAACATGGTAGTACCACAGTAAACTAAAAATGGAAGAACCAGCTGGTTGGGATGGATTACATTCGTGTTATGGAGAAACTTTACAACAGGCTTAAATATTAATGAAAATTATTTCATGTAAGCCAATTATTAATTATTGCTGAAATATTTGACTTTTGCACATTAAAAAAAAAAATTATAATTAAATATTTGTACATTTACACTTAACAATTACCTTACTAACTATTAATAAGCAGCAAATTAGGAGTTTACTGAGGCAAAAGTCATAGTCAATAGTGAGAATTGGATTTTTAAATATCAAATAAATTTCAGTGTTATATCAATTAAAATCCAAAACAATTACAAGTTCAATATTATTTAAAAAAATAATAATAATAAAAAATACAAAAAACTAGTATTATTTGAAATTCTAAATCAAAATGTGTGTGCCAAATAAACAACAAGTCTTATTTTTGGGGGGAGGAAAGACAAACAATCATCCCTGCAGATACAGAACAAAACATCTATGAAAAAAAGCAGCATCACTTTAAGTACTATCTAATAACATCCCGAAGAACAGTGTGACATTTTACTTAAATATGATAACAAAACCTTCCAGGCCCTCTAGTATTACTGGGCTTGTAAACAAGTTAAGGCCTACAAATTTCCACCGCCTTGGCCTTGACCATGTGCCCTAACATACACTTTGTAGGCCTTCGTTTGACATTTACTGTCACTAAAGCTGCTATTAGTGGGCGGAGCGCGGGATGCTCTTTGTAGCCTTAATAACAGGCTGAAAATGACGACAGGCCACCATTGGCTGTCAGTCATGAAGGGCACGGTGGCAAATCGCCCCTCGAATGCCTTTAAACTGCCAGCGACTGTTTGCAACTGTTTCCACATACTGCTAATATTACCATGAGTATGTTTCTCATACAAAACTTACAAAATTCAGGAATTTTCGGGCATGTTTGCACAACAATGATGCACTATAAAATGTTTTCCCTTTGCGGTTTTCAAATGTTTGGCATACAGACAATCGCTGTTCACACACATTCACGAAAATGACTAAAAACGCTGTATTATACATGCAAGGCCAGTAGTTGGCGATGTCACTTAGTACAGAAATTTGCGCATGCCTATGAACTGAACACAAAACATGCATGCACATCCATCACACTTTTCACAACATTTGACCAAGATACAACCATTTGAAAATCTGGAATCTGAGGGTGCAAAAAAAAAATCTAAATACTGAGAAAACTGCTTTTAAAGTTGTCCAAATTAAGTTCCTAGCAATGCATATTACTAAAATTAAGATTTTGAGAAATTACTCAAAAATTAAGTTTTGATATATTTACGGTAGAAAATACACAAAATATCTTCATGTAACATGATTTTTACTTAATATCCTAATGATTTTTGGCATAAGAGAAAAATCAATAATTTTGACCCATACAATGTATTTATGCTATTGCTACAAATACACCTGTGCTACTTAAGACTGGTTTTGTCATCCACGGTCACATATAGACAAAATAATGGGATCGTTTTCAAAAACTTTGCATTTTCAAGCACCCAAACTGTCGCTGCTGTGTAAATGAACAGCCAAAATGCATAAAAATGTTGTGTAAACACCGCTTTAGACCCAAAACACTTAAAAATCACATCATATTCCTTTAATATCTCATATACGTGACCCTGGACCACAAAACCTTAAGTAACACAGGTATATTTGTAGTAATAGCCAAAAATACACTGTATGGGTTAAAATTATATGCCAAAAATCATTAGGATATTAAATGAAGATCATGTTCCATGAAGATATTTTGTAAATTTCCTACCGTAAATATATCAAAACTTAATTTCTGATTAGTAATATGCATTGCTAAGAACTTAATTTGGACAACTTTAAGTGATTTTCTCAATATTTTGATTTTTGTGCACCCTCAGATTCCAGATTTTCAAATAGTTGTATATTTTTCACCTAAAGACATTTTGGAGAAACATCTGAGACAAAAGAAGCATAAATGAGATCCATTAAATCACGAAAAAACAACCTTTGAGTTGAGATTTGACTATAAACATTGACATGTTTCTCTTTTTATGTTCTGCAAAACATTTCATAACACAACAACTAGTTTCTTCTCAAAGCACAGTGGACGTGCATGTTTATTTGGCATCCAAAACGTGATTTATAATTTCGCGAAATGGCTTAATTTATTAGTCTTTGTTCTTCATGAGAACAGACTAAAACTAAACACAGCTGCACCAATAAACGTTTGGCAAACCAGCGATGGGAGATTGCATAAATGTTTGTCTTATTTCGGCGCAATAACTTAGAAGAACATTATGAAAAACTTGTTTCATTGTCTTCGGTGGCTATATATCAGCCTGAATATCTCAAGCAGACTTTAATAAGTAAGAGCACAGATCGGGTACGATGATATATAATTGTTTTCGCAACCCAACAACACGAGAGCGCCTTTTGACCCGGCGCGTGTCAATCAAAGACCTAATCTCCACCCGTTTCCCCAAGGCACGAAACAAAGCGGCTTTTATTTGACAGAGGTTGATTGCGGCGGGCAGCTTTGGGAAAGCGCTCGGGTCTGACGCGGCTGACGGCTGATTTATCGTACAGTCTGACAAGCCTATTAGCCCTGCGTCTGTAAATGAAAGAGCTTCGTCAGAGCCTTAATTATAATGCTGGCCGCAGGTACATTGATTTGTTCCACAGGGTGGAGAGAGAGTTCAGAACGATCCCAACATGAAGTACACCATACAAACTACAGGTCAGCTGCTGCATTCGATTCAGATTCAGATTAGTTTTGAAGGAAGATATTGACTAAAAGTGAAATTAAATACCGTTTAAAACCAAACTCTTGAAAGTGAAAGGGCTTTAGATTGACACAACGGTGCCTGGTCATCATTATCTCCTCTAAAAAGAATAACATATTTCCTCAGATATTTCTTCACTATAATAGAGATATTATGCACTGACTTTCAGTAACACTATATATAATTATTACATTTCATTTAACATATTATTACTATACAGAGCACAGAATAAAGCACAGCAGGCCTCATATGCATCTCTTGTCTGAGAAATCCAGAAGTGCTGTGACGTCATGATTTATTAACTTGGCGCTGAGTGAGAACATTAAGTTTTGGCATGACATTAGAGCAAATCTTCACTCTATAGACAGTTTGTTCTTCCAAATCCAGTCTTTAGGACCGACTGTCCACACTGAGAGATCCAATCGGATTGTGTGTTCAGGACGTTGTGTGTTCGTTTGCTGGTCGTTGTAGTAATGACGCACACTCAAGCACGCTGCCAAGTGAGTTTTTCTCTATAAAATAAAGAAAGCTGGACATTTGTTGTCTTCTCATGTGCATTATGGCTTCATGGCGTGGTGGAAAAGGGCTTACATGATCAAACAGAAACACGTATCCAGAAAGTGGATTTCAAATCATTGTTAAATGTGGATTAGCTTGAATTTGGCACCCGGTTCTGAGACAGTCACATGAACATCACAATTTGAATGACTAAAAAAAAAAAAAAAAAATTAATTAATAAATAAATAATCTGATCTAAAAAGCATATTTAAATACAATTTCAAATAACATAAATACACCAGATTTGGATTGGCCTTGTAAAATTCATATTTCATGCAATTTTCAATTTGTTAAAAATGTAAACAAGTAAAAATATATTATTTGATTTATTTGATAGCCCCCAAAAAAACTGGTTTATTGCTGTCTGTATTCAGACATTCAAAAAAATATTAAAAAAATCGATTTGATCTACCCAAATAAATGAATCAATGAATCAAACAGCCATCCAATCCATTTGACTTAATGAATTGAACATTCATTCAACTTTTCAAATGAATGAATCAATCCAAAAACCATTGAATATATTTGAGTAAATAACTCAACAAATCATCAGATCCTGACTGAATCAACTGAACAATCATGGAACTATCTGAATGAATGAATCGATGAATCAAACAACATCCAATCCATTTAAATAAATTAACTGAACAATCATCCAATTCATTTGACTGAATGAATTGACTATCCAAATGAATGAATCAATCATACAACCATCCAATCCATATGAAAGAATGAATCAATCAACCATCCAATCATTTGACTGAATGAATTGAACAATCATCCAACTACCCATATCAATGAATCTATGAATCAAACAACCATCCAATCCATTTAAATAAATTGATTAAACAACCATCTAACCTTCCAAATGAACGAATCAATGAATGGAAATGAAATGGAATGAAAAAACATGCAATTTATTTGAATTAATGAATCACCAACCATCTAATCAGTTGACTGAATTAACTGAACAATTATCCAACTATCCAAATAAATGAATCAATAAATCAAACAACCATCTAATCCATTTGAATGAATCACCTAAACAATCATCTAACTATCTAAATGAATTAATTAAACAACATCCAATCCACTTGACTGAATGAATTGAACAACCATCCAAAATTCCAAAATGAATGAATCAATGAATCAAACAAACATGCAATTAATTTGAATTAATGAATCAAACAACCATCATCAGCTGACCGAATGAACTGAACGACCACCCAATTATCCATTTGAATAAATAGATTAAACAACCATCCAACCTTCCAAATGAATAAATCAATGAGTCAAACAACCATGCAATCAGTTGGCTGAATTACTTGAACAATTATCAAACTATCAAATAAATGAATCAAATATCATTTGACAAAATTTATTGAACAATCATCTAACCACCCAAATGAATGAATCCATGAATCAAACAATCATCAAATCCATTTGAATGAATCAACTGAACAATCATCAAACTATCTAAATTTAAAGAATCTATGAATCAAACAACACCCAATCCATTTGAATGAATCAATCAATTAGACACCCATCCAACCTTCCAAATGAACGAATCAAACAATCATCCAATCCATTTGAATGAATAAATCGTAACAACCATCTAATTTATTTGAATAATGAATCAAACAACCATTCAATCAGTTGGCTAAATGAAAAATTATCAAACTATCCAAATGAATGAATCAATGAATTAAACAATCATCCAATCCATCTAAAAAAATGAATCAAACAACATTCAGTCCATTTGAATCAATGGATTTAACAACCATCCGACCTTCCAAATAAAGTAATCAACGAATCAAACAACCAATCAATTCATCTGAATGAATGAATCAAACACCCATCCAATCATTTGACCGAATCGAACAATTCAGTGAATCAAATAATCACCCAATCAGTTGAATTAATGAATCAAACATCCCTCCAATCATTTGACTAAACGAACTGAACAATCATCCAACCATCCAAATGAATGAATTAATGAATCAAACACTCATCCAATCCATTTGAATGAATGAACTGAACATTCACGCAGCCTTCTAAAATAAACAATGAATCAATCAACCAAAAAATCCATATGAAAGAATGAAACCAAAGGTTTAACAATAAATGGATCAGTCAAACAAACAAGTGACTGAATAAACCATACAAACAACAAACCAACCAACAGGATCGATGGATCAACGAAAGAATCAATCAGTGTTATATATAGAAGTGTAACAAAATATCAGCAGGCTTTTATTACCACTATCTAATTAAATTTACCACACTGTAAATCAACACTAGAGGACTCTACTCTATACACTTGGCAGTGGCTATGGCTTTTCTGTGGGACAGTTCTCCATAACCTCTAAAGCCAATTTAGAGATGACATTCAGATTGCCCCTTTACTTCTCAGAAGAGCTTGATTTTCCTCGCCGGCACCTCATCAGGTCGGCCAATGGGGTTTTTCTGCACCTGAAGCCAGAGCTCGCTGCAATCTGGCGGCAGGGTTGAGGAAAAGGAAAAAGAGAAGCAGCATAAAGAGTTTTGTGACAAATATTTTAAAAAGTGTCTTTTAAAGGCCAGCAATGATGGGACATTTGAGAATGCTATCTTCTGCAGGCACTGGCCGCTCACAGCTGCAATGAAGTAATCTAAATGCATTCCTCTTGTGATGCGCTACACTTTGAGCGGGCCTTTCATGGGGCTTATAGAAATGTCGGCTGTGTCAAAATGATCAATAACCCCATTAGCTAAGCCAAAGAGCTCTCCGAAGAGGACGTGCACCTCGCCGGGCACACATATGACGATTCCGGTAGGACGTGGGCTGGGACGTTTGCTGCAATGCAACCGGCCAATTAAAACACCCACCGTAGCTGCATGTGACTCCCTCGAGGAGGCTAAATAAATGGAGGAAACATGGATCGCTTTATCTTATTGTCAAGGTCTTACCTTTTACAAGAATTTTTACAAAGAGTTTGACGAGTTTGTCTACTGATGCATCAACAAATTTTGCAATATTGACTGCATCCAGCTATCAGCACCTTAATGTTTGCTTAAATGAGATCAACCGAACCTGAAACCCTGTACTTTAGTATTGTTTCACACTTCCATAATTACTATGTGTATACAGTGTGCAGAGTAAAACATTTACTATAATATAATAATATATTAGAAAATTACACTACTGTTCAAAAGTTTCTCTCTCCTGCTCACCAAAGCTGCATTTATTTGATCAAAAATGAGGTAAAATCAGTCATATTGTGAAATATTATTACAATTTAAATTAACTATTTTCTATTTTTATATATTGTAAAATGTAATTTATTTCTGTGATGCAAAGCTGAATTTTCAGCATCATTACCTAAGTCTTTATTGTCACATGATCCTTCAAAAATCATATTAATTTGCTGATTTGCTGCTCAAGGAACATTTTAGATTATCATCAATGGTAAAAAACTGTTGTGATGCTGAATATTTTTGTGAAAACCAAAAAATAATAAAATAATAAATAAATAATAAAATAAAATAAAATAAAATAAAATAAAATAAACTGATGTCCTTAAAAGGACTGGCATAAAATAAAATAAAATAAAATAAAATAAAATAAAATAAAATAAAATAAAATAAAATAAAATAAAATAAAATAAAATAAAAACTGATGTCCTTAAAAGGACTGGCATAAATAAAAACAAAACAAAACAAAACAAAACAAATCAGTTCGATTTTGAAAAGAAAATCATTGCCAGTATAAAATCTCATTCTCATAGTTGTGCCGTTTCTGCTGGAGCATTATTTCCTTACTATGTGTGTGCTTATCTATCTGTATTTATGTCCATGAGAGGTAGAATAATATAAAAAACACCACAGCGCAGTAAATCACTGTGTTTGAGTCATGATCTGTGCATTATCTGGTCTGCATGAGCTTTCACGATGCATTAGACCAGATCTACAATCACAGATAGATAAGAATGAGACAGAGCTGCCCTTTACATAAGCACTAATGCAAGCAAACGGGGCCTTTCCGGTGTGTAAAACACAGTCACGTATCTCCTATATCACCAGGGTCTCGGGGGGCCGCTATCTGTCATGTCCAGCCCCACCTTTGACAGCAAACAACAGCTGGAGAGACACGATTTTAAAAGCCACATCGCCGCCCCTCTTTTTCTGCATATCTCATGAGATCTCCCTGCTTTCTCTGGTGTAATTAACAACGTCGAAGCCAGGGACTCCTGGCTGCTTATCTAGCGGCTTCTCGGGGCAAACGCGGGCCGGACGGGACGCCTCCAGGTTTAGGCTGATTTGTGAAGGAAGCAGATTCACCTCCAGGGAAGCCAGGCGTGACCTCGCAACACAGCGCAAATGCAAATATAGGCCACCGGCGTTTGGGGTAACGGGGCTGACGGTGCATGAAACTGATGGCCGCTTTGAGACGTGAGGAATCAAGGACCTTTTTTGGGATGTTTTTTTTTTTTTTTGGAGGTGTACGCATTAAACAGCTGTGAAAGGAGAAACGAGGAATCCAGAAACAAATAGATTCTGCACATGTGGGACTAAAAATGATTTGTACTTTCACAGAGACAGTTTACAAAGCATATTTGTGTAGTCTGTACACTGTCAGAAAAAAAGGTACAGTTCTGTCCCTGGGGCGGCACCCTGAGATACAAAAGTGAAAAGTACATCTCTGTACCTTACCTACCCCTAAAGGGTACATATTAGTACCTTAAAGGTACATTTTAGCACTTTAAAAGTACATATTTGTACTTTTTCAGTTTTGTACCTTAGGGTACTGCCCCAGCAACAGAACTGTACCTTTTTTTTCTGACAGCGTAGCATAAAAATGATTAGTCAAAATGATGAGTTTAAACTGCTAAATTATTTAATAAATAATTCTAATTTTTAAAATTAAAAATAATTTTCTTTGATAAAAATACTAATTTTAATGTTAAAAAATGATGTAATATCAAATGACAAAAAAGTAATGAATCTCATGTTAATTTTAACCAAAAATTGTGAACATAAATAAATTTGAAATAAAGAACAAATATTATTTATCTCACAATTCAATATTTTATTTATTTATTTATTTGTTTGTTTGTTTTTCTTGCATAATTTTACAATTCAGAATTTATTTGTTGTCATAAACTGAAGATATGAACTCAGAATTGCAATTCTGAGCTCTGAGAAGAAAATTCTAAGAAGAAAAGTCAGAATTCTGAGATGTAAACTCATAATGTTTAGGAAAAAAAAAATCAGAAATGTGAGATAAAAAGTTACAATATTTTTATTTAAATATTTATATAAAATATAATATTTATATTTCTATATTTAAATATACATTTTTTAATATATTCCATGGTGGAAACTGTTTCTATAATATGCTCATTAATAATAATAATATTATTAATATTATTAGTAGTAGTAGTAGTAGTAGTAGTAGTAGTGAACGTTTTTTTTTTTTTTTTAATGCCATTTTTGGGTATAATGCATTGTTTTGTATTAAGCATTTGATTAAAGTTTGTGGTCATAGGTTTAAAATTACTGGCATCAATATACTTAAAAATGAGTTAAAATACACAGAAATAGCATGTTCAGCATACTAATTCACATTCTCAAACATACAAAAAAACAAAAAAAACAAAACAAAAAAAAAGATCAGGGGGAAAAAAGCCTTTACTGGATATGAGCACTGACTGATAAAAAAAAAAAAAAAGTCAGATTAATGTCACAGTCGATAAGCTTTTCCTGCTCCCATAAATGTGTCATTAAACATTTATGATTTGTGAAAAATGGCCTCACTAAATCTAAATGGCAACAGAGGAGGTAAACACCATAAAAGCGTCCTGGTACACAAATAAATAGCTGAGACATTTTCAGATGCGCAGATGTCTTTAAAGCAGCTTCGCTAACAAGACGAACGCAGTCATATTTGGAAATACCGCCTGATTTGTTTAGACCGAAACTGTATTTGATGAAGCGACTGTCGTTTGCTTTTTCCTCAGGTGCATGAAAGTTCATTAACAAACCGTTTACCGGAGTCAGACTAAATGACGCGTGAATCAACACGTCTTATCAAAGTCATACAGACGCAGGATTAAACCGGACGACGTAAAACCAGAAGCAAAGCTTGACGTGTTTGTTCATTCAAAGATTGAGTGTAAATCATTTTTACGCTGAACTAGATGCCACTGCATAACGTGACACAATCTCAGCCAATGAAACGTTTCATGTAGAACAGTGGGGGGATTTTAGACCAATGAGATCACACGGTGGGCGGGGCTAATTAGCGTTTTGGATTCAGAACATTACAGCTTTCTTCTTTCGTGTTCCACAGAGGAAAGAAAGCAATGCAAGTTATAAGAGTGAACTATTTCTTTAAGGTTAATTCTCTTCACTTTACCGAAGGATCTTGTTGTTTAGAGGCACGCGGGACTCCAGATGGTCTTCCCTGTGTCCTAAAAACAAGGTCATGTAACGCTGATTGACTGAAGACAGCTGTCTGGCCCTTATTTACCTCACGGGACACAAACACACACAGACTTTCACTTTCTGGGCTCATAGAGTCGTCATCATCAACCCTAGTCCTGAGAGGAAAGGTCATGCTGACCGTCAAGGTGTCCGCGGTGTGTACAAATCACCATCAGCAGTCTAATAAGCACATAAAAATTCGCACAGCCGCCTGAATCCCAATGTGAACAGCGAGAAATTCAGACGCCGAGGTCATTCATGAGTGTTTTCGCAATTATGTACGGGCCCTCGTGTGAGTGCACTTATATCCTGTGATTGATTCAGAATCAATTAATTCAAACTAGGTCACATAAATGTGATTTGAGATTGGCACACACATCATCAAATCACAAATCATCTTGATATTTGTTTTTATACTTTATACACACACACACACACACATTACTAATATATTTACATCATAATATTTATAGCATTTTTTACATTTATTTACATTAATATAATATGTATTATAATAATGTATATTTTCATATTTATTTAAAAAAATGCATTTAACATAAATATTTAAATCATAATAAAAATGATATTTATAGAAGTCTCTTTTATGATTACTATTATAACACTATATATATATATATATATAATTATAAAATGCTCTCATTATAAATGCATTATTTATATTTTTATATATTTATTTTATAAATGCATTTAATATTATTTATAATAAACAACATTTATATTAATAATAGATTACAATATTACATAATATATAAACAAATGTGTGTGTGTGTATATATCTATATATAAAATTTTATGCAGTTTAATTAATATTATTTTTATATTTATTAAAGAAACATTTAATATTTATATCATAATAAAGAAAAAGTTTTCATATTTATATGATAAAAATAATTATATAATTACTATTATATAAACTTCTAGAGTTTTTTATTATTTATATAATAATGCAATATATAATAATAATTAATATAATGTGTTATAATAATTTAAATAATTTTCATATTTTAGAAATACATATAATATTATTTAAATTATAATAAATATAATAACAAATTATGTTATGTAATTAGTATTATAACATATAACACTTATATAATATCTCACTATAAATTAGCATTATGTATGTAATAATTACTGTTGCCTTTGGCATTGTTGATGTACTGTTTCCTATCTAATACTGTACAGCCGCCTTGTCACAATTCTGTATTGTTAAAGGCGGTATATAAATAAAGGTAAAAAAAAAAAAAAAAAATGTAATATATAATAATTATTAATATAATATGTATTATAATAATTTAATATAATTATTTAAAATAACTATTTTATTTAAAATAAAATTATTTAAAATAATTATAACATAACATTACAATATTTATTTTACAAATGCATTTAATAGTAATATTTATGCTATAATTATATTCTCACAAATAACACTCTTTCACAAAATAATAGGCCTTTTGCATAGTTTAATTTCATTTTATTTCAAAAGAATGAATGGATTGCTGATAAACTACACTGGCAAAATTCATTATTTTGTTATTGGTTTATTATTATTATCTTTATATTAATGTACCTGTACAGTCTATGAAATAGTACTGACATTTTACTCCAAGGTAGTTGAAAGAATACCATGGTATACTATTATGTTAAAGACCATGCTGAGATAATATCATGGTACCACATCCTTCAAGAGTCATGTTGCTCAGGTTTCACTGTGTGTGTGTGTGTGTGTTTCCTGGTCTCTATCGGTCCTCACACGAGCTGTGAAAAGCGATTGCAGTCCATACAGACCTAGTTATCTCTGCTTCAGTTGCACGACTTTGGACGGCGCTCTCTCGAACCGAAGCCAATGTTCTGTCAGCACGGACGACGCTGGAGCGGCCCAGCTGCCAATCAGAATCCAGCATCTGCCATCCAGCCGACTGTGCCAAGCCTTGGTCTCTGGCAGGCCGGCGCTCACTTGATGAAACTCAATAAAATTGATCCAGAATAAATGAACAGGGGGTAAGCAGCCAGAGAAAGATCGCTCACTCCGCTCACCTGTGACAGCCGTGACCTGCCACATCTGTCCTTCTCTTTGCTTCAACTTGCTGTTTTTTTTTTTTCTCTTTCTAAATTGCTTGTAGTCTCTTCTTCACCTTCTTTGTTGTTGCTGTATTTTCCTCTTTTCAAAACAGAGGTGTATACTCTGTCTCACACACACACACAGAAACCAAAGGAAATAATACACAGCGAGCGGCTCATTATCGCAAAATAAACCCAGGCGCGAAGCAGAGGTTAAAAACAGTCCCTGCATTTTCTTGCGCTGCTTATATCTGTTTTGAACACAGGAACACATCTTATGCAAACACCCCCTGAGAAAACCACCCGATCGGGGTCAGATGAACCCAAAACCAGTCTAATTATACTGGGCTTCCTTACGACCGATTAGTTGGCTAGTTTTGCACATTCCTAATACGGGTCACATTTAAAAGGTCAACCTCACAACGAAATTGAATGTGAGCACAGAATCAGAATCAGGCGCTGGTGTTTTTGTGGTGTGAACCTGAGCTTTTCAGTCATTTTTTCAGATTTTGCAGCCTGGATTTCTTAAAACTGCGTGTTGTTTTGTAGTTAAAATCCAACATTAGTCATTACCTATAAATATTTTAGTGCATAGTAATTTAATATGCAGTAAGTATTCAGTTATAAAGGCAAAAAGTATGCAGTAACCAATATGTTTGTGTATTGTGTATTCATCAGAAGAATCTCGTTTACAGAAACTTGGGTTTTGGGAAATGTTCCCCGAGACTGTATGTCACACCTGACACAACATGACAAACTGCATTAATTAAGCTCTCGTACTTATACATATTTATGTAAAAAACAAGGGCAATGGAGGTCCAGGATGCATAAGGTTATTGCAAACTATAGTTTGTAAATGGACACTAAGACACTGGAAGATTTAATTTGGAATAAAACTGGAAGTTTTATTTAGGTCGTTAAAAATCAAAATCAATCATTTGATGAATAAATAAAAAGAAATTCAAGGATTATAACTCAATCGTTGTAAGTGTAAAATTTTACAAATGCAAAGTCTGTCAAGACAGATGAATGGACAGATTACAGATAGACAGATGGAAGAACAATAGATAGATAGATAGATAGATAGATAGATAGATAGATAGATAGATAGATAGATAGATAGATAGATAGATAGATAGATGGATGATGGATGGACAGACGGAAGATGAATGGACAGATGGACGGAAAATGGATGGATGGACAGATGGACAGAGACATAAAATGGATGGATGGATGAATGGATAAATGGATGGACAGATGGACAGACAGATAGAAAATAGATGGATGGATGGACGAACAGAAGACAAATAGATAGAAGGACAGACACAAGATGGATAGATGGATGGATGGATGGATAAATGGATGGACAGATGGAAAATAGATAGACAGATGGATAGACGGACAGAAGATGGATGGATGGATGGATGGATGGATGAACAGATGGAAGATGGATGGATGGAAGGACAGACAGAAGACGGATGGATGGATGGATGGATGGATAGACAGACAGACAGACAGATGGAAAATAGACAGATGGATGGATGGACAAACAGAAAATGGATGGACAGACAGACCTAATTAGATAGATTGATGGACAGATGGATGGAAAATAGACAGATAAATGGATGTATGGATGGATGGACGGAAGATAGATGGATGGACAGACAGATTGGTGGAAGATGGATGAATGGAGGGACAGATGGAGGGATGGATGGATGGACAGACAGATGGACAGAGATGAAAAATAGATAAGACAGATGGAAGATGGATGAATGGAGGGACAGATGGAGGGATGGATGGATGGATGAATGGATGGACAGATGGACAGACAGATGGACAATAGATAAAACAGATAGATAGATGGATGGACAGACAGATGGAAAATAGATAAGACAGATGGAAGATGGATGAATGGATGGACAGATGGACAGACACATATAAAATGGATAAGACGGATGGATGGATGGATGGAAAATAGATAAGACAAATGGATGGATGGATGGACAGACAGATGGACAATAGATAAAACAGATGGATAGATGGATGGATGGATGGATGGATGGATGGACACTGGACAGACAGATGGAAAATAGATAAGACAGATGGAAGATGGATGAATGGATGGACAGATGGAGGGATGGAGGGGTGGATGGATGGATGAATGAATGGATGGACAAATGGACAGACAGATGGACAATAGATAAGACAGATGGATAGATGGATGGACAGACGGACTGATGGAAAATAGATAAGACAGATGGAAGATGGATGAATGGATGGACAGATGGACAGACACATGAAAAATGGATAAGACAGATGGATGGATGGATGGATGGATGGAAAATAGATAAGGCAGATGGAAGATGGATGAATGGAGGGACAGATGGAGGAATGGATGGATGGATGGATGGACAGACAGATGGACAATAGATAAGACAGATGGATGGATGGAAGGATGGATGGATGGAAAATAGATAAGACAGATGGAAGATGGATGAATGGAGGAACAGATGGATGGATGGATGGATGGATGAATGGATGGACAGATGGACAGACAGATGGACAATAGATAAGAGAGATGGATAGATGGATGGATGGATGGATGGACAGACAGATGGAAAATAGATAAGACAGATGAAAGATGGATGAATGGATGGACAGATGGACAGACAGATGGACAATAGATAAGAGAGATGGATAGATGGATGGATGGATGGATGGACAGACAGATGGAAAATAGATAAGACAGATGAAAGATGGATGAATGGATGGACAGATGGACAGACAGATGGACAATAGATAAGAGAGATGGATAGATGGATGGATGGATGGATGGACAGACAGATGGAAAATAGATAAGACAGATGAAAGATGGATGAATGGATGGACAGATGGACAGACAGATGGACAATAGATAAGACAGATGGATAGATGGATGGATGGATGGATGGATGGATGGACAGACAGATGGAAAATAGATAAGACAGATGAAAGATGGATGAATGGATGGACAGATGGACAATAGATAAGACAGATGGATAGATGGATGGATGGATGGACAGATGGACAGACACATGAAAAATGGATAAGACAGATGGATGGATGGATGGAAAATAGATAAGACAGATGGAAGATGGATGAATGGAGGGACAGATGGAGGGATGGATGGATGGATGAATGGATGGACAGATGGACAGACACATGAAAAATGGATAAGACAGATGGATGATGGATAGATAGATGGATGGATGGAAGGATGGAAAATAGATAAGACAGATGGATGGATGGACGGACAGATGGACAGACAGATGGACAATAGATAAGACAGATGGATAGATGGATGGATGGATGGATGGACAGACAGATGGAAAATAGATAAGACAGATGGAAGATGGATGAATGGATGGACAGATGGATAGATGGATGAATGGACGGACAGATGGACAGACAGATGAAAAATGGATAAGACGGATAGATGGATGGATGGATGGACAGTAGGGATGTCACAATACTCAATATAATATCGAACCGTTCGGTACGACATCCACGGTTCAGTACGCGCTTGTGAATTGCGATTTTTCGGTTTTGCATTTAAATAATTTCCTTGTTGTATTTCTCTCGGAATTTGTTGTATGTTTGCCCGCGATTTCACATGCTGGATGAGGAAACGCTTCCCCGCTTGTATTTGAAAAAGCAACACACGCAGAGCATCTTCCATTCTAATGACATTCAACGATAAGCCTTTCTAAACCTGTTGTCCAACAAAAGAGTTATAAAAACAAAAGTTATAAAAAAACATTATACCTTGCTTTTAATTCACAACATTTGTCCAGTGTTTGAAATAACTTCCTTATGTGATCTGATGTGGATTCTCATCACAGAATGAGGCAGACAATAAATTCTATACTCATTTTCTATATATGTTGATTAGCATTGGCTTATGAAAATACACGATGGCTTGAAGAACACAGATAAACTATTCTATTTTGCGTAAAATTAGAAAAAATAATACCTCTCTCAAAAGAAAAAATAAACAGACATATACTACACCACGCCTTTTCCAGAGTGCATAGGTTTACGGGAGTATTTTGTTAATTTGTCGCAAAAAAAATGGCAAGATATCAGAACCAAACCGAACCGAAAACTGATAAAAACCGAGGTACGTATTGAACCGTGGACTAACTGTATTGCTGCATCCCTAATGGACAGACAGATGGGAAAACAGATAAGACAGATGGAAGATGGATGAATGGATGGACAGATGGACAGACAGATAGAAAAAAGATAAGAGATGGATAGATTGATGGATGGATGGACAGACAGATGGAAAATAGATAGGATGGACAGATGGATGAATGACAGACAGAAAGCAGATAGACATGGAAGGATGGACGGACAGACGGACGAACAGACAGACAGAAGATAGTACAGATCAGCGCCGTTGTCAGGACTATCAGGAGCTGTTTTATCACATGTCACTGACACCATTGTCTTAGTCAAATGAACAGCAGCATGTGTAACATTCACTGAAGTCTTTCCTTTAAAAACAGTCTTAATCGGGCCTTTCTGTGCGTGACAGCGATACTGCGTTTCCATAGAAACCAACACACGGCAAACAAAGACGCTGTCTGATTCAAAGACGGCAAAATCAAGAGTCCAAGCTCTGAAATTAACTCTCAATCAATTTGATTGGAGCCTGACCTTGTTAAACCCACAGCGATCACTCAAACATCCACAAGTACCTCGTTCAACGCCTACTTAAGGACCCTCTGTGACCTCTGACCCCAGCCTTAGGAAGTGCTCCTACGGGCTTCTCCGCTAACCAGCTCGATGAATCAAGCGCAGCCTCGCACTTCCAGCCTGACACGCTCTGACATCTTAATTGCTTTTCTGTGTGTGCATTGAAGAGTGCGAGGCGTTGCGTAAATTAAGATTTGTTTGGATTTGAGTAGAGCGAATGGAAGAGCGAGCCGTGTTTTTACCGTTCAGGGCTTTGAACTGGGAATGGGCAGTTATCAATAATTCACCAACAAACAGGCTGGTGAGGTTGCATGTCAATGAATGGTAAATAATTCAACCCGTGGGTGATGGGAGGTTGATGGCGAGTTATTTCAATGCAGAAACACTGGCGGGAAAGAGCTGATGGACTGTTATGATGATCTGAAATGCATTCGGTGAAAGGAAACAGAAGATGTGATAATTATTGACTGTAATGCAGAAGACATGAACAAAAGGATACAATAAAGAAAGCAGAATTTTCTCCATTTGTAAGTTGCTTTAGATAAAAGCTTCTACTAAAAGTGTTCTTTTCAATATTCAGCATTTAGAAAAACCTACACTGTTGTATGGATTTTTCAAAATGTTTTAATATTTGTAATGTTTTATGCTCACCAAGGCTGCATTTATTTGATTAAAAATATTTTGACAACTTAAAATGACTGTTTTCCATTTTAATGTGTTTTGGTAAAGCTGGATTTTTTTATTATTATTATTATTATTTTTTTTTTTACTTTATTTATTTATTTTATTTTTATTTTTTTATTTAATTAATTAAAACATGCTGTTTAATTGTTTTTGTTGTTGTTGTTGTTGTTTTAAATTACTATTTTCATGATTCTTTTATGAACAGAAGGTTTAACTGAGCAACATTTATTTGAAATAGAAATCATTAAATCATTTTCGCTGTTAAACATACATATTTGTTCATTGATTAATTCAAGTACCATTTCCTCAAATTACATATTAAGGTCAATAGGTGGTGATAAATGAGCATCTTGTATGTGTTAGGAGTCAATGAATCATTGATTCATTAATTGATTCAGTGCCTGAATTCAGAACACTGTAGCATACTACACTATTATTCTTCTTATTTTATGTCAGAAATAGTAAGAGTAGAAAGCTTGTATGCTACTCTGAATCCAACAAGTATCTACAAATCTTCTAAGGGACTTATAGAATGATTCATTCTTTCAAAATATTCTTTCAAACAGAGATGATTCATCTCTGGCAAATGGATGGATTCAGTCTGAAGCTAAAAAAAAACAAAAACAAAACAAAACTGAGTCTGTCACCATCATAAGGTCCGAATATTGCAAAACAGATCATGTGACCTTATGTTTACACCTCTTGGCTGAGGTGAATCTCTTCACGAAGCTCCTAGTCCTCGGGAGGCGTCTTTAACCAGGGCTGGAGTTAAATCGATGGTTCCACACAGGGGCAAGAGTCTGAGTCATTCAAATGAGAGAAATTGATTGGTTACCATTTCCATTTACATATAAATGAGAGCAGTTATCGGCGCGTCCACTTGTCTGAGTTTCCTGACAGCTCTAACTTTGTTGAACTCATTTTTTGGACAGTCTCCAGTCTAGAAGAGAAAGCGTGATACATGCACGAAATAATAAATTAGCCAGTTATTATGTGGGAAATTACACTGAGAAGCTTGGATAGCCTTGCACAGAGTTTCAAGGAGTGTGAAAATGCTTTGCTTCTTAGGTCTACAATCTTCAGTGTTTGCACAGAAGTATTGAAAGCACAATTACATATAAGATAAATATTTATGGAAGCCTCTGACCAGGAATAATTTAGAAATATAATGACATGTTTTGCCTTTTAGATATATATGGCTGTTCCTACACTTGTTTGTATAACAAAAGAAGAAGATTATGTGTATGAATGACTTCTAGATAAATATACCACATTAAAAAGTATGAACTAATAAAAAATGTATTAGCTGCATTAGTATTTATGCATCGTCTCTCACTAATCATGTAATATTTTTAAGAATAAAATATATAAATATTTGTTTTATTAATTTTGGCATATAAAATTATAAAGATAATTTCTAATATAAATATATTATATATCTGGATATAAGTGGTGGAGATTATTTAGTAATTTTTTCTAATAGGTGACGAAATGTGAACTGTGAAATCTTTCATTGATTAATTTATTCAACTGATTCGTTCTAAGACAGAAGAACAGGGGAAAAAAATATTGCATAAAGCACAATTACATATATTACTGCCACAGAAAGATATGTTAAAAAAATAGCAATATTAGTATGCTAATATATGCTAATAAAAAGAGAGGTTAAACTGAGCCGAACTGAACTAAACTGAATATATCACATTAGTGCTCCATTATTTAATATATATAATAAAAAAATAGTAAAAATAGTACATACTATAGTAAAAATTAAAAATTATATAATAAAAATAGTAAAAAAAAACAAAATAAAAAATATTCATACAAATGAGAACAGATACAAATTGCAGTACATACATTTATGCAATTAGGACACGTTTTAGCAAAAAACCCTTTTGTGCACCACACTGTATCATATAAAATGTCAAAAATAAATGTCAGATTTTACAGTTTATTGTAATATTTTTATATATTGTAGATACATTTCCCAGATATTTATTATTTACATATTTAAATGTATTTGTATTTATTTACTGCATAAACAGATAAGACCAGTTGCAATGCGTACACTGGAAAACATGATCAAAATGCATGATCTTGACATTTCTAGCAACATGCTCAACCAGTTCAGCTTCAGGAACATATGCAACAGTACATCTATTCTATTATTTATAAACTGCTAATGTTATATTTTGTTATATACCATAAAATTACAGCTGTGGGTCCATCTGATACAACTTCACAGAGATAGAGGTACTGAATAATTACTGTCCCTTATGAATGAGATATATGCACTCAGATCCACACAGAACCGCAGCTGACACTTCACGTCACTGTTTGATCCCTCACAGCGCAGTATGAGCTACAGCCATACGGCAGCAAACACACTTTAGCATGCATGTATCTAATGCACATATCTGACACAGAGCTCTATGGATCTACTGCAGTGACACATCACAGATGGTGTGGATCAGGCTGCAATGCCAGCGCAGGTCAACAGAGACGACCTCTGCCTCTGCTCAGCCTGCTGGGAAGTCTGAGCCACAGATGAGCTCCAAGATGCTAAATTAAGATGCGTTAAAAGACTCGACATATTCAAGCCCTCCGAGGAACGAGCAACTCCTATATGCATGCATAAAGTTTCCCCGTTTCATAAACGAAAGGGCTGCGAAAGAGAATAAGAGGCAGAACATGAGAGAAAGCGAGACGTCTCAGAAAGGAACCGAGACACAAAGAAAGAGACGCAGACAGGCGAGAAGAAGATACAGACAGAGAGGGTATGACTTGCATGGTGATTCACTGCAAAATTCAGAAGTAACAACAAAAGTGCTCTGCAAAAATATTTTTAAAGTTGAAGCGTGTCATTTCTGCACCACTAGTGGTGCAAAACTGAACTGCGGATATAAAATAATGACACCAAACAGGTGTTCAAACAGTTCAATTATTCCAATCAGTTATTTTATTGATCATCCTGTTTCAATTTGAAATATGTCATATTGAAGAAGTTAAATGCAAAAGCATCCCAAAGTGAATATTGCTCAAAAAAAAGAGAAGAAAAATAAAAAAAAGTAAACAAATACATAAATACTAAGTAGATTTTTTGTATTACAAGCTTTCTGAAATATTACCTTTAAATATGCAAAAGATCTCATTGAATATGTAGCAATTTGCATACATTTTTGGATATAAACTTGCATCTGTGCAACTCGCAAATAGTCATATTTCTGTAATTTTTTTTTTTAAGTAATTCTTTTTTCTCAGTATTGTGAGAAAAACTCATAATTCACTTTTTTCTCGCAATTCTGACCTTTTTTTTCATGCAATTCTGACTTTTTTCTCAATATTGTGAGATAAAAACTCGTAATTCTCACTTTTTTCATGCAATTCTGACTTTTTTCTTAGTACTGTGAGATAAAATCTCACAACTGTAAGTCAAAGTCCAGTTTTAAGGTAGGAAAAATGATCAAAATTGCGAGATATAAACTCACAATTCTGAGGAAAAAGTCACAATAGTGAGTTTTTAATCATGCAATTCTGAGAAAAAAAGACAGATATGTAAGTTTGTATCATGCAATTCTGAGAAAAAAAAAAGTCACAATTGTGAGATGTCAACTCGCAATTGTGAGCAAAAAAGTCAGAATTTGCAATTTTATTTATTTCATTTTTTATTCCGTGGCAGAAATGATATATGAACAAACCACTCTGTAAAAATCTTCAGAATATAGACAGAAATAAAACGGTAATGTTTGGTGTAAGTGCTGCTAAAGTGGAGAAAAAACTCTTTTTAAAAATACAGCCGACAAGATATGTATTGTAACTGAAATCCACAGATGCAAACAGTTAAAGTGTGATAAAATAAATACTCAAAAGTGTATTTTGGATGTTTTTGTTCCACTAGTCACATAGTCCAAATAGCCCTAGATCCCAAAATTGACTGATGCACTTCCTGTAGTCTTTTCCCCACAAAGCAATTGCACGCATCACCTTTAGGAAAGAGGCTGGACCTGAAACAGGAAAGTAATTTTTGGACAAAGTAAAGTAAAGCAAAGCACTGGTGCTGAACTGACCCCTCACGGAGCAGAGCTAAAGCCCTGCATTACAAGAACATTTTTGAAGGCATCATGGCTTGAAAAAGAAACCATGGGCTTCTTTTCCTAAGTCTGCGGGCCGAGCTGAAGGAGAGAAGCTCATTAGGCTGATGCTCTGGGCAAACTGAAGCTGCAGGGTGGCTTTCTGCCACAGGCAAGTTGTATTGAAAGCTTGTGTCGGCTTTGGGCCGCTCGGTATCATGGGTAATGGTTAGCCTAGAATATTGACACTATTATCCCACTGCATTCATTCATTGATTCGCTATGATTCTCCCTGAAGCCTAGCATACTGGAGTAAAAAAGGACAAAAAAAAAAAGCTCTTTTGGAGATGCACTATGGTAATACCACAGTATTCTTTAAAATACTTTTGAATATCATAATAATACAAGACTGTTTTTGACCATGGTACCCTTAAAATAATACAAAATAACACAGTGGTACAGTGATGGTAATACTAAAGTAATTTAAAATATACCATGATACTGAAATAGTTTTTACCATGGTTTTTTCAAAATACCACAGCAGTATCATGGTATATTTTAGTAAATGTTGTTTTCCCTAATTTAATATTTATAAAATACCACAGTAGTACCATTCTTAGTATTTTCTTTTTTTCCCTTTACAAAACATATTATGGTAACACCATGGAACTTGATATTTACAATAATACCAAAATAATTTACTATGGTATATGCACATTTATGCATACCATGGTATTGACATGGTATATGGTATATCGGTATATCCTACTCTAAAGTACTTAATACTATAGTACAATATCCAAGAATTATATCTAAAAAATAAATAAATAAATAAATACCATGGTAGTACCACTGCACTTTTTAAGTGTCGTTTGTCCTTATAAAAAGGGATGTGGTAATATCATGGTACTTTTTATATTTACCATGGTACTGAATTAATGTGCTTTATATGTTACTGCAAAAGCCCTTCTAAAAATACTATGGTAGTACCAAGGTACTTTTTGGTACAGTAAGTATTGTTTGTCCTTTCAGTTTTTTGTACTGTAGTGATATACCATGGTACAGTGATGGTATGGTAATGCTGTGTTATGTTTACTTACCATGGTACCAAAGTTTATATATCATGGTATTTACATAGTAGTGATGGGTCGTTCTTGAACGATTCATTCATTTTGAACGAATCCTTAATGTGACTCGGGACGAAGGAGTCGTCTCGGGGAGTGATTGGTTCAGTCGCGCATGCGCAACATCCTATTAGGTCCTGTACTGGAATTAGTTCATCTGTTTTGAGTCTTCGGGTGTTTGGAGTCGTTTGTTCATCTTATGGGGATGTCACGTGATGAACGAACGACTCAAACCCGAAAACTTGTCAGATAAGAGGCAAGGTGAGCCAATTATAGATTAAAGACCCAGTTAAACAATGAATTAAACTTTTCTGTTTCTTATAGCATTATAGTTTTGTCTTGTTTGTAGTGTGATCAACGTTTGTGTAAGCAGTAGATGTGTTAGGGAGGATTTTAATTATATTTTGCTAAAATGAATGAAATGACTCGAAAAAAGATTCGTTCATTTTGCTGAACGAGCCTCAAAGATCCGAGTCGGTAAAATGATCCGAACTTCCCATCACTATTACATAGTAAAGTAATATAATATCCAACACTTATTTCCAAAAAAAGAATCAAAAATACCATGGTGGTACCGGTGTTATATTAGTAACACTGAGATGCTATTATAATGGAGTTTTTATTAATATTCTGAATTTGTTTTATATTTAATTTTAGTTAAATTAAAGTTCTATTGTGTGCTATTTTAAATATTTTAAAATATAATCTTAAAATTTATATTAAAAACAATATATTTTATAAAATATTATATACATTATATTTGTAAAATATTTGTATTATTTTAAATAAAATATAATAAATGTACTTTTATTTAATTGTATTATTATTTTAATTGTATTACTTTTATTGCAATATTTTTTAACGAAATTAACTGAATATAGTTTTTAATATTATTTATTTTTTATTTCAGTTTTAGTTATAAATTTCAGTCTATAGTTATACATTTTTACATTTCATTATTCATTTATTTAAATATTTTTTATTTTATATTTTATTTGAGTTAATATTTATTTATTTATTTTTCATTTTTTATGGTTTTAGTTTCACTGTAATGACCCTGGGTGGAACCATCTTCAAAATATATCAATATCATAATTTTTTTAGGAGTATACAGTACATATTAAAGTGCCATGGCATCCCCACATTACTCTTTCCACCCCAGTGAATGTCTGATCTGCTGAAGACGACTCACGCTGCTCTCCTGAATGAGTTTTTCTTTCCGTCAACGGCACAAATCCTAGTAAGAGTCCGTAAGTGTCCAATTCAACACAATTTAATTCCTAACACCCAATCAAAATGTTCCACCAGCCCGTAATCGGATATCATCACATTTTAAAAAAAGTCATTGCGTCCCCCTCGATCGGTCCATTTCCACAACAGGAGGAGGCTTCTCTGACTCACTCATCAAGGGCCAAATTGCTCTGGACATCGAGTCCCGCTGCATCTGTCAGAGGACCAGTGGCTTCACACTGAGATTCCCAGCAAATGTCCTCTCCGTGTTCCAGTTATCATCAGCATTAAGGAGTACACTTTGTCGTCTTATCAGAGACGACGATGACGATGGCACCCCGGGCCACAAAATGATTGTGACTCCACAAAGAAAGACTGAAAAGAACCTGCTGTGAGGAAACGTCTGAAGGCCTTCTCTAAAGGTCTCTTTCAATCTCTCCCTCTTTTTCCTCCATCAGCACCTTGAGACCATCAAGATGTGGCGAGATGGCCTTGATTACAAGGAGAAATATTACAAAGACAAGAAAGAGCTGATCCTTAAAGCTGATGCAATTTCAATCTAACTGCTTAGAAGTGTGCAATTTTTCAATGTATTTTTCAAATACTTCATCTTTATCCCAGTTTAATGTGACGACTTTAAATTAAAAACGTTTGACTTCTTGCACTTTAAATTTTCACTTCAAATGTATGTACAGTGTATGAATTGCATATAAAATGTCCACCCATTGGGTTACACCAAGGTTATTATAGTTAACTAAAACTAAAATCAATAATTCGTATTTAATTATAAATGTGACCCTGGACCACAAAACCAGTCATAAGGGTCATTTTTTTGAAATTGAGAAAAATTGAGAAAAACGCCTTTAAAGTTGCCCAAATGAAGCTCTTAGCAATGCATATTACTAATCAAAAGTTAAGTTTTGATATAATTACGGTAGGAAATTTACAAAATATCTTCATGGAACATGATCTTTACTTAATGTTCTAATGATTTTTGGCATAAAAGAAAAATCAATCATTTTGACCCATACAATGTACTGCTGGCTATTGCTACAAATATACCCCTGCTACTTAAGACTGGTTTTGTGGTCCAGGGTCACAATGATATGCCAAAGCTACATTTCTCATTTCTCATAAATTTCTCATAAACAACAACAAAACAACAACAACAACAACAACAACAACAAAAAAACAAATAAAATAAAATAATAAAAAAAATTGTAATATTTTAAATAAATAAATAAATACATATTACAAATGCACAGCAAAATGACTATAATGTTAAACACACACACACACACACATATATATATATATATATATATATATATATATATATATACATATATATATATATATATTTAAATATACAATAGAAAAATTGCCAATATATTAATAAAAACTAATAGTACCCAAATGCTAAAAAAAAAAATAGATTACATAGTTTTAACAAACTAACAAACTTAAGGTGATGCATATTTGTAAATTATACATAATAAAAAAAAACAAAACATGGCATAGTTTATTATTAATTGCATCTATTTGATTTTGATTATAATCATATTTCCAAAATGCATTTATTCAAATTGCATCTGTTCATTGTGAAAATTACATTTATTCAGTACAAAGATGGTTAAAAATGGCTTGCTGTGGAACAAGCAATGTTTAATTAGTTAAAAATGCATACAATTGAAACAAATTGGTAGATTTATTGATGATGAATATATAAATCTGCTTATTGTGTATTTAAAACACATTCAGCTTGTGCAAAAAAAAAAAAAAAAAAAAAAAAAAAATCTGACCTGTTTTATTTATGCATGGCTCAAAAATGCATCACATTAAGTTGATTAGTTTGTGTTAAAACTGTGTAATCCAAACGAATGCAGATTTTACTTGCAACTCAAATCCTAAATCATTTTTAGGCTGGTGGTTGATAACAATCCACCAGAACCTCACAGAGGTCAGATATTGGTTTTTTGAAGCATATGAACTTGTGTTCCCAAAAAAGTGTACGAAAAGCAAAGAAGGTGATAACACCTTGTACGAAATGTTTCTCAAGATCAGAACATGCTGGACTACTTCTGACAGATCAAGATCCAACTATATTTTATCTCGAAGCACATCCAGCAGGAAGAAAAGAAACGCGATCTATTCCAGCGGGCAGGACGCGGCTGCTCCAGGACGGTAAAACATCATTGATTTGGCCAGCGGGTGGAACAGGGATAGAATAAATGTGAACGTGTTAAGGCTGAAAATGGATTTTTAAATATGTATTCATTGATTTCCTGGTCTCTAAGTGTTCCGCTGTGACGTGTTATTTCGCAAAACAGAGGGATATGAAAAGAAGCATAAACTAATTTGCCTTCAATCGTATTAATTAAAGCAAAACATTCAAGCGTGAGTCAGCGTTTGAGCTTTTACCGTCCTCCAAACGGAGAGTGATGACAATAATAATCACATCAACACAGACGTTTGTTTGTTCAGGGAGCGTCAGTGCTTTGGGCTCTGCAGGTTAGACAGTGACGTTTATTCATCCGTACAAAAGTGGAGTTTTCCACTTATGGCTTTTGAGTCATTATTGAGATGAAAAAGCGCAAATGATATTCATCATAAAATTCATCATAAAAAGTGAACGCGAATGCATTTGAATTTATGCATTTGGCAGATGCTGGTATCCAGCGATCTGCATTGTATTCAAGGTGTAAAAGTTTATCAGAACATGCATTTACCACGATTTAAATCCATGACCTTGGTGTTGCTGATGCTAGCAACGTTAGGGTCAAGGGTTCAATTCCCAGGGAATGCATGAACTAAACTAATGCATGACATGCATTGTGGGTCACTTTGAATAAGAGCATCTGCCAAATGTAAATGCACTGCAAAAAATGAGTTTATGCCTCAACAAAGAAATACTAGTTTTCCCTTTGAATTAAGAAGAAATAGTTCACTCCACAAAGAAAATTTGCTGAATATTTACTCACTTACAGGCCATCCAAGATGTAGATAAGTTTGTTTCTTTATCAGATTTAGAGAAATGTAGCATTGCATCACTTGCTCACCAATGGACGCTCTGAGGTGAATGGGTGCCGTCAGAATGAGAGTCCAAACAGCTGATAAAAACATCACAATAATCCACAAGTAATCCACACCACTCCAGTCCATCAGTTAACATCTTGAGGAGCCAAAAGCTGCGTGTTTGTAAGAAACAAATCTATTATTAAGACTTTTTTAAATAATCCATAATAATGCTTCCTCCAGTGAAAAAGTCATCTGATCTGAATCAGGAGAGAAATATGCATAGATCAAGCAGCCAAAACAGTCCAAAACAGCTTTACACAAATACGTGGGTGGATTTTGATGTGAGAGACAGCAGGAGATGGACTTTTTCACTGGAGGAAGCGTCATTATAGACTATGGATTCATATTTTGGCTGGAAACAACAGTTTGAAGTTAAAAATGCTTTAATGATGGGTTTGTTTCTTACAAACATGCAGCTTTTGGCTTCTCAAGATGCTAACTGATGGACTGGAGTGGTGTGGATTACTTGTGGATTATTGTATTGTTTTTATCAGCTGTTTGGACTCTCATTCTGACGGCACCCATTCACTGCAGAGGATCTATTGGTAAGCAAGTGCTGCAATTTTTCAAATGTGAAATGAAATCTTGAATGGCCTGAGGGTAAATATTCAGTAAATGTTCAGCAAATTTTCATTTTTGGGTGAACCATTCCTTTAACTTGAGAAGCAAAATGATACGTTTTGTTTTCTGAAAAATGCATCAGCGTTAAGTGAGTTTATGCTTAAAACAAATGTGAATGATGTTTGGTCCAAGTTCTCTTTTCGTCAAGTACAGCTCATAAAACAGGCTGCTATGAAATCCTATGACAGATTACCGTAATAGGTAATACAAGGGATGACATTTTTAAAATAAACAGCTACATAAATCGCTCATAATGCAATGGGGCATGTGTGTTACTCCCTCCGCGAGCAAAATGCACCATCCATCTTCAGCAAGGAATACGATTAAAACACCAATAGTGTGATTAAATCCACAGTGCACATATTTTAGTGTGATTATGGTTACTGTGCTTATTATGAGCATAATGACATTAACAATCACAGTATTCTGTTTACACGAGCTCCAGCTTAATCACAGTACAGCCTTGATCGCATTATACGGGTGCATGCAAATATAGCCAATGATTAAAAAAATGGAAATAAGAGAAGAATAGGATATGAATGCTTAGATGTGAAACCATCTAAAAGTCACCAGAATGTGATGCAAAAAGAGATTAGGAATAGTAATTCCCCTTTTTTATGGTTTTAATTAATAATAAAAAGCCTGGTCACATATGCTAAATAAAAAAAAAAAAAAAAAAAAAAAAAAAAATAAATATATATATATATATATATATATATATATATATATATATATATATATATATATAAATCTATTTATTCATTTATTCATTTATCAAGTTATTATAAAAACTTATTTGAGTTCAGCTAGTTTCCAAGACTTTAACTTTTCTAAGTTAAAGCACCAAAATAACTTAAACTAAATAAACTAAAACTAAAAACTTAAAAGTAATAAAAAATACAAGTTTTTATAAAAAAGTAATTATAAAAAAAAAAAAAAAAAAAACAGTTTATTTGCAAAAGCTGATAACTCCTTTTTTATACATTTATACATTTTCTTATGAAATCATGTTTTTATTGTTTTATTTTGTTAGTCAGTTTTTATATTTGTTTTATATATTTTATATATATATATATATATATAATATATATTGTATTTATTTTTTTAAGTTATTATAAGAACGCATTTGAGTTCAGCTAGTTTCCAGGACTTTTTTTTTTTTTTAAGTTAAAGGCAACAAGATAACTAAAACTAAATAAACTAAAACTTTAATATATATACATATATATATATATATATATATATATATATATATATATATATATAAATTATAATAGTACATCAATGATACTAAAATAACACAATGACCACAGAATTTCTATGGATTTTCTAATCTTTGGGAACTACTGTTTTTTTTTAATTGCTGAATTATTTTTAGCCAATACACTTATTTCAATGTATTAAACTATTAATGAATATTATTAATGTATTTATTTATTTGCAATATTTATTTTCATATTGATGTTATACATTGGAAACCAGAATTTCAAAATATTTTCACAACTGTCAGAACCTTGAGCCATTCTCACCAGCAAAAAAAAAAAAAAAAAAAATGTCTCTATCACGTCTCTACAAGCATGCTAACATGTTTTAAACACACGACGGATAGTTTCACACACGCATGAGCGGAGCTAATGAGATCTGCTCTGATGTGTTGGCACGAAAACACAGCAACTCATGAAACAGGATTGCGTGGGACATCAAGGAGCTCGTTACATTGTTTCATTGGACGCTATTTTTCCTGGCCGGGCTCACCTGATTGATGTGCTTCAGTTTATCAATGACTTGACTGATCACCGGGTCGGCCTCCTTCACTTTGACTTCGGGGTTTTCAGCCTGGGCTTTAATCCCGTTGCCAACCACTCGGAGAGTGTAGCTGCAAAGACAAAAAAGGGTGAAGAATGAGAGACGGTTGTTCGTGGTGAGTGGGTGTCATTTTTTTGGATTCCTTTCCAATTTTTCAGCGCAAAGGCGATTGAAGCTTTTGTTGTTGGCTTGATGAGGAAGGCCTTACATGAACCGACTACATTTATCAGCACAACAAAGAAAAAGGCGTAAAGAATCCCTGAAAAAACCCTCAAGGGCCCGAAATGGGACGAATAACTCAAGCCACACTAAAAAGCGATAGGACTCCAGGCTGAGAGACAGATTGGGGTTTATGTGGGGCAGAATGGATGGGTGCCGCGATGGGCCGCAGATAAGACGCACTAGTGCAGAGAGAGCGCCGCTGACAAATGACATGAAATATTACAATTCTTTATGGGTGAATTCGTTTTACACCAATGGTAAAATCAGCCCGTCCTGTTGGGACTCACCTTGAGAAGGACACATAAAAAGTAAAGTCTTCAAACAGTGAGGAAAAATATTGGAATGAATAGGAAATTGCGCAGCGGGCTCAGGTAATCGACTTTATTTACAGGCAATAAAAGTGTCTTTATGAAACTGAAAAACTCTTCACGAATCCTTGAAACTGGGCCTGAGCTTTTTAAATAAGCTTACTAAAGCCTATAAAGTGAACATTTTTAGTTGTAGTATAAATTATATATATATATATATAATATATATATATATATATATATATATATATATATATATATATATATATATATATATATATTCTTTCTAATACATTTATTTGCATGATTTAGCATTACAAATAACAAATTATACAGTAACAGTAGTAACATTAAATGTAATATTACACACATAATTAAATACATTATTAGTAGTAGTTTATGGTAAATAAATCTGAATTAATAATAATAATAATTATTATTATTAATTTGAGATTTATTTATTATGTTACTACTTTATAATGTTAATAGTATGTTAATACTTAATCATAATAATAATAATAATAATAATAATAATAATAATAATATTATGTTTATTTGTTGTGTTACTACTACTTCTAATAATAATAATAATTGTTATCATTATTATTAGTAGTAGTAGTAGTAGTAACAAAAAATAAATCAACATCCATGTCATAATATCCATGTCATATTATAAATAATAACATCATCATTATCATTATTATAGTTTTTATTATTATTACTATTAAACTATTTGTGTGATATTACATTTAATAACGTTATACTAATACTTCTAATAATAATAATAATAATAATAATAATACTTATTATTATTATTATTATTATTACTATTATTATTATAACAACAACAACAACAACAACAACAATAATAATAATAATAATAATAATAATAATAATAATAATAATGTCACACCCCTGTGGACTGTTTTGTTGGTTTTTTCCCTCCTGTGTCTTTATTTGGTCTTCCTGTTCCGTTTCTTATGTGGTCACTTGTTAATCACGTACACCTGTCTGTGTCTCATTAGTGTTACTATATAAGTTTGGTTCAGTTTATTGGTCTTTGTCTGTTCTTAATGTCGCTTTATGTCACCTTTAGTGTTAGTTTATGTTGTGTTGGATTGTGTCCTCCCGGCTGTTCCAGTTTGTTCCTGTTCCCGTTTGGATTATTATTATTATTATTATAGCACGTTTTGTATGATTTCCTCGTCCCTACTCCTCCTCCCGCACACGGCGCTTGACAAATAATAATAATAATAATTAATATTATTATTATTATCGTTGTTGTTGTTGTTGTTATTTGATATTTATTTGTTATAAAGTTCTAATAATAATAATAATAATAATAATAATAATAATAATAATAATAATAATTATTATTATTATTATTATAAGTAGTAATAACAAACAAATAAACAACACGCATTACGTATAATACAGAAAATAATATCTATATCATTACAACTAATAACATCATTAACATATATTATTATTATTATTATTATTATTATTAAATTATGTGTGATATTACATTTAATAACATTATCACAAATAAATATCAAATAATAATAATAATAATAATAATAACAATATTAATAATAATAATTATTTTTATTATTTGATATTTATTTGTTATAATGTTACTACTATTAATAACAATAATAAATATTATTATTATGATTATTAGAAGCTTATTATGTATCATATTACAACTGATAATAATAATAATAATAATAATAATAATAATAATAATGGCAATAATAATAATAATAATAATAATAACAGGTTTTTTTTTTATTAGTTTTTAATCTTTATTTTTTTTATTATTATTATTAACATTCTTACTATTATTGCCAATCCCTCTTATTGTAAAAACTAAACTAAATACTATGGCACTCCTTGAAGTGCACTGGAGTACCATGCAAATACTATTGTTTATGAATATGATATAATTTAGTACAGTAGCCAATATCAAAGTACCATGAAACCTAACATCAGATTAAAACTGAGGAAATAAAGAACACAAACAAACACATGGAAAAAACACGCATCTCATGACATGCTAAGCCTCAAGTCGTGAGCGTGTAGTTTCACCTCAGTATGCGTCTGAACAGGTTGATGTGAGACAAAAGCGCTGAGCGTCTCCTCTGCTACTTTGATTCCAGCTTAAGGCATGAGAGGTGTGTGTTCAGTCGCTCTGCGCCGTCACTGACACACGCTCATCTCAACACACTCGAACCCGAGAGAAAGACGCACACTTCACTGGAATGCAAATGCTCCAGAAATACACCGCTACGTCTCGCTGTGGGTTTTGTGCTCTTGAGGCTCAGAGACAAATTGATTTAAGGGGTTTGAGTGGAAAAAATTAGGACTGAAATAAAACAACAGACAAAATACTGACTTTTCAATCCTTCATTTCAAAAAACACCATCTTCATGAAGATATAAAAACATGTCAGCTCACAGCTCATCATCGGCCTAAAATCAGTGATGGAACGGAAAATGAATACAGTGATTATGATATTCACAACCACTCAGAACACCTTAGCAACACACCACAATTACTGAAAACACCTTAGCAACTGCATAGCAACACACTACAATTACTGGAAACATCTTGGCAGCACAATAAAATCACCCCGAACACCTTAGTAACCACACAAAAACACATCAAAATCACTCAAATCACCTTAGCAAACACAAAGAAATCACTCAGAATGCCTTAGCAATTGCATGGCAACACACTAAAATCACTCAAAGAAACACTAAAATCATTTAGAGCAACTTAACCATTGCATAGCAACACACTAAAATCACTCAGAACACCTTAGCAACCACAAAGAAACACAATGACATCACACCTTAGCAACACTTTAAAATCACTTAGAACACCTTAGCAACTACATGGCAACACACTAAAATCACTCCGAAGACCTTAGCAATCGTAAAGAAACACAATAAAATCGTTCTGAACACCTTAGTAACCACATGGCAACACACTAAAATCTCTCCAAACACCTTAGCAACTACAAAGAAATACAATGAAATCACACCTTAGCAACACTTTAAAATCACTTAGAACACCTTAGCAACTGTATGGCAACACACGAAAATCACTCTGAACACTTTAGTGACCACACAGAAACACAATAAACTCACTCTGAAAACCTTAGCAACCACATAGCAATGCTAAAATAACTCCTTAGCAACCACAAAGAAATACAATGAATCACTCTGAACACCTTAGCAACACTTTAAAATCACTTAGAACACCATAGAAACTGCTTGGCAAAACACAAAAATCACTCCGAACACTTCAGTGACTGCATAGAAACATTAAAACCACTCCGAAACACCTTAGCAACCACACAACAACACACTAAAATAACTCAAAGCAACTTGACAACCGCATAGAAACACTAAAATCACTCCAATGACCTTAGCAACTGCATGGCAACACACTAAAATCAATCAGAACACCTTAGCAACCGCATAGAAACACAAAAAAATCAATCAGAACACTTTAGCAACCGTTTTGCAACCATATGGCAACACACTAAAATCAATCAGAGGACCTTAGCAACTGCATGGCAACACACTGGAAACAATTAGAACACCTTAGCAACCATAAGGCAATATTACAATCACTCAGAGCAACTCAGCAACCTCACAGAAGCACTAAAATCACTCAGAGTACCTTAGGAACTGCATAGAAACACTAAAATCACTCCAAAGACCTTGGCAACTGCATGGCAA